>LPNX010072964.1:52850-133922 GCA_001517045.1 Pseudotsuga menziesii | reverse complement strand
GGTTTGCCTGGCCATTGAAAATTCATTAAAACAAAAAAAAAAACTTTTTCAAATTTCATGTGTTTTCCATAGTTTTATTTTTCAATAATCAACTTTTGTTTGACTTCAGGACAAGTCAAAAGGTAGGCCTGTGAGGGGGATCAGCATTTTCATGCTTCTTTGGAACCCTCGAAGCCTTTTTCATCTGCAGAAGGGACCTAATTTCCAGCAATACAAGTGATTTTTTTTTAACAATGCAGAGGGACCTGACTTCCAGTAAGGCTGAAGTAATCTGAGATGGAAGACATAATACATTAGAAGGACAGAAATAAATCAGAAATAGATGCAAACTAGCTTCATCAGGCAGCAAGCTCATCACACAGGGATATCAAGCAAAGTCTGTAAGAATTTTTTAGTTTTTATGTTATAAAAGTTTCGTGGTTCTTTTTTCAAAGTGATGACATATTTACCTGTCCTAGTAAGCTTCACTGCCCATTTTATCCTCACAGTCTCTGCCAGCTACCATTTTTTTCATCATCCTCACAGCCTCTTCCAGCATTCCATTTATTTTCCATTTCTCACCCTAGGGGTCAAGATGGTTGTCAGGATCAAACCTAAGAGAAAATTTTAAAAAATGGCCAAAATATATGCTGCATTCTACAGGAAGGGTTTTCTTCTTGGTAGAAAGATAAACAGGGTCTCCTTCTCAGTAGAAAATGAAATGTTTTTAAAGCAATAGACTGGGAAATACAATTTCAACCATTTTTTTTATATGCATTAGTGCACCACGCATTAATTAAACATATAGAATTTGAGAAAAAATGGTCATGTATATCTTCAGCGTATCTTAAAAAGGAAAAGGAGTTTATTTTAAAAGAAAAAAAAACCTATGTTACAGCTTGTTCATTAAAACGTTGGGTATAAAAAGGAACTAAAATGTATATTACAGCTTGTGCATTAAACGTTGGGCATACAAAAGAATTAAAGTGTATTATATAAATCAAAAACTTACTTTTAATTCCTTTCCTGAGCAAATGATCAAATGGAAAGTGACATGTCATGAAATGATGAAAGAAAAACGTGGTTATATGCTCCATGACAGCATATAAATATGCTTGAATTCTGCATTATGAATTGGTGAAATTGGAGACCACGACTTGGTCATTTTTCCTGGGATTGAATTCAATAGTTCTTCTCTGCAAAATCGACTGCTGTGGGAGATAAGTGAGAGTGAAAAGGAAGCTATGAATTACAGGAAGTGTGTAGATACCCTTTGCTGTAGAAATCGCGCAGGAGAAAGTGAAAATTGTCAGTAAGAAAAAACTGTGGAGTAGAAGAAGGACACAAGAACACCATTAGCTGTGGAAATCGTGTAGGAAGTGTGCAAACACCATTCACTGTAGAAATTGCATAGGAAGAAGTGAAGACAGAGGAGGTAAAACTTAAACCCTTTTTCTTTGCTGAAGACTCTGCCAAAACCAACAGAAATTCTACATTTTCAGAGATAGGAAAACAAAGGCAGAGTTAAAGATTGAAAGGTTGAAGTTTCATGTTTCCTATTAAAATTCAAAATGTCATCTAGACTAGAACCATCAAATTTCAATTCCACTGATATTCATGAGAGTTGTATGGAGATTTTTGAAAATAAGCAGTGGGTAACTTTCTTTGAAAAATTTGATGGGCATAATGAGCAGGCTAGTCTAGCTTTTGATGAAACCTTTGATGGAGAAGGATTTAGTAGGAAATTTTCATTTTAGACTATCAAAAAACATCTTAGATCAAATTACTGGCTTGCCACAGCAAGGAGAAATATTTTTTAAGACTAAACAGTTCAAAGAAAAAGCATGGATACCCTTTTTGTGCAGATCAAGAGCAGGGTCAGTAAACTGGAAGAAAGGGATAGCATGAAGCTGGCTCATTCATCCCTAGGATGAAATAGTTTATGTTATCCAAAAATTTATTACTTGTGAGGGAAGGTTCAACATTGTTTATCTTTACCACATCAAGTTGTTGCAGCATTTAAAAGGTGAATGTGAGATCAATATGCCCTATTTCATGTTACAGAGTTTAACTAATATGGATAAGGCTGTCCAAAGGCATCCAAAAGACAAAATGACAAGTCTTTTTCACTGTGGACTTATTAAAATCATCATCCAGCATGAGTTACAAAGGAAAAATTTGACATGGTCAGGATTTCTAGTTCACAATCAGTTTGAAGAGCAAGAAGAATTGCTTGACGAAGATTTAAATGAAGATGAATTTTTGATGATAACATACCTCGAGGCAACAAGCTCAAAACCACCAAAGGGGAAGAAGAAAAAGAAAGAGGTATTGCTGATTACTGATGATGAAGACAAATCTAAAGCAGCAGGTTCAAAACAGCCTCAGAGAAGGATACAAACTAGAAGTGTAAAGAAAGAAGAGAAACAGTTTCAAAGACAAGAGCAGATTTTCACTACTTACCAAAGAAAGCCAAGGAAGTATAAGCAAGCTCGAAGCCAATCAGCATTAGAAGATGAGGAACACATGCAAGCCTTGGGGAGTCAAGAAGAAGATCCAGCAGCTGAAATAGGACAGGATATCCAAGACCCTGATGAGGTGATCAAGCAGACAAAAAGGATCAATCTCTTCTTGGATCAGCAAGAGAAGGAAAAGGAAAAGAAGTCAAAATAGGAGACATTAAAAGACTCAGCTTCTTTTTTCTCAGAGCAACAAGCTGTGGAAGAGGAAAAGAAAGAAGATTTAGTACAAGATCTTGAATAATTGGGGGTAGATACTAATTCTAAACAGCTTCCAATAAAAATGAAGAAGAAAAAGACTTCCAAAAGAAATAAAGAGATTAAGAGATTGAAACTTGAAATAAAATAACTTGAGCAAAAAAATGAGCAGTTAAGAGAAGTCAACTGGAAGCTGAAGGTTCAGAGGACACGCATCTCTAAATGTGCATACAGATGGTATAAGCAAAAGAAGGTTTATAAGGCTAAGTATGAGATATTGAAGGTCATCTATGCATATCGGGCTTCAACAGATGCATCATCACAGACAGAAGACTAGAGGCAAAATGATCAGCAGCAAAATTTTGGTTTTGAACAGGGTCAAATATTTTTGGCATGAGGACATGCAGCAGTTTCCTCTTGGGGGAGTTGTTGGGCACCATTTTGACCTCTTTTTGCCACCTAGATATCTTCCATTTCCCTTCATAAAACCTTCATATTGATTAGTAAAGCTTTAAAGTTCACCCATAAACTTTGGTTAAGAGGTATAAATGTCATTGCTTTCTAATAAATTGAGTTTTGAGATTTTTAAAGCATTTTATCTAAGATTTTTATTCAGATTACAGGATGTCCTAACTTCCCGTAATATCTCCAAGATTGAGCATTTGTAGGCCAGCTAGGCGTGAACTGGAAGATGGAGAAAATATCCTCGGTGTCTAAGGATGGATGAACTTCCAACGGATAGGTGATGTGGCTTTCACAGGTGTCAAGTCAACCACAGTCAAAGGCGACCACCTGTGCTACCACTCAGCACAAAAGAAGGGCAGTTTTGATTTTGTTGGGTCTCACGGATCTGATAGAGGATCTCGATGTCTATGTTCATTAATTAGTTTCGAGGAATATAGCATTTCTAGTTTTATTTCAAATTTGTATAAGTACTTCACAAAACAATGAAGAAATCATCATGATTTGGGAGAAACGTATATGGTTTCTGAACTGCGTGGTTTCATTACTGTGTAATCAATTTGATGGTGAATAAATTCAGAGTTTAAGTTCTGTAATTATTCAACTGTGTGTGTGAATGAGGCATTGGAGGGCCCCCATTATTGAGTTTGCACATTCTTTTATTGCTGGTGAATGCGATTTGGATTATTGCAGCAATTTGATTTGATGCAAGTGATTTAAATTGTGGCATTGGTATGTGTTGATTCCTGTAGGATTCAGTTTTATTATTGAAGAACGAGTTCAACTAGTTTTTAATCGATTTTATAAAAGCTCTGTTATCTCATTTGAATGGTTCAGGCTACGATCCCATTGTGCTGCACATCACTTGCAATTTTTTATAAGCTCTGTTTCTTTTATTGGTTAAATACTGAAGGGATGGTTCAGACCACGATTTATGTATGTTATATAGCACTGCTTATTCAATGATGAAGTGTTAAGAACAATTATAAATTATGAATATTTTCCTGTAAGGGAGATTGATGGTTAATTGTTCATTCAGCACTAGGATATTAGACAGAATCTTGTAGTTTATAGTTTAGGGTTAGGCTTAGTTCTTTTTTATTACTTCAAAATCTTTCATAGATAAATTACTCTCACATATGATCTATTGTGTAATTAAAAAGAAACAAATGAAGCTGTCCCTGTAAAATAATTTTTGTATCTTTAAGTCGTTGTATTTTTAATCTGTTATTAGGTTTATTTCACAGATAACTAGATTACCAAACAAGTCTAGCTCTGAGTCCTAAAACTTGGATATGCCTCTAAGTCTACCAACCTGGATTGATATTAATTTAAGGTTTGATTTGAATCAGTAGATCAGACCCCAACACATGTCTCGGATATGTCAGGTTCTGGCTCAAGGTGTTCACAACAAAGCAAATATTTGGTTTTGTATTCATCAGGTACAACAAGGACCCAATCATCTGACAATGCATCGTAGCATCAATCATCTCTAATGAAGCATCACTTAGAAGCTTTATATTTGATGCCATAGGTGTGGTCATGATCTTGCAGTCCATCATCCCAAACCTCTTCAGGATATCTACTACATACTTCCCTTGTCCAAGGAAGATTCCATCTACATTCTACAACACCTCCATGCCTAGAAAATAGTGCATCATACTCAAGTCCTTCATTTCGAACTTGGTAGCAGGATTCCTCTTCGTATCAGAAATCAACCCATCCATACCTTTAACTAACATATCATCTACGTACCATAGGAGTATCATTGGGTTACCATCTTCAACCTTGTAGTAAAGGTTGGAATCTACTTTAATCTTGGAAAAGCCTAAACTAGATAGAAAGCTTGTCAATTTTGTTGTACCATGTCCTAGGTGCCTATTTTAAACCATACAGGGCTTTATTCAATTTACACACATGAGACTCCCTGTCATGTGTCTCGAAATAGGGTGTCTGCTACACATAAACTTCCTCTTCCACTACACCATTCAAGAAAGCAGTCTTGACATCCATTTGGTGTATCTTCCATTTCATCACTACAGCTAGAGCAAGTACTGATCTGATGGAAGTGTATCTAGATACACGTGCAAATATTTCTTCATAATATATTCCTTCTTTCTCGGAGAAGCCACGAGCCGCAAATCTTACTTTATATTTTTCTATGTTTCCGTCTGCAACATGCTTGATCTTGTAGATCAATTTGGAAGTTACAATAGACTTCCCCTTTGCTCTAGGGACAACATCCTAGACATCATTCTTCATGATCGATTATTACTCTTCTATCATAGCATCCTTCCATTCTTTCCATTATGCTTCTTCATAGTTGGAAGGTTCTTTATCGATGAAGTCACATAACAAGGCTACATACCCGGAGCAGGACCTAGTCCTTTTTATTTCTCTGTGATTTTATTCTAGAGTTATAGATATTTATGCACCTTGGATAGATTATCATACCCAAGTAGGTTTCCTCTCGTGAGGATTCTTCTCTTGAGGTGGATCTATAGGTTCTTGAGGTTCTTCTAATTCTTGATCTTCTTCTTGAATTTCTTCGTTCATGGTTGTGTCATGAATTCTAGGTGCTTCTTTTTCTTCAGGATCTTTAGCAGATCTCTTTCTCGATTTGATGTAAGTTGAGTCTTCATCAAATGTTATGTCCCTGCTGATGTCGATCTTCTTGAATCCTAAGAAGTATCTTCTGTAAGCGTTAGAGCTTTCAGAGTATCCCACAAAAATACCCTTCTTTCATGAAGGATCTAGCTTTCTCCTCTTTTGTTTTGGAATGTGTATGTACACTAGAAAGTCGAATATTTTGAGATGGATGACTTCTGGTTTCTTGCCGAAAAATACTTCTTTAGGTGTCTTGTTCTCAAGTACTCTATGTGGAGTACAGTTCTATACATACACCATTGTTCTGGCAGCTTCTGCCCATTCTGTTGTATATTATATGGAGTGGATAACTCCCTCTTAATCCCTGAATCTATGCCTAAATCTTTGAATTAATTTGATGTGAATTCTCCACCATTATTTGATCGAAAGTTATTGATCTTCTTTTCAGTGTGGTTCTCGATCAAGGCTTTGAATTCTTTGAACTTGCTGAATAATTCATCTTTTTTCTTCATAAAGTATATCCATGTCTTTCTAGAAAAATGATCAATAAAGGAAACATAGTATACATACCCTCTTAATGAACTAGATGACATCAGACCGCATACATCGGAGTGAATGATTTCCAATATTCCTTTTTCCTTCCTATCGCTACTTGGAAATGTCGTCTTTTTGTTCTTTTCTTTCGCACATCCTTTGTAGACACCGTCATGTTTTAATTGGATTTTTGGAAGTCCTTCAACATCTTTTCTTGCAAGAGGTAGTGCCCTGTAGTGCACATGTGCAATCCTTCTATGCCAAATTTCTTCTGTCTCTACTGTGTCATGGACCAAGGCTTGTTCTTAATGGCCCTTTAATTTGTATAGACCTCCCTCTTGTTCCCCAATTACTATTGCATCATCAATACTCTTTCCCTTTGGCCACATGAGAACTTGGCCATCTACAAATACAACCCTCATGCCTTTTTCATGTAATTCATATATGGAGAGGAGGTTCTTCTTTAGTCCTACTACAAACAATACATCCTTCATCATCATAGACTTCCCAAAGTCTATCTTATAGGAGGATTCCCCGCTACATTTTATTGGATACTGGTAGTCATCTCCAAGTTTCCCCTTGTGGGGTGATTCATGTTTTGATAGTTTCACAAAGGATTCTTTGAATCATTTCATATGTTTGGAAGCCCCACTTTCTATAATCCAATCATTGTTTCCATGTGTAATGTTTCTCGTGAGAGATAAAATCAAGACATATTCTTCATCAATTGAAGAACCATCACTTTCTTGTCTGATTCTATTTTTGGAAGGTTCATCATCTTCTGCATCATGAGCATGATATCTTCTTTTGTTCCCTTTTTTCTTTGATGGAGCTATTTTTGTTCTTAGGACAATCTCTAGCATAGTTTCCTCTTTCATCACATGTATAGCATCTGAATTTAGGTAGATTCTTGTTAGGTCTTTTAGGATGAAAGTGCTTACCTTGGTGATGATTTGTTTTTCTCTCCTTGGATTGTATTGTGAGAGCTTGATCTTCGCTTCCCATCTTTTCTTCTGGAGTTGATATCTGAGCTTCTTCTTGAGAGCATTCTTCCCATAGCCTGCTGAACTTGACTAGCTTCTTTCTGGCATAGATCCCTTGAATGAAAGAGTCACATGTCCTAGGGAGACCATTCAAGGTGGTCATTACAATCTCTACATTCTCCACTTCTTCGTCCACTGCTTCAAGTTTTTCTTTGATCTGGGAGACCCTTGCAAAGTATGACTATATGGTCTCCGCATTCTGGATCTTCATGTTCTTCAACTGGTTCCTCAAGGTCATCTTCTGGTTTATGCTCTTTCCTTAAAACAGTTCGGTGAGGGCATCAAACATAGCTTTAGGTGTCTTTAGGGAAGACACTTATGGTATGAGGTGATCCTTGATTGAATCAAGAATAATCCTTTTAGCCATGACCAATTTCTTCTTGTGTAAGGTCTTATCCCCATCTCCCTCTGGAACTGGAACATCCTCATTGATGTAGGGATCCAACTCATTTTCTTCCAGAACCAGGGAGATCCTATACTTCCAGGATAGGAAGTTATCATCTCCCTCAAGCTTTTCATCAAGATTAGTATGATGAGACATCTTAACTAAGAACCTCAAATGAAAATGAAAAATATTTAGATCATACCAGGTTAAGATGTCGGATCTGGATATGGAGCTAAATTTCTGCAGAGCTGGTTCAGGAGTAGATTAGGGTTTGACTTTCCCGAGTTCTATCCAACAAAAATATTTGATATTGATCTCTAAACTTTGATTTTTAGAAGGAGATCAATACAGGCCTGGGCTCACTCAAAAATTCCACTTTTGTGGAAAGCCCTAATTTCCAGTGGCACTGTCGAGTCAAAAACTGAAAATGATCAGAATCATATTTGCTTCAACAGAAAGATGCACCCTAGAGAGGAGAGTCATCCCAACCTTATTTTGTTGAAAATATGTGGAGAGAGATCCAAAAAGTAGAAAGCCCCAGTTTCTGCAGCTGCATAGTGTCTTCTTCTCAGGTTAGCTCTGATACCATGTTATATTTTTATCACTTAAGCTAGCATTATCTTAGGATCTTTATTTGAGAGAATAACAAGCACAAAAATCAAACATAAGAGACAATGAACACAAAGTTTTCCTTGGGGGAACCATAAAGGAGAAAACCCCACAACTTCCTCAGACATAGAATCAACACCAAAAGTAAAACCCCAAATAGTACGATGTTCTCCCGACAACAGTAGTCTTTGTCTCTCTTGTCCCAACATCTTCTTCTCTCTCATCTATGTGCTACAACTGAGTGTGAATGAATGTCCGATAAATAGAGAGTCTCACGCTCTATTTATACAATCGTTAACTTAACAATAACTCACTATGGCTGACTTCTCTAAGAGAGTCTAATAACCCTAGGGCCCCACAATTGTGGGGACTTTAACCCTTGATTAATAGGAGGGTTACCCACAATTACTTTACATGACTTGTTTACATTATTTATTCTCCCGATCGGAACATCAGGGCATGACATGACTCAATTACATTACGAACACTTCCCAGAATAAACATCAGGGTGCAACACATAAGATATACAAGTGAATACATTCCAAAGTTACAGTTACATCAACATGTTTGTCCATACAAGTAATACTAACTGTGGGAATAGTGGATAAAGAGGTCCTTCTAGCAAAAAGTTTTATCCAATAGTACCAAGGATCAATATAATGGTGTGGAATTATATTAATCTACCAATATTTAATAGAGATGGGTTAGAAGACCTAGAGAAACATTGGTTTCCATGTGAAGTCAAATATACCATACGGTAGTTTGAAAATAAGCAATAAAGAAGAAGTCGATTATCACAACCCTGAGGCGTTGTTCTTTAGACGAGTATATTAATTTCTCTATGGTTTCGAAAAGAGTTGCACATAAAACACTAGACAAAATTGAAGCAGGGATCTAAATCTCAGTGTATTATTGAGATTAAAGAGATTTAGAAATTTTGTATGGAGTCTACATGGGACTTAAACCATATATTTAAGACATTGATGGCTAAATTATCTTTCTAGATGTAAGACTTAAAACACAAAGAGTGGTTCATTGAATCCTTGTTGCCACACATCTAAATTCCCTTGATGCAAGAGAAGATTACGTCACAAAATAAAGTGCTATAGTTGTCCATGAAGATTGAATACTCAACTTAGGAAATTTTGGTTTTGAAATGATGCAAATTGGAAGGTCCCACCGGGACAATTGCTTGATGTTGATGAACTATGTTGCATCGAGAGTTCTGAATACAATAAATACACAAGGGATTCCTTGGTGTAGAATATGATAGACTAGAGGACATTGATCGGAATAGTTTTTGTACTTACATAATATTGTAATTGCACTAGAAAATTTATATTATAAATTTTGTAAATTGGTAGGACATGATGAGAAGGACTGCTGAGCATTCCAACTGTTGCAAGAGAAAATGATTGACACATATTTAATTAATAATGAAGAGAATTTGAAAGATGATATCGCTCAATATCAATATCTACAAGCTCAATATCCTCAGCCCCAATATCCACATAATCAATACCCACACCAACAATACCTGGAACCCAAGGGGGGTGGAAATTTTTGAGGTCAAGGAGAAGTAGTAGGATTTGGTTATGGAAGAGGCCAATCATATGTTATAATTGTTGGAAACTAGGATATTTTGACAGATATTGAATGGTTCCTACAAATACATGTTCATATTGAGAATATTTTGATCATACGGTAGAACAATGTTCGTAGTTGATTACGAAGTGGCATGCTAGAAATGTGGGAAATCCAAACCATTTGTAGAATCCAAAATCGAACCCCAACAAAAATATTCAAAATGTATCTCCTAATATGATGGAACCAAATATTTTTGGCATGATGAGGGGAGGTGTTGCGACTAGAGTATAGCAAGATGCACATTACGAACAACCACAGGTGCGACCAACGACACCAAAGAACATGGCATTCGACGTCCAAAAATAAAAGAAATTATTATTGGGCACATAAACATAATTAACGGACAAGGATCATGTGTCAATTTATTCTCCTACATTACCAAGAATACCAATAACATATATTCCTGAAAGGTTTGATTAGCTATTTCAAAAGAAACCAGCGGGAAAGGTTAGTAAGATTAAACAATTTTTTAAAATTTTCTTATCGCTAATACAAGAAATTTTTTTTTAAAAGTTTCTTCTCACTAATGTAGAGTTCCACATAAATAATTTGAATATAAAAATCCATTTGAATCTTGGATTGGTTACAATCCCAATGTTTCTCATTTCAATGTTTTTGGCTCAAAGGCTTGGGATATAATTCCGCCCGAGAAGAGAAAGGTATTGCAACGTCAAAGAAAGGATCCATTATGGTTGGATGTTGTGAATATTAAAAGGTATACAATCTCTTTGATCTCTGATCTCAGAAAATATTCATCGAAAGGAGTGTACATTTAGAAGAAGAGCCCATGCAGGAGATCAAGCTAGGTCAAGGGGAATGCTCAAATCCTCCACTCCATGATAATGTAAGTGATGATTCTTCCTGTGATTTTTGTGATTCTCATATTGATGATGATGATGACATGCATTCATATAATGAATCACCCATTCAGTGAAATTGCGATGGGAAAACCATACAAAGAGCTAGTGATCTTGTTGGAGACCCACTAGACTCTAGGAAGACTAGATCTCAATTTCACAATTCGTTCTCAACTTGTGAATTGGATATTTTACAGAGATGATTTATCATGGTTGGATATGATCGTCATACATATAGGGAATCATCACTTGAACCAATATGGGCAATAACCATGCAAGAATAGTTCATGTCTTTGCAATATAATGAGATTTGGGAATTGGTTCCCTTGCCCTCCATGAGGAAACTAGTGCAATGTAAGTGGTTATATAGGAACAAAGTAGATGTTGATGGTTCTGATATCAATTAAAATGCTAGGTTGGTTTCCAAATACTTCTCTCAATTCCAAGGATTAGAATATGCAAGGAAATTTGGATTGGTTGCAAAGATGGACTCTATCAGGCTAGTTTACTCATTGTTGCATCTAAGCACTAGGAGGTTCACCACATGTTGGTGAATAGTGGTTTCCTTCATGGTGAATTTCATGAAGAGATATATATGAATCATCCTTAAGGTTTCATTCATGATCCTTCACTTGTTTTCAGGTTGAATAAGTCTCTCTATGGCCTCAAGGAAGCCCCTAGGGTTTGGTATGCCTCGATGGACAATTTTCTGCTATCGCTTGGATTTAAAAGATGTAAATATCATCTTAGTGTATATTTGTAGCATGTTGGTTCTTTATTTCAGTTCATATTACTATATGTTGATGAATTTATTATTATAGTGAGATGCACTAATGATAAAGGATCTATAAAGTCTTCATTGCACAGTGAATTCTCCATGTCTCACCTTGGATTGTTGAAATATTCTTGGCTTAGATATTGAGAAATATGCATTAGAGGAAATTTAAACTCAAAATTGGCCTTTTAAATTTAATTCAAATTCCATGTCATCATGTGTGAGCCAATGAAATTTATTTAAATTTGAAATACTGTATAGGTCTTAAACACCCCTTTAATATAAATTTGGGGATAGGTATCATAAAAAAAATGACTTTCAATCAAGAGAGCTCGTTTGATGCAGAATTTAATTCCACATCTAACAACCACTTCTGATCAAAATTTGAGTAAAAACAAGGGGGTATATGTCAAAAACCCAAAAAAGTGGGTTTTTTCTTTTCTTCCTCCAAAATTAATAATATTATTTATTATTTTAACTATTCTTTTATTAATTTTTTTTAGGAGGCCCATTTTGAGATGAAATTTCCTATAATGACTCAAGGATAAAGGTCATCCAACCAAAATATGATGCATACCTATTATTAAAGTTCAAAAAGGATGAATATAACGAATCCAAGTTCCCATTCCTTTCAGAAATAAAAATAGGTGATTTTAGCGCATCTCCATTAGTGGACAACTCATTGTACATACAACTAGTTGGGACCTTGTTGCATCTTACACACCGTCAACTTGATTTGGAATATTTTGTAGGTGTTTTTGGAATATTTTATGGGCCTCATGAGATGCATTGGAAGGTTGAAAAAATAATATTTCATTATGTGCAAGGAACCAAACACTTTAGGGTACACTATGTTGCTCATTCTCCATTGGAACGAGTTGGATTGATTGATTCTGATTGGGCTGGAGACTACATTGACATAAAGTACACTTCAGGTTATGTGATAATCCTTGCACATGGTTCCGTATGTTGTTAAAGAAAGAAATAACACACTATATCCCTTTCTTAATCTAAGGCTGAGTACAGAGGGCCGGTGAACACAACTACACAATATGTGTGGTTACAAGGTATTCTTAGGGAACTTGGATTTGCATTTGATTCACCCACAATATTTTGGTGTGATAATAAAAGTGAAATAAATATTTCCAATTATCCAGAGTAGATATAGAGTACCAATAACATTGATATACACATGCACTTCATTACGATATTGGTGCATGAGCAAGTGATATTGTTGAAGTATTTCCCATCTGCAGAGCAAACTCCTAACTTCTTCACCAATAGCTTCACGGAGAAGACATTCACCTATCTGAGATCACTTCTTGGATTTAGTGACACATGTTTATGACTTATATCCACTTTTATATTTTTTCCATGCCAATTTTAGAGGGGAGGTTTTTTTCCCATGAGGTTTTCCTCCTTATCTTGGTTATATGGACGAATAAATTTTTGTAAGAGGTGACTTGAGCCTTAGTTTCTAGGGCCTCAAAAATGTGATGTAAATTACACTAAGTTAGGATTAAGGGGGGGTGTTAGATAATTATTCCACCTTTTTACCATGGTCATACACCTAAGACACATTTTCATTAGTCTAATGCTTATCTTATATGGTCCAAAACTACGTTGTGTTGGTTAATCTTGGTTCCTTTGTTGTTTTTCAGTCATAAATGCGCCCAAGAGTCCTCATTTGATCATTCTAGTTACACATGTGCCTTCAATAAAGACCCCTTAGTCCTTGGTGTGCTCCCCGTCCCTTAAATCAAAAAAATTAGTTGACTAGAGGCACCCATGCATGCCTTTGGGTGGTTTTTGAGTCTTTTGGACCATTTATTGCTTCCTAGAGCCACTTCCACTAACCCATGCATTCCACCACACGTATCCTAGCCTCATTGATGTCCTAAAATTCTCAAACCTCATTTACATTAGAAATCATGAACATTTTAGGTTGTTTGGGAGCTCATTGATCCACGTAGGGGGATTTTGCGGTCTAATCTAAGCCTACCACATGTATGCATCCAAATCACCTCGAAAGGATAAAAATTTATCCCTATTTTAATATAAACATGTTCCATACATATTTACATTTTGTACAATGAAAATAAACTATGTTATTTACACTATTTCTATGTGTTAATTTCACTATTTCAACTGTTTTCTGCATATTTTGTGAGTTATGTTGAATTGTGAGAATTCCCTTAGCTCCTAGATCTTGATGTGAATTATATTTCATAATGATGAGGAAGGAGATGATGTTTATTTAAATTTTATTAAGTTTCATATGCATTCACATAATCTAAATGTTGAATGCCATGAAGATTTCCTGATGAAATTGTTCATGGTCACTTTGGAAGGAAAGGAAAGATCATGATATGAAAGTTTACTAGATGCTATTTTGTATTCCTTGGAATATTTTCATTCAACATTTTATGTAAATTATACGTAAATTTACCCATCTTTATAACTATTTGAAAACTATCATCAAGTAAATTTTGAAAATGTTATGCATGGAATATTATTATGGTGCCGAAGAATTAATGGATGAAAAAATTAAAGAGTTTTATGAGGATTATTTTCAGCATCAAGGAATGTTAGAAGATAGTTGTCAATATATTTAGGGAAATTTATAACAAATGGTAACTCTCCCTTTAGATGAAAATGAAATAGATCAACATCTTGATGTAGAAATTCATGTTTCTTTCCTTGAGTTCTATGAAGATATTCAGATTTTAAATGATCAATATAAGGATGAGGATGGTTATTCAAATTTCTCTTCAGACGATTTATTTTGTGAAAGTTTATTTAAATTTAAGGTTTGTCAAAATAAGAGTTTTGATGTTGCTTATATGGAAACTCAAAGTAGTAAGTGAGCATGTATTTTAGAGTTTCAAGAAAACAACACAATAATATATGACACTTATCAAACAAAGTCACATGAAGGTAATAAGGATTATGATAGGCTACAACCTCATCAAAATGATAATCATGAGTTGCAAGAAAATATTGAAAAAGTAAATTTTGAATTGCATCATTTTGAACATGAAGATGTTACTAATCAAAATACCTCTCTTGAAAAAATAAATTCATAATTTTTTGATTGTCAAAACGATATTCTTCATAGTAAAAAGGTAGTTGTTTCATTTCAATTTTTTCAAGAATGTACAAAGATTTTTAATGCTATGAATTATACAAAGGGAAAATAGATGGCTTATATTTCCTTGGAAAATGATATTGAGTTTAATGAGATGGAACAACAACAAACATATAAAAATGAAGGAATCCTATTCTTTTTTCTTTCTAATCATCAACAAGAAATGATTCTTCATGGCATTGAAGAATTTTTTGCAAGTATGTTGAAATCAGTAGAGAAGCAGAAATTTACACAGTTCATTGACTGTGGGTATGAATTTTTGTTGAATGTTTAGTTTTCAGATGCTAAATTTTTATTTATGTCTGGAGAAGCTGAATGTGATCTTCAATCAAGTACAAATTTTCTTGATTGGTTGCATTGGATCTTTGTTATCATATGATTTTGCAGTTGTGGGAGTGTGTACAATAAGCCTAAACATAAAGTATATTTCTCAGTTTGTTTTGTAGTTTTAGTTTGATTTTAGCAAAGAGCAGTCTGGTTTTATTTTTAATTTCTAGCTTGTAGAAAGCGTGGCATAGTTTTGGTTTGGATTTCAACATTTGATTTCCATTCTAACTTCTAGTTTACAGTTTGGGTTTCAATAAGGTTGTAGAAATTTTATAGTTTGGAACAGGTTGCATATTAAGGTTTTGGAACAATCCAATGGATCAAGAACTTGCTCTATAGTTTCTTTGCTACCTTGAAGGGAGGATAACATCCCTAGTTGGAGCTAGCTATTAGCACCATTTTAGCTTGCAGTTAAAAATAAGAAGTCAAGTTCCAATGGAGAGCTACAGTTTTTAAAAGCATTGCTAATATTACCATGAATGATATAATGGAGACAAAATGAGCTTGTGCTAAATGTTTTAAAAAATAAATGGTAAGGATATTCAAGAGGAAAGATCTAAAGTGAGAAAGAGATATGTTATCCAAATTTGCAAGGAAAAAGTCAAAATTAGTGATCAACATAAAGATTTAACGGTCCATTTAGATCTATGGTGGATGAAAAGGGTAGGTGAGATGAATGGTGTAAATGGAATCCACTCTTAGAAGATGCGCAGAGAAATATGGATTTGGAATGGGTAGAAAGTTTAAGTGTATCCTTAATCGATGACGAAGATGAAGGATGGACAAGATCAATGGAGGAGATGGTGTTAGTTGGGAGAAAATCAAAATGAATAACAAATTGAGGATCAGTGGAAGTATTAAAAATCATCCTTGATCAACAATCAATAGAAGAGATGGTTGAGATCTATGGTTGTTAAGTGATCTGCTTGGAGAAGCTATGCACTAATTTGAAAATCAAAGGATGGGGAACTAGTGGCAATAAAATGATTAAGGTTTATAGTGTGAACTAAGGTTATTACCAATAGATAATGGATAAATTTTTTCTATTTAGCTGAGAAAATTAGTGAATTAGTAGAGCTCCTAAATTTGGCCAAGGGACAAAATAAGAGTGGAACCTCCAAAATTACCCAAGCATTTATTAAAAACATGAAACAGTTTATTATTAATATAAATGCTCTATATATTTATATTAGTATTTAAATGCAAAGTGATATGGTTTGCACAAATATTGAAAGAAATCATATTAAATTTCAGAAAAGACTAAAGTTTGTATGAGTGGCCACCATTTACTGCCCTCAATCAACTAGCTCGATGAGTAATTTTTTGTTGTAGTGTATTTTTTCCATGGTTTTACTTTCTACAATGTGTCACTCTTATGTTTATTTTGCTTGGAGCTACACCATATTATGAAACCACTCCTTAGATTAATGAAATAAAGTATATTGTGTAAAATATTATGTCTACAAAATTTTCATGTCCCAAACCTTATGTTATAAACTTCCCTTCCCAATGTACTTATTTTGAATTGAAAACATGACATGGTTTTTGAACCAATGGATAGTTTTCAAGGGAAACAAAAATTAATTACCAAATTTCATTTACTTGGAGAATTTATTTTTTGAATTTCATTTTATGAAATTCATAAACCATTCAATTCAAAGTTCAAGATGTAAAATGGTGTCTGGTTTTGGAATTTGTTTTGGAATTCCATTTATGAAATTCATAAAACCAAAATGTGGAAACGTTTTAGATTAGTTTGATGATATTTTTCCAAAGTTCGAATTTAAGCATGTTTTGTACCATATTCAGGGCTAGGAATAATCATTCCTTGAGCATAGGTAACAGAGCATTCAATTTTCAGAGCAACAAAGTAGTTAGGGGATAAAAGAACAATATTCATTGCCATATTTTAAGCAAATGAATTTTATTCCAATAGCTCCAGCATCTGATGAGTCATATGTTCAAACAAAACATTGCGATCATCTTTCTGCTTATGCCATGAAATAATATTGATGACCTCAAAACAGCAGCTTGAATGATACCAGAGCATCTAAAAAAAAATGTTTGGATCATTTTCAGGACTTCAAGAGCACAATCAACAAGACACGATTAACAACTCAAGTCACTTGGAATCCTTTCTAGCTTTATTGCAACTTAATTCTATTTTTGGTACATAAATTGGATTTGTGTGCTAGAAGATATGAATAGTTTGCTCAAGTTAAGTTACAAGTGTAATAAGGAAGTTGCGTATGCCTATTTTTAGCATGTAGGTAGTTAGTAGCTAAAGGAGAATTGATGTATACAAATAGAATTTTTTAATCTAATGAGGGTTGGAACGAATGAGAAAGAATTGATTTTTATAAGAGAGCTTTAAGATTAACACGAAGGTTTCGGATCCAAGTAGGTTTTCTACCAGAGATTTTTGTGTTATTTAGTTTACAATGTGTACTTCCATTCCTTCATGTGAATGTGTTTCCTATGTATATTTCTATTATGTTATCTTTTCATGCTTGAATAAGTGTATATTGGATCAAAATCCATGCTTTTATGATCTAATTCTTTGATTTCAAGAATTCAAAAGATTTTCCACTAAAGTTAATATTGGATTCATCTTTAGATGCCCATATTAATGGACTATTTCTTGTTCTTTGTTATCACCATAAAACCAACATTTTGAGTGTTAAAGAGTGACTACCCTGCCTTTATTAATATCTCCATTTCAAATAATTGTCGTTAATTATTTTTCAAATTTGACTGCATGCCCAATGAACACCTATTTCAACCATTATTCTCATTAAATTTTTTTCTCTCAAATATATCTAGCCTTTTTGTTTATTTATAGATAAATCCCTCTTTGTTAGGAAAGAATCCAACTTTCCTTCTAAAGAATGGTTTTGTGGTTACCTTGGTATTATCCTCTCACAACCGAGGTTAAATTTTGAGTGATAATAGTGTCATTATAATAAATATTTTTTTTTCTTACTAGACAAGTCAACCCTTTTAGGTTTTAGATAAAGTAAAAAGTAAAATATAATAGGGCGGCACCCTCTTTGTCTGTTGACACTCACTCAAGAAATATTGCAAGATATAGAAATACAAGTGCACCAAAAATAAAGAGGATAAGTTATCTTTGGGTTTTACATTGTTGTGGTTGAGTTCTATGCTGAGAAAGTTTTGTGGGGTTTTCTCCGTTGTGGTTTCCCCAAGGAATTTTTTTTTTCTTTGTGTTACTGTGTTGTTTGTTTTTTCAGTGATCCTACTATTGTAAATTGTTTTAGAATATCATCTAAGAAATCAAGAAGAATTAACATAAGGAGGTCAAATAAGGGGTAGAACTATTGTGAGAATGATATTGTCTCTTTTTCATGTAGTAGTCTACTAAGTCTGAAAAAAAATGATGAAAGAGAACAAAGGAGACCTCTCCCAACCGAAAGGGGAAGAGAGAATTATTTTTGCTTGGTAGTCCAACAAGGCAAACAATGGTTAAACCTATAATGATTAAATGATCAGTCAAATACTATTATGAGCATGAATGAAACCAAGTTTTATCTGTGATATTTTTCTTTAGGAGAGGGATGGAAAAGAGCTTAAATACAACCCATAGATAAGATTTTTCATAGAGTATGTTCCCAGTGTTCGACAAAGAATAAAAGGATACATAGGGAAAAATTCCTAGATTGAAGGTTCTAGGGAAGTTTTTTTTTTTAAACAATCCACACATTCTGAGAAAGGGATAAACGAATCCACATAGAATCCATTTAAAATACTTTGATGAGAATGAAAGAAATCAAGATTAATATTCCATATTTTCATTCTTGAAGGAGCTAGAAAAGAGCTAAACAAAGAATCCATAATAGTCAGTCAATGAAAAAGGAAGTGTTCAATGTAGCAAAAAGGATGATGTTGTGAACATGGCTAATACCAATTTTTTTTTACAGTGGAACACTAGTGGCTCCTATTTGTGGGACGGTGAATGGTGGTAAAATAAGGCCAAGTTTGTAGTATGGATGGACCAAATTGCTCATGAGCATACCAATAAAAACAAGGTTTGATTTGTGTGATGGAATGCAAATCAAGGTAACTCCAAGAATTGGCTCTGAGAATCATGGGGAGACCACGAGATGCAGGTCTCATAAGTAGACAAAGGATAGAAAACTGAACCCAGTAGTGGAAAAGACATGGAAAACAAATGCCACATGAATCTTTGGTGCAGAGAAGAAAGATTTGACTAAACAGAGGCCTATAAACAAGCAAGACCACATGACACATCTCATTTTCACTATTTAGTTTTGAGTTGGAGTGGAGTACCCCAGAGCAAAGTTGCTAATATATTTCGATTAGATAGATAATTTTTTGATATGTGAGTTACAAGTAAGAGATATCACCTAGCCCATCATTTTTAGTGGTTTATTTTTTGTTTCTTCTCATTATGAGGGCCTTAGTGGAGGTGAAAGGGTTCATGGGGATGGTTCACTCTATTTTAGGGAAATGCATGACCAACGTCACACATAGCAGGAAGACATGTGTGACCCTGTTTCACTTTTTGGGGAGACATGCAAGACCTGGGCCGCACCTACTTAGGAGGCAGGCGCGACCCAAGTCACACCTATTAGGCATTTTTGCGTGACTTGGTTCACACAAAAAGGCCCCAAAGGAGCGACCTAGCTCATAATGGAATTTTTTTTTGAAGTGGGTCGGACAGGGACTTCTTGGAGGATTCTTCAAGTCATATGGAAAGAGTGAGACATCAAGAACCTCATAGATGAGGCAGAAGAGGATGGGGTAGTACAGGATACGTTCACTCGATGTCTGCTACATCATACAAGATACAAGGATCATAGTGTACCTTGTATGATGAAACACTATGATCCCTTATCCCAAAATATCACTATCTTGTTTAGTGATAGTGAGTAGCTAGAGACCACCCTCCAATATGTGTACTTCATGACTCACATCTCAATATTGTGAGTTATAGGTAATACCTCACTGAAACTCTTGAGGGGGCTGTTGCTGGATGATTTGTGTGGTAGAAATTACTATGCATTGGCCATAGGGTCTTCACTTAGTGAAACCATTGAATAATTCCTTTATTCATGGGATACTAAAGAATACCCTTAATTTCACTAGATATTAATAATTACTTACAAAAATACTTTTGTTGAGACCCCCTCCTATAACATATTTCTAATTAAAAAACCCTTATTTTTACAATATACTCCTCATTTTTACTAGAAACCCCTTTTTATACCACCCTAATACCTATAAATGCTCGATACCCTATTCCCATCCCCAAAATACCTACAATATATTTACCTTACTTTTAACATTAAAAAACCCCCATTTATGAATGAATGTGATAATATATTTCTCAACAAGGTGAATCCCCCATGGAATTGACAAACAATATACTACTAATATGCATGTCATGGGTAAGTATCCTATGGTGCTACATGAAATTTCATAAGGGATTATCGCTTATCTAGAATGAAAACTCTCTGTCGACATGTTGGGAGGAGTGAATGCTCTTATTTATGTTCTATTAGAGATGGAAGGAATCTAAAAATTTACCATATGTATATGAGATATGGATGAGTTTTGTTTTGAGGCACTACATAAAATGGTTGTAAAACTGTGTGATGTATACATTGTCATTATAATGTCAATATGATTTGATTTTTATGAAAAGTTACTAATCATACAATTACATTTCACCTTTACGAAATATTGTGTACAATCACCTATAAGAGAAGAATCATGAGACAAGTTTGGAAGAACAAGGGACAACAATTCAACTATGACACTCAGGAATATAAGGAAGATTATGCATTCTACATAAGTACAAATCAATATTCATGGTTTCTATTAGAAGGAGGGGGTTGATTATGACGAGATGTTTTCTCTCGTGGATAGAAACACTTCTTAGTGATGGATATTACATTATATATATGGTGTAATTGAAGTAGAATTTTATATCAAGCAACCTCGAGGATTCAAGACTCTATAGAGAGAATATCATGTGGGTAGATTAAAAAAGGCTTTATGTGGTCTGAAAAGGAAACCATGGGATAGCGTTTGAGGACACACAGCTGCATGATGATCTTGAGGATCACCTAGACTAATGTAGATTTCAACCTTTGATACATGTTTGAATATGGATTCTTATAGAGAAAAATAAGCTCATATATTGGTGGAAGACGTAACTTAGAGTAGAGTTCAAGATGGAGTATCTTGGTATGCAGTGACCTTGAGAGAAATAATCTCATCTCAATAAATTCATCTGATGGGAGATTACATAGATGGATACACATAAAATCAGCGATAGAGAAAACTACCAGTCATTCGATTGAAAAATGTCCCAATGCAGAGAGTATGAGATGTTAAGATGGAGAGGGAGAATAATGGTCAAGTATAGAGGCAGCAAGAAATATCCACTTCGAAGGGAGTGAGTACAATAAAAATTTTGGAATAAGATTGGCACACTAGATAACTTAGAATCTCTTCATGGAAAGTTTTGTTTACCTTAATAACTTAGGGATATGCTCACAGTGATTCCATATGTATCCTCTCAATAACATGAAGTGTATGTGGAGCAACCACAAGGATTTGAGACACATGTGCGCAAATTGAATAAGGCTATGTATAATTTAAAATAGGAACCCAATACATGGTACGACATGATAGATGGATTTCTCACGAACCTGATATTTACAAAGAGTAAATTGGATTCCAACCTTTGCTTCACGGTTAAGGATAGAAAAAAATGATAAAACTGTTGTATGTTGATGATCTATTTTTGATAGGTGTCGACGGGTTCATTACAGAAAAAATAGAATCTTGTTGTAGAATTGGATATAAAATAAGTAGGTATGATTCTCAAATCCTTAGGTATATAGTTGTGGAATAATCCATATGATATCTTCCTTAGTAAACAAAAATATGCAATATATATCCTAAAGAGATTTGAAATGATCAATTTTTAGACCATGGAAACAATAATGGAATTGAACTTGAAGTTGTTGTGTTATACTACTTCAGAGACATTTGATGCCACTATATATATTCATATGATTGGTTCGTGGATGTACTTGACAAAAACGAGGCCAAATATATGCTTTGCGGTGAACAGATTGAATCAGTACATGGTAGAGTCGAGAGATGTTCACCCGATTGTTGTAAAGCATGTGTTGGTGTACCCAAATGGTATGATTGGTTATGGTATTAGATATTTGATGGATCAGAGGATTATCCTACAAGGCTATGTTGATTTATATTAGGTCGGTAGTTCCTTAAATGGAAAGAGAACTTCAGGCTTCTACTTCAGTTTGGTTCTTGGCCTGATTTCCTGGTTCAACATGAAACATACGAGTGTGGGACTGAGTACACATAAAGTAGATTACATTACAACTTGTTCAACTAGCTATGAGGTAGTGTGGCTTCATAAGATACTTACAAGATTATTTGATCTCAAGTTAGAGATGACTTGTGTTTTCTACAATGACTAGAGTTGTGTTAATTTTTATGAGAACCCTATGTTTCATGACAAATCAAATCACATTGAGATCATGTACCACTATATTAGGGACATAATGCAAAGAGGGACACTGAAGCTCTAGTATATTATGATGAAAAAGAAGATAATTGATTTGTTGGCAAAGCCAATGTCCATAGTAACTTTGAGTACCTCATGGAAAAGCTTGGATTTGTCCATCTCGATGTCCATCGCAAGGGGGAGTGATGAGTCCTACATGAAAACTAGTAGTGTTCACATCAAAAATGAAAAATGGATTGAACTATGGAATATGCATGACCTTTAGATACACCATGAAAAAGGGTTTACACTGTAAATATGTGCATCCAATGTGAACAAAGGTTGGCACTGAAGACATGTGTGAGATTTATATCCAGCATGAAAAAGGGATGGCACTGTAAATATGTGCATCCAACATGAAAAATGGATGGTAATGCAAAGATGTGTGATACTTAAATCCAACGTGAAAAATGGATGGAACCGTAAAGATATGCATCCAACATGGAAAAGAACTCGAACTTGAGAGGCACGTGAGATATACATCCAACATGAAAAAGGGATGGAACTGTAGATCCACGTGAGAGATAAATATATCAAGAATAAGCGGTGGCACTATAGGGATATGTGGATATTCATCAAACATGGTAAAGGGTTTTTACTATAGAGATATGTGTGATTTACATCCAACATGAAAAAGAGATAACACTCCATAATTTCTAATGATTTATATATTTGAGAGAGTTTGGTAGTCGATGGTATTAATATAGATTTGTAGCAGTTGGATGATGATGATCACGTGAGAAGAATACCCTCCTTGTTAAGAGGGAGTGTCAAACTTTTTGTAACTTCGAAAGATATTCGCCTTGTATTTTTTGTGTCATTGTTGTATTACAATTGTACTCTCTTTTGTGATATTATTCTTGTAATCAATCATTTAATATAGCCTAAAATAATAATGTTAAAATAATTCATGTGAAAATAGTCAAGTTGTCCCCATATAAGTCACTAGATCAAACTATCCTAGTCATTGGGTAAAACTTACTCAAAATTGGGTAAATCTATCCCAAGTAAAGTTGCCTTTGTTAGAGGAAAAGTGACTTTGAAAACAAGTATAAATAGGGGAGGAGACCTGCCCATTTGGACACATCAGACAAGAAAGCATTTGTGCTATAGAGAGAAGAAGAAAAACTTCACTGGAAGAGGAAGAGTACTTGCAATTGTGAAGACATGTTACTCTTATGGTTTTATATCTTATCTCATTCTTGAGATATTTTTTCGAAGAGCCTTTTGATATTGGATTGTACTAGAATAAATTGAACTTATTGATAGATCTATACTAAAGAAGTTTATTGGTTTTTTCTCTTGTGAAGGGTTTCCGAGAGGAAAATAATAATGTACTCTTATTTTGCGGTTCTTTTCTTTCTTTCAATGATACTATTTTTTATGGTTATTGTGTTATGCTCCTAGTTGTTTGAAGATCGAACATAACCATTGCTAAAGTATATAATCCTAACACATGAGTGGGAGAACCTTTGTAGACTATATCAGAATAATGTTAAAAATTACAATGAGTTTAAGATGATTGAGCATATGGACCATAATGTCATGCATAACTAGAACACAAATTTTGTGGATTAAGTCACTTTCAATCATACAATTCATTTTATATCTCAAAATAAAAAATTAAGTTCCATTTTTACTATTGACAATGCAAAGTCTTATTCATTTGAGAGTGTGAGTGTTCAACAAAAAAGAGCATATGGTAGTACCTTTGGCCATTATAGGACAGGGATTTATCCAATACGTATGATAATCCAAGGAACTGCAGATACATGTGCAGGTATAGGAAATTTATAACTCATTGGAGTCATTAAACATGACCTTGAAATTGAACCTCTTCCAAAGAAGAGTCCATTACTTCATTTATCTCCTACAAGGGTTACAACATTGAACATATATGCAACTATAGCTCATAGCGCAATTCATATACCAATCAACAAGATGTCTCATTTACAAGAATCATGTTTGACTAAATTTAAAGAAGAGATGGAGTACATAAAATATATCTTAACTGATAAAATGAACTTTATTAGAAGAAATATTTTAATAAAATATTATTCAAGGATTAGACAAGCTTTCCTCGAAACTGCTAATATTCCTTTTGATGGGCGGACAATTATATTGGTTGGTGGTTTTGGAGAGATCCCACATGTCATGGATAAGCCTATATATGGATCTCATGTCCTTTTGAAATAATTATGGATAACAGTCAAAACAGTGGTAACCATTAATATTATATTTCATCAAGATTGACAAATAAATGAGAAAAAATGTTTTTAACATTTGTTGATGAATGTTCAAGATGTACTTCCTATTGTAGAATATTAGAAATTAGTTACGACTTGAACATATACTTCCTCTGATTTTAATATAAAATATTCCTTTGACAAGGCCTTACATTTATTTTATAGAAAAGAAAATGTAGACAATAATAATAAGAATTTTATAAGAAAGCTAAATTTCCTTGTTGTAGTGAGTGTTGCATTCAGAGTAAGAAGAAACCATCCTATAGAAATAGATGATGGTTTGGAACTTGAGTTACTTCTTGCATATGGATTTAGGGTCATGTTTACATTAAACGTACGGAGTTAGGGTGATGTTTACATGAAACATATGGAGTGATGTTGGAATTGTTAATGGTTCTTTTGGTGTTGTAGAGAAAATTGTATATAACATAGAAACTTTATGCCCATAACCCCCAATATATGTTTTAATGATATTTAATAATTATCTAGACGATCCATGGGAAGAATCATTCCCTAAAGATATTTCTATTCTATGTTGAAAAAGGTAATTCAAAACAACTTTCATTGAATCTTGCATGGGGCTTAACAATCCATAAATCACTAGGATTGGCATTGAATAAAAATCCAATTAATATTTGAAAGTAGAAAAGACAAAGTATGAAATTTACTACAATATCTCGATTTAAAGACATGAATAGACTTCAATTTCAAACTCCCTTCTCATTTGATTGATATGAAAACAAAGCATAAGTAGTAAGTGTGGCTATGCCAAATGTTGAATAATATAGATTGAGATAGATCACAATGTAGTCCATTAGTTAATTTCTTACTATTCAATTTTTTTCATCATTAGACATTGTTTACTTTAATTAAATTCAACTTATTTCACATGTAACTACATATATAGCCTTCTTCATAATATTTAAAATTTTAAAACAACTATATAAAGTGAGAAAATTCTAAATAAATTTCTAAAAATGAAACAAAATTAAGATCATAGACAAATTTGATGTCATCATTAGCAACTAGAACTAGCCTAAATCCATGTTAACTATGGATGTAGCAAGTGCCAAGAGGGATCAAATCCCTTGAGGTTGTAATATTTTTTTAGTGTGTAAATTTGGAAGAATGGTTTTCACGTTGGGGGATTTGACCCCTCTCGATGCATGGTAGATGCAGAGTTAAGATGAATTTAGGTCATTCATCACAAATTTTCAATCAAGAAACATATGGATCTAGGATCACAACCTCAAATCCTTATAATGCTCGCACATGTTGAAGAGATTCAAATAGCAGTGAAAGTCCAATTTTGCAAGTTCTACATTCAATATGTGTACGATATAAATATAGAAGACACACCATTAGCTTTCACAAAGATGTTAAAGATATTTCCATGAAATTACTCCAACATATTAAAGACTTCGATTTAATGATTGTTGTTTGAAAAAAATGATGTAATATACTTGATATGATATCAAATTGGAATATTAAATCTAGTTCTGATATTATTTAAAAGTTAAATAAAAATTCACATTGAGATTCATCACTTTCTTTATGCAAGCGAAAACATAAGAAGCACTGGAAAAACTGGGAATGAGAAAGGGTTGATGGAAGAAAGAAAAGAACAAGTTTGGACAGACAGAGTGGATATCCCTAAGTACCTACATGTTGGGATCTTCTAGGTTATGATCATCAACTATGTTGAAGTATACTCCAAGGCTTATGGTTGTCCAACCAGTGCAAAGTGAAATTGAATAAGAACTTCAAACCAACCAAGGATTATGTATGGATTATATGGATTTTTAGTCATTTATTAGATATAAAATAACATTTTAACAGGTTTGGAACATATTTGGAACAATTTTAGTAAGTTTGTGGTTGTTTAGGAAACAAATAGGATATTGGCCTAGAGAAATCATGTGCATAGGAGGCCACTCAAACACTGTACAAACCAAATGAATTATTAATATGTGACTTAGGTTAGGTTCTGGGTTTAATTTACAACCTTCATCAACGTAATTCTAATTGGGTTTATAGATCATACATAGCACTAAAAACTGTAAAACTAGTCAAAATTGACTAGTCAATCAACAGGGCTAAGAAAATAATAATGAACGTCAAATATACATTTTATCATATCCAAAAATAATGATATGAATAGGTTTATATGACAGGTATTGTCTATCTAAAATAAATTTTTCATGGCCATTACATCATATTTAGTGCATAGAACTGACAAAAATGCCCATTAAAGGGGCATTGGAAGACTTCTCTCATGACAGTTTATAATTATGGATTATTGGTCAGAAATTAACCGTAAAAAAATATCTTAAATTCAATATGGAGCTCAGAATCTCATAAGAATATTTTAGGATTTAATCTCCCTCAATGATGACCAAGACTTAAAATTGAATTCCTGGAACTAACACTCAACACCGATATTAGAGAATAAGTGAAGCTTCCTTCATTGGAACTGTAATTCTATAGTTGAATGTTGGTATCAGAGATCGAGCTAGATCTCATATGGATTCTCCTTGGCTCTCTACGATCTGCAATGAGCAATGGAAGAGTAAAAAAGAGGAGGGAATGGAGACTTGAAGAGAATCACCTAAGGAGACTGAGGATCATCAGTTAGACGTGAAGATTAGCTTCAAAAAAATGAAAACATTAACAATCAAAAAATGAAATGGATTTAGAAGCATACTTAAATAAACATTGAGTGACTTGTTGAGAAATTCATCCACTTGTTCAGCAAGTTACCTAGTTGCTAACCCTAACCTTAAGCCATGAGTGCACCCCTCTTGAGGAATTTAGAAAATATATCCTTAATATATTGTTTCTTTGCTTGCATCACTCAACCCAAAGTGGAAACTCTCCATCCTTTAGAACAATTTTACCTCTTTATGATTGGTGATGTTTACTTGCTTGCATCCTTTTTTACTAAAATGAAAACTATAGCCCCCCTTGACCAATGCTTACTGCTTTTGCACTGACTTATTTTCCTACACTTTGTGCTTTTCAAAGTTCTTTCTTTTCCTTTCTTTTGACGATTTCCATCTTTTACTAACAAATTTATTTTGCTAGTCTTTTCGATAGTTGTTATTTTTCATCCTAGGAAAGGTGGCTTTCCTGATGTGCCCTCCTAACATGGAATCTCATTCCCACATGTCATTATTTTTAATATTAATTAAATAATTAGAAAAAATAATCATATTTATAAATTACCCTAGTACTTTCCTCCATATTTTTAAATAACCAAAACATCCCTAGGAATAATTAAATAATTGAATTTTTAACCCGTAGGAACTTGACAAGGTCAACACTTTGAATGTCCTTCCAAGAAGGGAGATTACAAAGGACAACAAGGATTAAGTTATGATTCCACTATTAGAAAACAAAGAGTAAATATATGCATTATTATATAATAATTAGAATGATCCATACTGTCATGATGTTCGTCTTGATTACAATGCAGTAGATGAATTACCTAAAATTGAAATAGATATCACACATATGATTAATGTTGCTACTCTAAAAGAGATAAATGATGTCACAAAATTTTCGATGTTGGAAGGGGTAGAAATAATTTATGATATTTTGGATGGCTTGTACAAACATATTTCTTTGCATCAAAAAGTCCAAATGCACTAAGGGAAATTGAGCTTATTCGAGTTTGGGAAAATAATGCAAATCATGAGGATAATAAAAAAAAATGATGTATCAAGTGATGTTAATAATTGGATCATTGCCTATTAATGAGTATAACAATGTGTTATATTTTTAACATTAAGCTAGCATTATATTAGGATATTTAACATAGAGAATAACAAGCACAACAATGAACACAGTGTTTTTCCTCAGGGAAACCATAAATTGAGAAAACCCCGCAACTTCCTCAAAGATAGAATCAGCACCAAAAATAAAACCCAAAACAGTAAGATGATTTCCCGATGGCAGTAGCCTCTTTATTTATACCCCCAGCAACTTATTCTCCCTCAGCTATGTGCTACAACTGAGTGTGAGTGAGTGTGTGATAAATAGAGAGGATCACTCTCTATTTATACTAATTCCTGACTTGACAATAATGCACTAGGGGCGACTTTGCTAGGTGAGTCTAACAACCCTGGGGCCCTGAAACTCTGGGGACTTTAACCCTTGAGCAATAGGAGGGTTACCCACATTGACTTGTCATGACTTGTTTATATTATAGAAACTCCCAATTGGAACATCAGGGCATGACATGACTCAATTACATTACAAACACTTCCTAGAATAAACATAAGGGTACAATACATAAGAAATACAATTGAATACATCCCCAAGTTACAATTACATCAGCACTCACTCTTAACTAGGAAGGTATTCTCTCGACACAATTTATCAGCACAAGTCTTCTTCTCTATATAATTTGGAACATCATCGAGTCCTCATCATCTTCAAGTCATCTTCATATTGAACTGTATCATCACTCGATCTAGATCATCATCACTAGATCTTGATCATCACTTGATCTGGATCATCTATGGTTCTGGAACATCTGTGCTGGATCATCATCATAGGTGCTATCTCTTGATTCTTCTTGTCATAGGAAGTTATACAGAGCTAGCCCTTTTTCATGCTGGTTGTAGGCCTAGCCTCCATGTAGGTCTTTTCTAGCACTTATATCTGACCCTAAGTCAGAATGGCTCGCCCAACACTTATATCTGATCATGTAGGAACTAATCCTATAATCATATCAGAAAGGAACACCTTCCACTCACATCTGATCATGTGGGAACACATTCCACAACCTTTTCAGAAAGGCCCAGCACTCACATCTGATAACAAATGTCAGAAAGGCTCAGTACTTACATTCGACCATGCGATGAACCAGTCCTCCATGCCAAAAGGGCTCTGCACTTACATCTATCAACCAATGTTACAAAGGCTTAGCACTTACATTCGACCATGCGAGGAACCAATCCTCCATGCCGAAAGGGTTTTGCACTTACATCTGATCATTGTAGGAACCAATCCTACAATTGCCTCAAAATGGCTCTGCACTCACATTTGATCATGTAGGAACCAATCCTACATTCACATCAAAATGGCCTTCAGTCCTAGACTGAGCTTTCCTAGTAACTGACTAGGTGCCTCAATTCCAAGAATGGAATTCAACGCGTATAATTGATCATGTAGGAACCAATCCTATAGTCACATCAGAATGGATCCTTACTCATATCTGACATGTGAGGAATCAATCCTCTCATCATGACAGAATGGATCATCCCTTACTTCTAACCATGGAAGGAACCAATCCTCTCACCATGTCAGAATGGCTCATGGAATCATCACTTCCCTTTGGAGGGAACCTCGATCTAGAGAACATCAATATTCTCCCTGAAGTACTCAAACTTCACTCTAGCCAATGGCTTTGTCAACACATCAGCTATTCGATCCTCTATCCCAACATACTGGAGCTTCGCTGCCCCTCTCCATACCATATCCTTGATATAGTGATACTTGATCTTGATATGCTTCGACTTGTCATGGAACACCAGGTTCTCCGACAACTTCACACAACTCTGGTTGTCACAATATATATAAGTAGAATCCAACGGGAAATCAAATAAATCAGACAGTAGCTTCCTTAGCCATACTGCCTCACAACTAGCTAAACAAGCTCTTACATAGTCTACTTCAACTGTACTTAGTGCCACATAGGATTGCTTCCTACTAAACAAGGAGATCACACATGATCCCATACTAAAGCAACACCCTGAAGTGTCCTTCCTATCGATGGTACTGCCTATCCAATCTGAATCAACATAACCCTCTAGGTTAATCTTCTGATTCACCTCATACTTGATCCCATAATCAACTGTAGCCCTCAGGTGCCTCAGAATATCATTTTACAGCAATCAAGTGAACATGTCTCAAATCTGTTAGGAACTAGCTCAAGGTGTTCACAGCAAAGCAAATATCTAGTCTGGTGTTCATCAAGTACATCAAGGACCAAATCATGTGACGATACATCGTACCATCAACCGCTTCTGATGAAGGATCACTCAGTAGCTTCAGGTTCGATGCAATAGGTGTGGTCATGGACTTGTAGTCCATCATCCTGAACCTCTTCGGGATCTCTACTACATATTTCCCTTATCTGAGGGAGATTCCATCCACATTATGTCACACCTCCATGCCTAGAAAATAGTGCATCATACCAAAGTCCTTCATTTCAAACTCGCTAGCAAGCTTCCTCTTCGTATCAGCAATCAACCCATCCATACCTGTTACAAACATATCATCTACATATAGTAGGAGCATCATTGGGTTTGTATCTTCAACCTTGTAGTAAAGGTTGGAATCTACTTTACTTTTGGTAAAGCCAAAAGTCAATAGAAAGCCATCAATTCTGTCATACCATGTCCTGGGTTCCTGTTTCAAACCGTACAAGGCTTTCTTCAATCTACACACATGCGACTCCCTGTCATATGTCTCAAAACCGAGTGGCTACTCTACATACGCTTCCTCTTCCACTACATCAATCAAGAAAGCAGTCTTGACATCCATTTGGTGTATCTTCCATTTCATCACTGCAGCCACAACAAGTATTGATCTAATGGAAGTGTATTTGGATACAGGTGCAAAGGTTTCTTCATAATATATTCCTTCCTTCTGTGAGAAGCCATGAGCCATGAATCTCTCTTTATATTTCTCTATGCTTCCATGTGCATCATGCTTGATCTTGTAGATCCATTTGGAAGTTACAACCAACTTCCCTTTTTGTCTTGGGACAACAACCCAAACATTATTCTTCATGATCGATTGATACTTTTCAATCATCGCATCCTTCCATTTTTCCGTTCTTTCGCTTCTTCATAGTTGGAAGCTTCTTTATTGATAAAGTCACACAATAAAGCTACATACCCAGAGTAGGAGCTGGTCCTCTTTCTTTCTATGTGATTCTCTTCTGGAGCCCCATATCTTTCTACACCTTGGATAGCTTCTTGTACCTAAGAAGGTTTCCTCTTGTGAGGATTCTTCTCCTGAGGTGGATCTACATGTTCTTGAGGTTCTTCAAATTCTCTATCTTCTTCTTGAGTTTGTTCATTCATGATTGTGTCATGAGTTCTCGGTGCTTCTGATTCTCATTATAGGAAATTTCAATTTAAAATGGGCCTTCCAAAAATAATACAAATTCCATGTCATCATGTATTAGCCAATCGAAATGCTTTAAAATTCAAAAAGGGAGCACCTCTTAAACAAATTTTTAATACAAATTTGGGGATAGGTATCATAAAAAAAACTACTTTTCTTGTTCGTATTTTCGACATATCTCCGTGTGTTTTTACTTAAATTTCGAAGGGGCGAGCTCGTTGGATGCGTAATTTAATTCTACATCCAACGAGTACCCACCAAGCATACTTTTGACAGGCCCTACTACCCCAAAAACAAGAAATACTAAATTTAGGAGGTACACAGTGGCCATATTTGCATAAATTAATACCTCGTACATGTCCCGTAGATTTAGGGGAAGGAAGAAAATAGAGACGTTCAAATGCAATCAATAATTCTCATATTGCAACACATTATATGCACTTAAGGTATATAATGTTTCAAGTTGATATTTTCAATAGTTTTCATCAAACTACATATTATTGGGGTCGTTATGTATAGCAACATCATGGATCTCCACATGTCCATTGATTTATATGGAAAGAATGATCTTAACATGGACACTTTCAAATGGAACAATCATGCAAAAGTTAAATATTTGAAAGAATATATTCATAGATGTTTGCATGCAATGAATCCATGCGATTGACATCAAATAAATATTCAAGTTAACTTAATGACGATGATCATCCTTGCTTAAGTGACACACAACAAATATTTCAATATGATCATATGATTGACTGTGAGGAACTTCTTAATTGTGTTGAGTGACACATAACTTACATTGAAAAATCATGTTTACAAAAGGAAGGGGAGAAATTAATATGTCACTATAAGACTCCATGAGATTTATGTCATGAGTAAAAATTGTATGTTTATGAAAATAAACAAAAAGAAATTTGAACCTAGACGAAATGATGACAAATTGAATACACACAATCTTGAAATGTTGATGATGTGGAGGGCTAACCGTGTCACATACTGTAATGTAATGTTGTCACACAGTATGGAGAAGATGTTATCACATAGAGTTATGTTACGCTAGGTGACAACATCTTCGCTATACTCAATTGTAAAGAACCTCACAACTCTCAGTCCAATAAATTTATTGTCTATATCATACAAAACCTCATAATGAAATTTTAAATATTTGTTTGTTCAAATAATATAAAAAATAATATTTGAATTACACTATTTACTATACATCCATTTTATTTATAATAAAAACTTGAATTAATCAAATGGCTATTTATACATGTGAATCCTCTATATAAAAGTTTAGCACTGCTTTATTGTTCTTGTTAAGTTAGCCTACATCATTTCTCTTAACATATATAATTACCTATGTCTGTTTTAAAACACTTAAGTAAAAATTATTAGCACATTAACTAAACATAATATAAATGTTGTTAATAGCAATATTTTATTAACAAATATTTATCACCTTTACAAAATATTAACCACACAAAATGTAAATAATGTTCATAGCAACAGTTTATTAGAAATTGTCAACTTTCTGTAAATCAAACAGTCAAGATAGCCAGAGATCAAAACTCTTATAAAACTCTTCCTCCTCATAGGTGACATCTAAATCTAACTATGCGAAGGATTGGAGGCTGTCACGATAAAAAACAATTTATCAGGATTGGAGGCTGTCAGGCTAAAAAACAATTTATCACAAATAATAGGTTGTAGGTTGTGCTGAGGATGGGAGGCTGTCCCAACTAAAAAACAATTTATTACAAATAATAGGTTGCGGTAATACAACCAAATTAACAAACACTTGAAACCAATTCAACAATGCATAAGTGCTGATGGTAAGAAAATGATGGTTTTCTGATTGTAGGGGAACCGAGATCTGCAGAACAAAAGAATGGTTTTCTTGTTATGGCAGAACTAATTTCTGCATAGGAATCAGAGATACGGCGTAATACCCAGCTCCTAGCTGCAGGCCTTCCAAGGTGAATCCCAATTCATTCACTAAAACAGGCTGCCCTGTGGTGTGAAACAAAACTGCATTTTCCCCGAATACAGCCCTCACGTTTATTGGTCCCACCGAAACTTGAAGGAGCTTGTTATTTACGAATACAACTATTGACCGGCCTTCGATGATGTTCTCGCCTGTTCCTACAGAAAAATATTAACAGCCATAGATATATATAACGTTCACAAAAAAAATAATAGTGTGAATGGGGATAATATTGAACCTTCATTAATATCATTAGCTGAAGGTTGGAGATGGCGTTGGGCTTTCTTAGATCTGAACGTTCTGTTCCGGAACCAGTAGAAGACATTGACGTCTCGAACTTGCCCAAATTCTTCTAGCTGAGCTCTGATTCCATTGATTTCATTTCTGGATGGATTCACCATTCCAGAATTGAATATCCGTTTCAAGATCCGGATCTGTTCCGGTCTGGGTTTCCATCTCGCGTTCGGTTCTGGCCTGTTCGTTTCGTCATTCGCTGAAGATCTAGCTGTACAATTACAACACTCGGAACTTTGATCCACATATTCTAATAAGATATTAAATGAAATATCAATAGGAAGGCATGCATATTATTTGTTCCTGTTATCCCAAAACCAATCTGAAACTATATTAACAGGCTGCCTTGAGTTAATTAGGGAACAAATCACGCCTCATAGACAGTGTAAGGAAGAAAAGTCTAAGCCTGGATGTTATCACAGGATTCGTGTTTCCAACTACATCAACATTTCCAAGTACAGGATATGTGGATGTTATTACAGGATTCGTGTTTCCAAGTACAGGATATGTAGATGTTATTAGACAATTTTTGTATCCAACCACGTCGGATTCACCTACATCATAATTCTATGGAAATCAATAATTCTATGTAATCAAAACACTGTCCAAACTATGTTAGAAGCACAGATCTGATTGTATTGCGTTTATCTTCCCTGAAGTGGTGTCCCTCTAAGCCTGTAAACATTCACATTTCGTAGGAAAGTTCACTTGGTAGGATCGTCTCTTGGCCGAAAGAGCTGAATAATTTAATGGGTGGAACAAGCTGAGGAAACTTAACTTGATTGTGTGATGTTGACGGCTTCACACAATTGGTCCAATGTTGGATGGGTTCCATGTTGGCTGAAGGGAGAGGGAAGATCGTTGTCCGGTCTTCGACTGTTGATATTGAGACAAATGGCTATTTCAAATCGTAAGAATGCAGAGAACTTCAAATCTTCTGCTGCAAGTGACAGTAAAAGACAAAGGGTGCAAGTTAAAATTCATTAATATAATTAATCTCAATTCATGAAGAGCACAGATATATGTATAAATTATTATGATGAATATTTCGACATGCGATAGTTATACCTGCTCATACCTATCTCCGAACACAGAAGCCCGCAGAAGATTCATAAATTGTTCGAGAGATAGTTGGATTCTTCTATGGTTCCACGAGGCATTTAACGTTTGAATTTGACTAGTTTAAAAGTCAAATTACAGCGAGGCGTCCAGCTGCACGGGGAAGTGCCGAGAAATCAAAATAGGTGGCAAGCACTGTTGGAATTTGAGGACCACGGTGTTTTTTGGGTCAAATAATTCTTATAAATATCTCATGAATGTCCAACCTTAGTTGTCAACCAATTTCCAAAACTTATTTTCAAGGATTTTACAATTTTCCAAACCTTATTTTTGAGGGTTTTACGATTTTTATAAGTTATTATTAATTTTTGAGAGGCTAAACTTTGAAACTAGTTTCTAAACCTAAATTTTAATTCTAGGTAATTATGGATGTTGTGGATAATGGTGAGTATATATTGTATAATACTGGTGAGTGTTATTTTTGGTAGTCAATTTTGTTAATGTTTTTTTAATATAGAATCTAAAATTTTAAATAATTTTTTTAGCTAGTTAATTTTGTTGGATTATTTTCAATATATAATAAAAATAAATGTTTTCATTATTTTCATTTTAAAGAATTAATTTCTAATAAAAAAATTTCTAATTTTATAATTGAAGGGTAATATTTAATTAGTACATAAAAATTCAAAACTTCAAAAAAAAATATTTAGTCTTCTCGAGGGTGAAATTCCAACCTTGGTAGCCACGAAAAGTATATTATGGAACGCACTATAAATGCTTATTGTCTATCGAAATAGGAAATTTGTATTACAAAACCTAAAGTTACGTGTTTAGGACAAGAAATAATTAATGTTTGGAACCCAAGCCTTAGTGATCTCCTTATATTTACATGATTAGTTTTGTGATCAGCTAAATTCTACATTTCAATAAAACACATGTTCTGGAATTTTTTAAATTATATATATATACATATAAATAATAGAGTTAGTAAGAAATTTTAATTTATATATTTATTTAATTAATTTCATAAAATATTTAAATGTTTTGAAGAAATTATATTTTCACTTTTAAATAAATATTTGAGTTTTTAGTAAATATTCATATTGTTACTTCAACTTAAGTGTTGTTTTTTATGTTTTAGTGTGGATTTATCTTACTACTTGCTTATTAGTAAAGGTGTACTCAAATATTCTATGTTTTCAACTTTTTCTGGACATATTTTCCATCCCGTTTTGTTTAGAGTCTTGTTAAAAATATTTAAAATAATTTAGAATCTCATATTAGCTATGAACATTGCATAATCTAGGTGTGATAAGGAAGGGTTAATTTGACTTCCTCAATTGCACCTCAAGAAATTTTTATATATTTTAATAGTCATATTCCTATTTGACTTTCTTAAATTATAACAATTATAATAAATTTATGAAATGTTTAATTAATATCTAGCATCCTAAAATAAAAAAATTAAAAGTTTACAAAAATATTATAGACAAAAAAACATAAATTAATCCAAAAGCACAAATAATGACAAAGACACGTAAAATGGAAAATGGCAGTCTTTTGCTCGTTCAATTTCAATAGTGCATAGGAGTATTTGAGAGAGTTGAATCTATTTATGGATTCAGAAAGAAAAAACCAATTTCAACACTTGTGAATACAAATTTTACCAAAAAAAAATTTACAAATTTCGACCAAAACCCATCTTAAAGTAAAAAAATAGAATAAATAGACTACTCCATTGAAAACTTGTTGTATGGTATATTAAATATTAATTTTATCACTCAATTATTGCTAGTGCTTATTATGTTTTCTTGTTTATTCATTTTCTTGTTCTAACTAAACACATGTTAAGTAAGGATTTGTAGTAAAATGTATTAAGTACTCATTTTACCACTCAATTGCAACTTGTGTTTATTATTTTCTTTTGTGTATTCATGTTCTTATTCCAACGTAACTCGTGCCAATTAGGGACACGTTGTAGGGTGATTCATTTTCTCACTTCATCCTAACTCATGTTTATTATATTTTCTTATGTATTCATGTTTTCATTCAAAAATAACTTGTGCTAATTAGGAACTTTTAGTACTTTCTATTAATTATTTGTAATGTCCCTTTTTAAAAATTTTACCAAAATGCCCAATTTTCCAATATTTTCACAATTATGGCTCTTGACTAGTTTTAGTGGCTTGGTCTCCAAATCAACCCAATTGCTCCCAAATATTCAAAGAAGGTGTATGAATGATATAATAACTTAATTATTATGTTCATGGATGTATATTTCCCTGCAATCACTTGTCCATGTCAGTACTAAATTCTGAACAGAAGAGATGATTTTACTTGCAATTTTGGGCTCAAATTTCCCCCGGGTTGAGTGGTAGAAATGGATTCCCAAATTTGATGAAACCCACTTGAATTATTAAAATTAAGGAGGGGATGTGTAGAATACATTATCAAAGACTCATATGCATAATTAATCGACCTCCCATGGCTGTTATCACTTCTTTCAATAAGATATAAAAAACTAGTTTTGGACCCTTGGGGAAATGAGGTGTAGTTTGCTCCAATTGCTTTGAAATTCGACCCAATGGCCACAAATTCTTAGTTAATGAACATGAAACTCACACTATAATTTAATGATATTCATAAATAGTTTATACAGCCCTCTGAGTCCATCAATATTACAAGAGTTTACAACAAGGTAGTGGGGAAATGGCACTATTTCTTCATTATTGAGCAATAATACATGAGATTTCTTGGCCTTTAGTCCTGAGATATTTATGATATTAAATATTAGAGAATTTACATAATAATATAAAATACTAAAGAAATATAATCTCCCTCAAAGAGTTGAATAGCTCACCAAGTGCGCCTCACTCCACATAGCTGAAATATGGTAAGAAAACTTGAGATGAAACGAAGAAAAAGCTGAACTTGATATGTCCAAGAGTTGTTGTAGCTTGCACCTATAACTTGTGACTTTATTGATTCTCCTTTAATGACCTGAGTGGCCTCTCAAAACACCAACTAGGATGGGAATCTTTCACCCTAGAAATTGGCTATGGCATGAACTAGTCATCCACTAGCTCTCTCCCTTCATAATAACAATTTTCACAAATGATCAAAAGGGCATTCTCATGGATGATCCCTTGGCATTTTTTAAATATTACTGGTCTTCTAAGTTTCCAAATCCATCCATAAAACAAATCCAAATCGAACTGGTGTGGCTTTTCATGCTATGCCATGTGGCCTCTCTCTTCACCTTCCCTCTTCTCCCAAATTCGAGTAGGAGCCTCTTGGCCTTCTCCAACGCCCATGAGTGCCATTAAAGATGCACTATTCAGGCCTGACATGTCAGATATGTCAAACTTCAGCATTCATATCTAACTTGTGTCATAACTATCATAGAATCTCCATCATTGGTGTCATAGATGTCATAAATGTAAGGGGAATCTAGCCAAGTGTCAATGAAACTCCCATTTGGCTCTTCCTCTCCCCATGTAAGTTACAATTAATTCCAAATTCAACCTATGGAGTATATGGACAAGTATATTTACCTTATATTCCATCCAAAAAACATTAGGCTTCTCATATATTCGATATTGCAAGAGGAGGATGCCATTTAACATAGGAATTCTAGCTTGAGTGGGCCCCATATTCTCCATGTGTCTCCATTCTCCATATCCTTTTAATTTTTCACTTGAATTCATTTAGTTAAATCCATTAAATAAATATTTATTCCTTCTAATAAGTAAACTCCACATATTATCTCCCTTATTAGCTTCCCAATGTTTCCACCCAACCTAGGGAACTAGTAGGATTGATGGAATTTTCCTCCTATGCAATTATTTGAATGGGGACATTACCTTCCTCCCACCCAATATTGCTTTTCCTCAAGCAATTTCAGATTTGGATGCTGAAAAATTTTCTCCTCTTCCCATGTGGCATCTTCACTTGGTAGGTCCTTCCATTGCACCAAGTATTCTTTGATTGTTTTTCTCCTCAATCTTCTCTCCCTTGTCTTCAAAACCTTTTCCACAATAAGTGTGAGTTGTCCTTCATCATCCAAAGTAGGGAGTGTATCTAAAATGAAAATTTTCTGACCAATAGCTTTCTTGAGATAAGAAACATGAAATACATTATGAATTTTACTCCCTTTCGGAAGTTCCAATTCATATGCTACTTCACTAATCTTTTGGATTACCCTTTAGGGCCGATAGTATCTTTGCTTAGCTTTTCTACTCCATTCCTTTTGAGAGATGTTTGTTTTCATGGATGAAACATAAAATACACTAAATCATCAACCTGAAAGGTCCTTTCCTCTCTATGTTTATTTGCATATTGTTTTTGTTGATTTTGGGAAACCTGCAAATTTCCTTTTAAAAGATTTAAAATTTCTTGGCTTTCCTCCACCCAATATTTATATTTTGGAGCTCTACTATCACGAACTATCATATCAAAAAATTTAAGTGCATCATAACCATATAATTATCTGAAAGGAGACATCCCTATTGAAATGTGAAAGGTGGTGTTGTAATAAAACTCACCCAAGTGTAGCCATTTTGTCGAAGCATTCTGTTGTTCTCCCACATAGCTTTGGAGGTACCCTTCCAACTATTTATTCACGCTCTCTATTTTTCCATCAGTTTGGGTATGGTATCTTGTACTTGGAGTGAAATGAGTTCCCACCAATATGAAAATTTCTTTCGAAAAATCACTCATAAATATACCATCTGTATCACTCACGATGCTCTTGGGGAACCCAAGCAATCTGAAGATTTATTTTTAAAAAAAATATCAGCCACTTGTACAGCACTAAAAGAGGATGTAACAACAAATAAATGATCAACTTATTCAATATATCAACTACCACATATATGCAATGCTTTCCCAAATATTTTGGCAAACCGGTGATGAAAAGCATCAATATACTGTCCCATTTTTTATGTGGAATGGGAAATGGTTGTAATAAATCAGTTGGGTATGTGATTTCTGATTTGGTTTGCTGACATACCTTACATTCATTCACATAATTCTGAACATCATCCTTTAGCCCCTTCCAATAGAACATTTTCCTTAGTTTCCTATATATTTTGAAGATCCCCAGATGGCCTGCTAGTCGGGAATCATGTGCTTTCTACAAAACTGTTTACTTAACCTATGAATCTCGAACCAAATAATTTTTTCCCTTAGAGCATATCAGCGCATTAGAAATTCTATAGTTATCATCTCCCATGACTCCATCTAATACATCACAAGAAAACTTATCTTTGGCATATTCAACTAGTAGCATGTATTTCCAGTTTTTAGCATGTCCATAAGAGAAAAAGAAGGCCTTCAAGATAATGTATCTACTACAATGTTACTCTTTCCTTTCACATATTCAATATCAAAATCATAATCTTGGATATTTATTACCCACTTTTGTTTCCTTTCATTTAGATCCTTTTGGGTAAGGAAGTGTCTTAGGCTATTGTGGTCAGTGTTCACTACAAACTTGTTTCCTACCAAGTATTGTCGGAGTTTATCCAGGGAATTTATGATGGCCCACATATCTTTGTCAAATATGGATTAAATCTTTTCATGAGGCTACAAATTTCTTCTCTTAAAGGCTATAGGGTATTGGCCTTGCTTTAGGATAGCCCCTACTCCTCCACCTATGGTGACTTACAACTTTGGAACCCATGTGTTCCATTGCATTGTGTTGTTACCTGGAATGACAACTGTGAAGCCATTGAATGGTTAACTTGGCATATTTATTTTCTCCACCATCTCTGCAACAATGAAATTATATGTAGCTCCTCCATCTACCAAAACTTAATCTCTTTGTCCCCATACCACACCCTTGCATCGATTAGTGTGATAGCAAGGCACTGCTGAAAGTACTACCATTCTTGATTTGTCTGGTGAAGGAAGATTTTCTTCTTGCTTTACTTCTTCAGTTGCTGTATTATATCCCTCCTCTTGACCTGAAATGTGACCTTCTTCATCCATACCCCATTCATACTCATCATTATCAGAAAATACTTCTATGTATTGAGCTTTTCCTTTAGCACATTTATGCCCATGTGTCCATGGTTGGAAGCATGTGAAGCACAATTTTTTCCTTCAAAGTTCATCCTTGTTTTTTCCTTCTTTATTATTCTTTTCATTTGTATCTCTTTGCCAAAACTTCTTATCAGGTGCATCCTTTTGACAAGGATTTTTTTCAAATCTGATGTTAGGTCTTGGAGGAAATCTTGGTCTATGAAGCACATTTTGAAGATCTCTAGTCAAGCTCATTACATCATTTAAGTTAGTACGCTTGTGAGATTTGAGCAAACCATTCAAGGGATCTACCAAACCTTTAGTGAACAACAATACTAATGTCCCTGTAGATACATTATCCACCTTAACTGATAATCTTTGGAATTCCAACATATATTCAAAAGGAGTCCCTACCTGCTTCAATTGTGTTATTTCTTTGAAAGACAATTATGGATCTTCTTGCTCAAATATTTCTAATACCCAGTCAATAAATGCTCCATATGTTTTAACTTGATCATGACCCAAGGGTTTTAGTCCATGGAACCTCCATTCATTGGCATCTCTATCCAAGTGAAAAATATCCATTTTTAAAGCATATTCTTCCATCATTGGATTCAGTTGAAAGTACACATCCAATCTTTGCACCCAAGTGTTAGCAGAACTTTGAGATGAGCCATCAAAAGTAGGAAGTGTCAGTTTACCTATGGCATAATTCAATTCTTTGTTTTGGTGTAGAGACTTATTGTCCTCCTTATTTTTGAGTTTTATTTCCATGGTGTAGTACTGCTCAAATGTTATACTTGTCCTATGCTCTTCATCCAATTTATCTCATTCTTTTGTTATTGTATCAATTTTAAATTGAATGTTCATATCTTCTCTGGGAATAATAAATTTAGGTATCGTAGGCCTTGGTGTGCTCTGAAATTCATGGGGTCTATTATGAGGTCTTGTTCATGATAAAATGTGCTCATCCATTGTCTTCTTTTTTTTCGATTGTGAAGTACCACTATCTCCTATTATCCCTTTACTTCCCATTTGAATGGCCATCAATTTGAATCCTTTTGCTATCTATTGGGTCATGTCTACCATATGTTGGGTCATGTCCTTGGATATTTCTTCAAAAAGGGGTTTTATAATTTTGAGATACTCCATTTTCTCCTTAGTGTATTCTTCTCCCTCGTGAGCTATAACTTTAGTCAAAGACACCTTTTTTCTTCTAGTTATTCTTCTACAATCCAAACACCTTCCAATTCAGATTCTAAGGGTCATGGTATATTTATTTAACTCCTTTTTAAAACCATAAGGTGCCAAGAACATTCTCTGATACCACTTGTAATGTCCCTTAAATTTTTTTACCAAAATGCCCAATTTTCCAATATTTTCACAATTTTGCCTCTTGACTAGTTTTAGTGGCTTGGTCTCCAAATCATCCCAATTGCTCCAAAATATTTAGAGAATGTGTATGAATGATATAATCACTTAATTATTATGTCTAGGGATTTATTATGTCCCTTCAATCACTTCTGCAAGTCTGTACTAGATTCTGAACATGATAGATGATTTTACTAGCAATTTTGGGCTCAAATCTCCCCTGAGGTAAGTGGTATAAATGGCTTCCCAAATGTGAAGAAACCCACTCAAATTATTAAATTGAAGTAGGGAATGTGTATAATACATTATCGGATAGTCATATGAATAACCAATTGACCTTCCCTGGTATTTATCACTTCTTTCAATCAGATGTAAAAAAACTAGTTTTGGACCCTTGGGGAAATGATGCCATAGTTTGTTCCAATTGCTATGAAATTCAACCCAATGGAAAAAAAAATTCAGTTACTGAACATGAAAACCATAATATAATTTAATTGAATTCCATTCATTCATAAATCTTCAATATTTTATACATCCATTCGAATCCATCAAGATTACAAGAATTTCCAACAAGGTAGTGGGGAAATGGCATTGTTTCTTCATTATTGAGAAATAATACATGAGATTTCTCAGCCTTTAAACTTGAGAGATTTCTGAACTTAGAGATAATATAATTTACATAATAATACAACATACTAGATAAAGAGAATCTTACTCAAAGAGATGAATAGCTCACCAAGTACGCCTCACTCCATAGAGCTGAAATATGGTGAGAAAAAATGAGATGAAAGGAAGAGCAAGATGAACTTGATATGTCCACAAGATGTTGCAGCCTGCACCTGTAACTTATGACTCCACTAGATCTCCTTGAAAAACCTAAGTGGCCTCTCCAAAAACCAACTAGGATGGGAATATTTCACCCTCGAAATTGGCCAAGGCATGAACTAGTCATCCACTAGCTCTCTCTTTTCACAATAACAATTTTCACAAATGATAAAAAGGTCATTCTCATTTATGATCCTTTCATTTTATAAAAATTAGTGGTATTCTAAGGTTCCAAATCCATCCATAATACAAATCCAATTCGAATTGGTGTGGCTCCATGCTATGCCATGAGGCCTCTCTCTTCACCTTCCCTCTTTTCCCAAAAGCGAGTAGGAGCCTCTTGTCCTTCTCCAACTCCCATGAGAACCCTCCAATATGGTTTATTTAGGCCTCACATGTCAGATATGTGATATGTCTGCATTCCAATCTAACATGCATCTAACTATCATAGAATCTCCATCATTCGTGTCATAGATGTTGTAAACGTAAGGGGAATCTAGCCAAGTGTCCATGAATCTCCCGTTTGGCTCTTCCTCTCCCCATGTAAGTTATAATTCATCCCAAATTCGACCTATAAAGTATATGGACAAGTAAATTAACCTTATAGTCCATCCAAAAACATTAGACTTCCCATAGATTCGAAATTGCAAGAGGAGCATGCCATTTAACATAGGAATTCTTGCTTGAGTGGGATCCACAGTCTCCATGTGTCTCCATTCTCTATAGCCCTTTCATTTTTCACTTACATTTATTTAATTAACTCCATTAAATAAATATTCATTCCTTCTAATGTCTAAACACCATTTATTAGCTCCCTTATTAACTTCCCAATGTTTCCACCTAACCTAGGGAACTAGTAGGGTTGATGGAATTTTCTTGCTATGCAATTATTTGAATGGGGACATTATATTATTCGTATTCCCAATCCAATGTAACTATGTTCTTATGTTGATCAAATCTATGTTCTCACTACAACATAAATGTAACTATTTTTAATATGTTTTTATGTTAATTAAATTTATGTTCTCACTACAACATAAGTAGTGTGTAATGTGTGTAATGTGTCTAATGGCTAATGCCATATGGAAGGCTCTATTAATTTATAATAATTTGGTAGATTTCACATCTTTAAAAATTCTAATAAATGAGTAGATTTCATAGATTTAAAGCTACTAATCACATTCGGAGTGAAGAATGGTGTTTATAGTATTCAAATATTTTTTTGTTTGGTTGGGACTTCTCGAGAGATTAAGTTCACCTACGATGCTTTTAGCAAGGTTTCTTTTTTCATCATTTCAAAGAAAGTAATAAGTATGTAAATTTATTATGAAAAAAATTACATTTTCAATAGTATATGGATGTCCAAATCTTTACATTTTTTCATAATAACTTTTCCATAAACTTTCAATTGAATATATTTTAAGGAAATAATTATATTTTGTTTATCATATTACTTTTATATTTATTATATAAATGAATGTTGAGGTTTAGTTGTGATGTCATTTTAAAAGTAGGTTGATTACTTAAATGGAGAACAATAATATATGAGCATGTTAATTGTTTTTATTTTTGGAAAGCTAATTAGAGACTTTATACACACATGTTTTGGAAATGAAATGCATTATTCTTTATTAGTTTTTTATAAACCTTTGATCATAGAGATTCACTTAGCCAACTTGTTAAACAAAGAGATGGGCAAGGATCGATCCCATGGTAAAAACATTAATTATGTTAATTATTTACATTCTCCGTTCTAGACGAAAGTTGGGTGTCTCCTTGGGAGAACGATCCCATTCTTAATTGAGAGCTTGGCATTTCCTTGCGAGATCTATACCATGTTAAAAACATTAACCGTGTTAATTATTTACATTCTACATTCTAGAGGAGAGTTGGGCATCATCCTATGCTAAAACTTTGTTGGTGGTCTCCTTGGGCGATCGATCATCAAGAGTGTATTTGCTCAATGATGTTTTGACTATTTGTTGGTTTTGTATATCATGCCAGAAGAGAGTTGGCATCCCCGTTGGGAAATAGATCTGGCTAGGAAGTTTTATTTTGTTAGTTTTCTATTGTTTTGATATCGACAAAATTGTAAACCTTCATTGAAGCTGGAATGACTACAAAAAAGTCTTAAATAGATAATGCGAGATAGGAAATCTACGGTTTACAAATAAAGTGGTCAGATTGAAATAAGGCCTTGATGATGAAAGGTTGAACTGTATTCATTATAAACTCAGTCTTATGTTTAAAGAGTAAGTTTCATTATTAAAAAAAAAAATATTATGATTTTTTTGGAAGAACTTAGCGCTAGTATGAAAGTGAAAGAAACACCATTGGTGTATATTTGATCGATTATATATCAATTATGATTTTCAACCCCATCTTACATATGTTGTGAAACATATAAGTATCATCTTGCCAAGAAGATGTAGTGATAATTCTATGCAAATCTTTTATATATATATATATTTTGATTACTTGTAAAAGCCATGACATAACCTGCGTAAGATTAAAGGAGCTAGGTCGTAATCTCTTATGTTACGTTGAGGTCATACCCAATAAAATATTAAGAGATAAACGTAATATATAATAATTAAAAATTATGTATAAATTTAAGAATTTATTGTAATGTGGGAGGCTTCTAGTTATGTATGGAAGTATTAAAGAAATAAAAAATTGTAATCAATCATGAGTAGGACTTCGACCTTTGGAAACCTAATAATGCAAGTATGTTGTGTAAATAATATTTAGGATTACTACTGCTACTGTCCTTACCTCCAGACACTGTGATGTTCCTTCTGAGCCCCTTGTTCAGAGTAGTCATATTGCAAGCATTTCAGTGTATTTCTTCGTATTTATCCACATAATGAGTATATTCAAAATTCACTTTCGAAAGAGAACGGTGTGCTGCAACCTTTCCTTAGGAATCGTTTATGAGAAAACTCATTTCACCAAAATGAAATCTCTCCAACTCCTTCACAAACTCACATGAACTCTTAACCTTGGAAAACGTATAGCTACCTACATAGAATGGCAATGGAGGGAATACCACCTTCTTCAATTCAAATAAATTACTCCCAAAACAATCTCAGAAGAGTTGCCCGCCTGTTTCTTTATATACCACATATTCGATGGCATACTTAAACAGCAGTGAAGTGGATTTGGTTCCCCCATACTTCCTCAAGTAAGTGTCTGCTTCAGAAAATAAGTAGTCTCCAAATTCCTTTATGGACTCCAATGAAACTTCATATAGGCATTTGAATTCCACAATCAAAATCAACTCATATAATGGCATTGAGAACTCTTCAAAAATCAACTTGTAAAAACTACGGTATTTCTGTGCCCATAAAATCTGCTAGGCTACATAGATGGGTGCTTTTCCTTCACTCCAACTCTAGTTTAGCTTCTCAAAAAGATTGAAGCTCAGTATAATATCAATCGGAAAGGAACCCATATAAAATTCATACTTTCTTTGGTGCAATCCTTCCTGTGTTTTGGTTATGCAAGAGGATAGTTTGTTAGCTATGATATCTATCCAGTTGAACAAAGTCCCCTCCATGGTTACATAGTACAAGAGAGGTACCCATCCAATATTGTAAGATCTTCCATCATCTATGTCGAATATCATGTTCAGCATTAGGGATACCAGCCTGTATGGGGTGCACAGACTATCAGTTTCATACTCTCTAGATGCCCTATGTAGGAAATCCTTTCCTTCTGCTATCATCATTTTTGTTGTAACCATGTAATCAAAAGTTGGACTGTTGATGCAATCCTTTTGCATGTTGATTTCTGAGGTTGGAAAACTATATGCTTTAGACAAGTATGCTGGGGTGAAAGAGGTCAATCTATTATATTCAATATTGTATAGGATCATCAGTTTCATGTTTGCTTTGAAAAAAATCGATCCAATCACTTATGAGTAAGGGAAAAAATATGATATTGTTTATATTTTCATAATCCCTAATTGCAGTATGTTATCAAGCAACTTTAGTTCTTCCATGTCGGCTTCTGGAACTTTCTTATCCCGTAGCATGTGATGAATTTTCCCCCACTTGAACTTAGGCTCAACTCTAGTGACCGATTTTGTATCTTCATATATTATTTTGGTTCGGGGCACAATCTCTATTTTTGGATCCTCTTTAGTCATATTGGATTTCTTCTTTCGTTTCTTAGTCATGTTCTCTGATGTAAGTTGTGACTGTAACAACACACGAAAACTATATTAGCATTTATACTATTAAACAACTCATGCATTGAGATAAGAAAGCTAAATAACTATTGCAAAAAACTATTATTATGTTGGGAAAATCATTTTATTTAAGGAACAGCCTAAACCATTATGTTGTTTACCACATTTTGTCCACCCATAGAAAGGACTTCTCACTGAAAAACACTTCGCACACCCTAAAAAATACACCTACAGCACACTCGCGGAAAGCGTCACGACTCTTAGGAATATTAAAACTAAGCAGAGCCTACCTCGCATATGAGTGTTATCCACGCTATCACATGTAACCCATATTGGAGTAAACAAACCAAAGATTCGTCCAATACTACCATCGAACCCAAGCGCAACCTAATGAGACTCATGACCTGTAGGTACCAATCCAAAACCAACATGTAGCAAATGCCCTAGCTTTGAAAACCAGAGCCCATACTCTTGCGTAGGGAAACAAGGTGAAAAAAGTGAAATCCTACACGATTCTATTGATGAGAAACTCTCACACCCCTATCCTCACATAAAAGAACAAACCATGTAGGAGATGGCCGGAAAAACCCCAGAGCCATCTTGGAGATCATTATCATAGACCAGAACCCTGGGAAAACCATGGCTGAAAAGAAATGATAGGGGTATCCTAGGATCAGGTAGAGCAGCTATGGCTAGGTTAAAATCTCAATGGATGCATCAAAGGAAAGATGGCTTAAACCAACAAAGGGAGAAGATAATGTTATTTTAAATCCAAAACAAGATGACAACCCTAGCCTAGCATGGATTATCAAAAAATGACAAGTTTCAACCCCTTCAATTCTACCAATCATAAAAAAGAAAAGGCTCGAATCCTACCTAGCACACTGAGCTCGACGACTGTAGCAGATGTGATATCCAAACGACCACGCAAGCTCCATATGGAGTCCTCTTGATTCGTAATGGATGTCCAAATGGGATAAAACCCTGTAATTGAAGCACTCTTAAGTGCTTGTAGCCAACCGATAACTATGGAAAATAAGCCCAAAAATTGATCTTTATGATAACAATAAGGAAGAGCATTTAATGTGGTACATGAGAAGTTAAACCCCACCATCCTGAAAAAAACGTTGTAATGGCACCAAAATCCTATCGGAGACATCAAAATGACAAACAAGGTGGAAAAACACCCAACAACGGTGGTTCAAAGGTTATGACTTTGGCCCTACTATCGGCTCATCTCTTGATAAAACACCTAACAGAGGAGATCAACTAAAACATAGAGACCCTGCCACTAGTAGTGGCCAACACCTGAAAAACCACCCACAGGGTAAAATGCAGTGCCGACAAAATATCATTGGGTGAAAACTCAAAACCCATGTGTTGTGGCACCCAAAAGATCGAAACCTCTCTGCCGTGGCAGGCCCACAAATCAAACCTTCATGCAAACTAGCGAATCAAAAATCATCGTCAGAAGCTCCAACTTTCAAAGAAGCAAAAACCCCCTCTATTGCAGAAGAAACCTAAGAATCCCTCCAACAAATCGGATAAAAATGAGCCGACAAAGCAGGCACAGAAAACAACCGTTGTGGTAGATAAAAAATTATGATCAACCCACTGCTGCAGAGAAAATTCAAAAAATATTCTGAGTAGTAGATAAACACAAAGTTCAAAAAGTTCTTTGTAAAAAAGGGAAAGCCATATGCCATATCGTCTCAAACTTCCAAACTCATCCACTATTGCGGATTAACATTGAAAATTATTTGTTGTAGCGGGTCAAAACGACTTTCTCCCTTACTGTAAAAAAAATAATTTTCTGAACTTCCTCAGGACTAAACCCAATCATGGATGACGGACTTCAGCGTTCAAAAAGGTCTAAGTAGCAAAAAATCTAAAAATTTAAATTGGGACCCTAAAAAATGCAAATTTTTCTTTGGGGTAATAGTTACAGCAACATGTCTAATCACGGACATCTAATTCAAGTCTAGCTTAAGATTCCTTGAAAGAGTCTAACAAAGAATCTAACCCACATACAGCTTGGGTTACTTATTTTATATCCCTATTAGACAGTCGATACATATCCCATACATGCTTGATACAGACTTAATACCAACTCGATATAGACTCTATATAGACTCATTATAGACTCCTTCTTTGCCTCTATCTTAGTTGACTTGCTATATCCAGCCAACATGTTGTCTTTCCTATTTAGCAGCACATAATGAGAGACACTATAAACCTAACTTACAAATATTCCTTCACACATTTGGTTTATGTCGGCTCCAGCCCAGCTCGTATCCATGATCATTAAGGTCTATTGGTTTCTTAGCATTATTCCTTACTGTTCTTTTCCGGTCATTATGTTATTTTCACGCCCTATTTTCACGCCTTCTTCTATTGATATTCTGTTGTACCATATCAGGTCACAATCTATCCTTCTATCGCAACTTACTTATCTGGTGCAACTTCCTCTTCCAACCCCTTCTCCTATTTTTCTAGTTCTCTTTTAGTTCCGTTGTCATAACATCCTTCACCTTCTACTTTATTTTGCTTCCTTAGTCGTAGCTCCTTCCACTTCTCCTTTATGTTGTTATCCATACTTAGGAAGAATTATGCATGAATTTTTCCCTAGTATTCTTAGGGCCAATAATTACCCATAAATCACACAAGTTATACAATCTCATATTTGCAATTTTAACCAAATAAAAAAACCCAACTATAGCCAATAACCAAATGGTGGCCAAATCCATGACTAATCCTTTGGAGCAATAGTTGAAGTACAAAGAGATTCAGGTTTTGGATGACCAGTTTGGTATCATTCAGAAAGGCACATTCACTATAAAAAAAACCAAATGTGACTTTTGTCTAGAAATCAAATCCACATGCCTTATGCATTTATCGTTTGAGCATCTTTCCTCTTTCTACACAATATTTGTTTTGTGTTTTTTTTCATACTAAAAAAATACAACTTTATAAATGGAATTTGTAGATAATAATATAAAAGAGTATGTACAATATTGGTCCATCTATCTCAATTTCCAGTAGTCAAGAAGGGTCATATGCATAAACATAAAATAGATACATAGAATATAGAGAACCCTAAAAATAGGACCCTCCAAATAACACTACGATAGAATATCTATGAAATTATAGAACTTGCTCAGAATACCAAATTCATAAGCAACAAAAAGATAATTAATTTTCAAGTTACACTTATAATTCCTATCTGAGAAAGTGAATAGTTTTTCCAAACCTCCAAATGGATGAAGCCACCAATATCACCACTCCATTGTTTTAAAATTCTAGTGCATTATCTATAAATACGCTAAAAAGAAATGCCTTTGACATTTGAGATCATCATTCTAACTTTTATCTTCCAATGATCCAATATAAGGGATTGGATATTTCTACCTCTCGTATCCCAGCTAATGATAAATTGAGAATCCCCGACTATCAACCATCCTCAACCACACAGTGCATTTCCATAAAGAGAATTCCCCTTAAATCCAAGAGATCTTCTCTGGATTTTGTTCCTCTTTCAGCCTTCATCCATCCCTTGACTTCAAAATATGGACTAATTTTTAAATACATCCTAGCCAAACACACGCCATCATGTTCTGACCCATCAAAATAAAGCACACGATATTCCAAATCCAAAGAAGGTGACCGAAGAGCATGAGGCTCCATTGGTGGCTTATTTCTTAGTCATTTAACAAATGATCACACAATCATGTTGGAAAGAACAATTCAATCACACATCACATCATCAAATATAGCCCTCTTCTGAGCCTTCCAACATTACTATAGTATAAATATTGGAATAAACCTAAGTCGCTTCTCCTCTCTATACCACCTAAAGAGAGTATTAACCAAAGAAAAACCATCCAGAAGCACAGTAAAATTGAAGCTTATACTTAAGGGCCCCCATATATCCCTAAAGAGGGAACAAGTGAAAAACATATGCTACATTAATTCTTTATTTGATTTACAGATAATACATCTACATATACATGAAAATAATTTTACGTGTAGAACATCCAAATTAAGGATATTAATTTCAAAAAAATGACATGAAGAGTTTGATTTTTTATGGGCAATGTACCTTCCAAAACCACTTATTCCACCAATACGAATTATCAATGTTTTCCACCTCAAATATCAATTTGTAAGCCAATTTTGGAATAACCTCCCTATACTTATTGTTGTATCCCCATACCAACATGTTTCGAAGGTTAGTAAGCAAAACACATACATGAACCAGAGTGTCAGTGTACATGTTCAATTCATCTCCTAATGGACCATTTAGCTACAAGTTCTAAGATGATAACTAGGGGGAAGATCCAAATCTACACCTTTCAAGGCCTACTTAAAAACAATAATATTTATGTGATGCAATTCTAAAACCAAACACACCGACAGTTTGTAACCAACATGAAGGCCTGCAATAGGATCCATTTTAATGTTATATTGTATACAGCATGATATGGCCCAAGTGATGGCCTAGTTGGAACCTAGGCCATAGTGATGGCCTAAAAAAAATAGTTCCAAATGGTTAAAATACTGCACTGATTTAACCTGCAATTCCTGAGCCAAAACTTTGACCAGAACTGATCTAAGTATTTTTCCTTAATGACATCTCCCTAGAGACCCACATTAAAAATACATCCAAATTTTTTTGCACAGAGGGCTTGGTTAAATAATTACATGTTCTTTATGCCCCATCCCCGAGAGTCTTTTGGTGTCAATAAAATCTACCAAGTGAAAGGATGGAACTTAACATCATCTAGATTTAATTCCCATAAGAAACAAAACATCAATTTTTTGATAGTCAATGTAGCAGATACCAAAACACGATATAAACAGAGCCAGAAAACATGGATGTTTTGTAGAACATAGGAAACAAATGTTAACCTCCCTCCCAATGACAGATATTTAAATTACCACCAAATTATTTTGTGGTGTATCTATTGTTGGACCTAGGAAAAGATAAGTATAATTTAGTTAGAATTATACTTGGGAATATGAAGATTTTGGTCACATGACAGAGGAACCTATGATGGAATAAGACCTACAACAAAAGAAACCATTGTATAGGAAGGTCTGACATAAAGGGATCCGTGATGTAAGCAACTGTGGGTATAACAACATACTCAAAGGAAGATTTCATGATAGAAGCGAAAATGTGACGAGATCAGCTGTGAAGGAAGGAAACGCGATAGAAGAAGACATGCAATAGTTGAAAAGCACAACTCAAGAATATGTGGGTAAGAAGCTAGTTAGGATAACACATGATTTATGGAATAAATAATCTTTGTATTTTGGGCTGATAGTGCATATTCACATTTTCAAATAAATGAATGAGAATACAAATGATACCATGTCGGTTAAGAAAATGAATTTAGTTGATTATGACATTTAAGAGTATATAAAAGGGAGAATCCAAGATGTTTGTGGGTTACTTTCTGAGAGTTATGCACACTTAGATATTTTCACTCTTGCTAGGTATTTGCATGTTTTTTTCTTAGAAGAGAAGTAGAGTGGAAAATTTGTATAGTTGTAGAGAAGTGAGAGTCGATCCAAGCTATGTGCAGATCAACTGTAGGGTGAAGGAGAGGAAAATTTAGAGACCTGATACTAGATAGCATGAGAGGAGATAGGATTCTATAAGTATTGTATAGAATATTTATAAGATAGTATTCAAGTTGAGTGTGCAGACGAAAGGCTTCATATATTTCTCATTGTAGATGAAGATTTCCTTTGTGGTTTTTCTTGGATGGGTTTCCACGTTAAATATTTTTTATGTGTATAATTGGTGAATGTACTTATGTCAAATGAACATTTGTTGTGAATGAATGGATGCGTATTTTCTTATGAATGAATCCTTATATGCATCTATCACACTCTTGTTAGTTGGAATCGCTAATAAGGAATTATATTAACTATTATAATCTCTGTCGACGGACAAGTAGAGTCATGTCTTGAATGCATGCTATAAGAATAAGTAATATAACCATCGACTTCGGTCTAGAAATCTAGTAAACCTCCAAGGAAGTGGAAATCCCCACACAGCTATAGAAACTTGCTTTCCGAAGTTACCTATGAGAGATCTCTCAGGTGAGAGGGCATCTGCGTTGCAGGTGTTGCTGACTGAGTCATGCTATATTGGGCTGATATCTTTGTATTTTCTGATGAACAAACAATGTATAAACTTGGGTCAAAGGGAGAAACACCAGAATCCGCCTAATAAGCCAGTCCCAATCTTTCTTGGTAAACCCATTAAGTTTTAGAAAAAAAGGAAAAAGGAAATTTAACACTTGTTGGATTTTAAATCAGTAGAGTTTGCACGAGAAGAAAGTGAAGGATCATAGTTGAATCTGACAAAGTGGTTAGAGAAATAACTCTATATGCCTGATGATCGAGCTTCCTACTTTCTTGTATGAGTGTTCTTGATCCTAGAAACCCAGCAAATTTTTTTTCCAAGGAGGAGAACCAACAAAATAAAGTCCATACCTGATTCAGCAGCTAAAAAGAACTAGCAACCCCATATCTAGAGCTGTTGATATCTAGGTTTATAGTATTTTGGGTGGATATATCATAGAAATCGTCATCAACACAATAAGTTCATATAGTGAAGTAGAAAGGGAATTATTCCAAGAACCCAAAGGAAGTTATTTGACATCTTTGAAAATTTGGATCAAAATGCTCGTCTGTGAGAAATTGATCCTGAGAATGGAATCCGACAAGTAAAGAACTGCGTATAAAGTTCAAAGTTATGTCATAGAATATGTGTGAGAAAAATGAAGTAGAGTATGATGAAATGTTCCCTAGTGATAGAGAAACTACAATAGAGGGTGGACGTCTAAGAAGTCGAAGGATAGTTTTTTCAAGGAAAAGAAGAAGAACTGTGAGAAGAATAAGAAGTTGCGGTACGACCAGAGGAGAAGACTACTATTTTATAAGGAGGTCCTTCTAGAAATTTTTTTTATCCAACAATACCAAGGACAATATAATGGCTTGGAATTATATTAAGCTACAAATATTTAACAAAAATGGGTTAGAAGACCAAGAGAAACATTGGTTTCTATGTGAAGCCATATGTACCATGCAGAAGGTCCAACATGAAGCAATAAAGAAGAAGTAGATTATCACAACCCTGAGGGGTCATTCTTTGGATGAGTATATGAATTTCTCTATGGTTCCAAAAATAATTGCACATAAAACACTGAATGAAATTCGAGTGGGAATCTAAATCTAATTGTATTATTGAGATTAAATATTTTTAGAAATTTTGTATGGAGTCTGTGTGGGACTTAAACCATTTATTTAATACATTGATGGCTAAATTAACTTTCCAGATGTCAGACTTACAACACAAAGAGTGGTTCATTGAATCATTGTTGCCNAAGGAGCTCTCCCGCTCAGAATTTGAGTAAAAACACAGGGAGATATGTCGAAAATACGAACACAAAAAGTAGTTTTCTTTTATGACAAATATGTCAATTCAACCATTATTGAGATTAAATATTTTTAGAAATTTTGTATGGAGTCTGTGTGGGACTTAAACCATTTATTTAATACATTGATGGCTAAATTAACTTTCCAAATGTCAGACTTACAACACAAAGAGTGGTTCATTGAATCGTTGTTGCCACACATCTAGATTCCCTTGATGCAACAGAAGATTGTGTGACAAACGAAAGTGCTAGAGTTGTGCGTGAAGATTGAATCCTCACCTTAGAAGAGTGTGATTCAGGAATGATGCAAATTTAGTTGTATCTAGAGAACCTCACACCGAAAATACAAGACATTAAAAAATAAAATGAAGTCCAAGAAGAACACTGGTGTACCAAATGTAGATTGGAAGGTCCCACCAAGACAATTTCCCGACGTTCATGAACTATGTCACATTGAGAGTTCCGAATATGATAAATACACAAGGGGTTCCTTGCTGTAGAATATGCCAGAATAGAGTACATTGGGAGGAATAGTNACCTCACACCGAAAATACAAGACATTAAAAAATAAAATGAAGTCCAAGAAGAACACTGGTGTACCAAATGTAGATTGGAAGGTCCCACCAAGACAATTTCCCGACATTCATGAACTATGTCACATTGAGAGTTCCGAATATGATAAATACACAAGGGGTTCCTTGCTGTAGAATATGCCAGAATAGAGTACATTGGGCGGAATAGTGTTTCTACATATAGAATATCGTAATTGCACCAACCAATTTATATTATAAATTTTGTATATCAGTAGGACATGATGACAAGGACTGCTGAGCATTCCAACTGTTGCAGGAGAAAAAGATTGACACATATTTACTGAAGAATCAAGAGCATATGCAAGATGAGTGGGATCAATATCAATATCCACAAGCTTAGTATTTGGTTGTGGAAGAGGACAATATGTTATAATTGTGGGAAACTAGGAAATTTTGATAGGGAATGAACGGTTCCTACAAATACATGTTCATATTGAANAAAAGATTGACACATATTTACTGAAGAATCAAGAGCATATGCAAGATGAGTGGGATCAATATCAATATCCACAAGCTTAGTATTTGGTTGTGGAAGAGGCCAATATGTTATAATTGTGGGAAACTAGGAAATTTTGATAGGGAATGAACGGTTCCTACAAATACATGTTCATATTCAAAATATTTTGATCATACTGTCGAACAATGTTCGTAGTTGATTGCGAAGTGGCATGCTAGAAATGTGGGAAATCCAAACCATCCACAAAATCCAAATTTGGACCGCAAAAAAAATATTCGAAAGGTGCCTGCTGAGCTGATGGAACCAAATATTGTTGGCATGATGAGGAGAGGTGTTGTGACTGGAGAAGACCAAGATGCACAGTCTGAACAACCGTAAGTGCAACCAGCGACGCCAAAGAAAGTGTCATTTAATGTCCAAAGATAAAAGAAATTATGGTGTTGTGACTGGAGAAGACCAAGATGCACAGTCTGAACAACCGTAAGTGCAACCAGCGACGCCAAAGAAAGTGTCATTTAACGTCCAAAGATAAAAGAAATTATTATTTGATGCATGACCATAATTAATCAACAAGAATCATGCATCAATATATTCTCCTATATTACCAAGAATACCAATAACAGATATTCTTGAAAGGTTTTATTATCTATTTAGAAAGAAACCAGTAGGAAAGGTTAGTAAGCTTAAACAATTTCTTAAAATTTTCTTATCGCTAATACAAGATAAAGTTTTTTAAAAGTTTCTTATCACTAATGTAGAGTTCCACATAAATAATTCGAATATAAAAATCCATTTGAGTCTTGGATTGGTTACAATCCCAATGTTTCTCATTTCAATGTTTTTGGCTAAAAGNGCATGACCATAATTAATCAACAAGAATCATGCATCAATATATTCTCCTATATTACCAAGAATACCAATAACAGATATTCTTGAAAGGTTTTATTATCTATTTAGAAAGAAACTAGTAGGAAAGGTTAGTAAGCTTAAACAATTTCTTAAAAGTTTCTTATCGCTAATACAAGATAAAGTTTTTTAAAAGTTTCTTATCACTAATGTAGATTTCCACATAAATAATTTGAATATAAAAATCCATTTGAGTCTTGGATTGGTTACAATCCCAATGTTTCTCATTTCAATGTTTTTGGCTGAAAGGCTTGGGATATAATTCCTCCCAAGAAGAGAAAGGTGTTGTAACCTCAAAGAAAGGAGTCCATTATGGTTGGATATGGTGAATATTCAAAGGGATACAATCTATTTGATATCTCATCTCATAAAACATTTATCTAGAGGAGTGTACATTTCGAAGAAGAGGCCATGCAGGAGATCAAAGTAGGTCAAGGGGAATCCCCAAATCCTCCACTCCATGATGATGTAAGTGATGATTCTTCCTCTGAATTTTATGATTCTGATATTGAAGATGATTACTATGACATGAATTCATATAATGACTCACCCATATGGTGAAATNAAGGTGTTGTAACCTCAAAGAAAGGAGTCCATTATGGTTGGATATGGTGAATATTCAAAGGGATACAATCTATTTGATATCTCATCTCATAAAACATTTATCTAAAGGAGTGTACATTTCGAAGAAGAGGCCACGCAGGAGATCAAACTAGGTCAAGGGGAATCCTCAAATCCTCCACTCCATGATGATGTAAGTGATGATTCTTCCTCTGAATTTTATGATTCTGATATTGAAGATGATTACTATGACATGAATTCATATAATGACTCACCCATTTGGTGAAATTGGGCTAAGAAAACCATACAAGCAGCTAGTGATCTTAATGGAGACCCACTAGACTCTAGGAACACTAGATCTCAATTTCACAATTTCTTCTCAACTTATGAATTGAATATTTCAGCGATATGATTTACTATGGTCCGATATTATCCTCATACCTATTAGGAAGCATAAATTGAACAAATACAGGAAAAAACCATGCAATGATAGTTCAAATATTTGCAATATAATGAGATTTGGGAATTGGTTCCCTTGCCATTAGAGAAAATTTGGGGTCTAAAATGGGCCTCCTAAGGAAAATGAAAAAACCATGCAATGATAGTTCAAATATTTGCAATATAATGAGATTTGGGAATTGGTTCCCTTGCCATTAGAGAAAATTTGGGGTATAAAATGGGACTCCTAAGGAAAATAATAAAATAATAATCAAAATAATAAAATAATAGTTAAAATCATAAAATAATAGTTATTAATTTTGGAGGAAGAATGAAAAAAACTACTTTTTGTGTTCGTATTTTCGACATATCTCCCTGTGTTTTTACTCAACTTTTGAGCGGGAGAGCTCGTTGGATGTGGAATTTAATTCCGCATCCAAGGAGCTCTCCCGCTCAGAATTTGAGTAAAAACACAGGGAGATATGTCGAAAATACGAACACAAAAAGTAGTTTTCTTTTATGACAAATATGTCAATTCAACCATTATGGTTGACTCATTTTATTGAAAATCTATTTGTTCTTGAATTCCAACTCACAAAATGTATTGTTGGCACGTTTTCTTATAAGACCCATTTTAGAGCCCAAATTTCCTCTAATGCCTCCACGAGGAAACTAGTGCGATGTAAGTGGGTCTATAGGACCAAAGTAGATGTTGATGGTTATGATATCAAGTACAATGCCAGAATGGTTTCCAAATGCTTCTCTCAAATCAAAGGAGTGGACTATGCAAGGAAATTTGCGTCGGTTGCAAAGATGGACTCTATCATGCTAGTTTAGCCATTGTTACATCTGAGCACTTGGAGGTTCACCACATGGAGGTGAATAGTGGTTTTATTCATGGTGAAATTCATGAAGAGATATTTATGAATCATCCTTAAGGTTCCATTCATGATAATTCACTTATTTTAAGGTTGAATAGGTCTCTATATTCCCTGAAGGAATCCCCCAGGGTTTGGTATGCCAAGATGGACAATTTTCTGCTATCGCTTGGACTTGAAAGATGTAAATCTCATCTTAGTGTATATTTGTATCACGTTGGTGATTTATTACAGTTCATATTACTGTGTTTTTATCAAGTTATGATTATAGATCTGCACTAATGATAAAGGATCTATAAATTCTTTATGGCACAGTGAATTCTCCATGACTGACCTTGGATTGTTGGAATAATTTCTTGGCTTAGAGATTAAGAAATATGATGCAGGGATCAACATCATCCAATAAAATTATGATGCACACCTATTATTAGATTTAGAAAAGGATGAATATAATGAATCCAAGAGACCATTTCTCTAAGAAACAAAACTAGGTGATTTTAGCGCATCTCCACTGGTGGACAACTCGTTGTACATACAACTAGTTGGGAGCTTGTTGGATCTTACAAACTCTCCAACCGGTTTGGAATATTTTTTGGAAGTTTTTGGAATATTTTATGGGCCTCATGATATGCATTGGAAGGTTTAAAAAATAATCTTGCATTTTGTACAAGGAACCAAATACTTTTGGGTACACTATGTTGCTCGTTCTCCACTGGAACGAGTTGGATTTACTGTTTTTGATTGGGATAGAGACTACATCAAAAGATATTCAACTTCAGGTTATGTGATAATTATTTCCCATGGTTCCATATTCTTTTCAATCAAGAAATAACACAGTATATCACTTTTTAAACTGAGGCCAAGTATAGAGGAGCAGTGAACACAACTACACAATATGTGTGGTTGCAAGGTATTCTTAGGGAACTTGGATTTGCATTTGATTCATCCACAATATTTTGGTCTGATAATCAAAGAGAAATCAAAATTTGCAATTATCCAATGTAGATAAAGAGTACTAATCACATTGATATACGCATGCAGAACATTAGGATATTGGTGCATGAGCAGTTTATATTGTTGGAGTATTTCCCATCTGGAGAGAAAACACCTGACATATTTACCAATAGCTTCACAAAGAAGACATTCACCTATATAAGATCACTTATTAGAGTTGGTGACACATGGTGATGACTTATATTCACTTTTATATTTTTTTCCATGCCCACTTTAGAGGGGAGGTTTTGTTCCCATGAGGTTTTCCTCCTTATCTTGGTTATATGGACTAATAATTTTTTGTAGGACATGACTTGAGTCTTAGATTCTAAGGCATCAATAATTTGATGTGAATTACACTATGTCAGGATTAAGGGGGGTGTTAGAAAATTATTCCACCTTTGTACCATGGTCATACACCTACGACACATTTTCATTAGTCTAATGCGTATATTATATCGTCCAAAACTAGGTTATGTTGGTTAATATTGGTTCCTTTGGTGTTTTGGACTCATAAATGCACCCAAGAGTCCTCATTGAATCATTCTTTTTACACATGTGACCTCATTAAAGATTCCTTAGTCCTTGGTGCGCTCCCCATCCCTTCAATTAGGGAAATTGGTCAACTAGAGGCACCCATGCATGTATTTGGGTGGTTTTTTAGTCTTTTGGACTATTTATTAGTTCCTAGAGTCACTCCCACTCACCCATGCATTCCACCATGCCTACCATAGCCTCATTTATGTCCTATAATTCTCCAACCATATTTACACTAGAATTCGTGAACATTTCAGGTGGTTTGGGAGCTCATTGGTCCACATAGGGGGATTTTGAGGTCTAATATAAGCCTGCCACATGTATGCATCCAAATCGCCTCGAAAGGATAAAATTTATCCATATTGTAATATAAAAATATTCCATACATATTTACATATTGTACAATCATAACAAATTATGTTATTCACAATATTTCTATGTTTTAATTTCACTATTTCTACTGTTTTCTGCATATTTTGTGAGTAATCTTGAATTGTGAGGATTCCCTTAGCTCCTAGATCTTGATGTCAATTATATTTCACAATGAAGAGGAAGGATATGATGTCTTTACATTTTATTAATTTTCATATGCATTCAAATAATCTAAATGTTGAATGCCATGAAGATTGCTTGATAAAATTGTTCATGGTCACTTCGGAGGGAATCGAAAGATCATGGTATGAAATTTTACTAGATGTTAGTTTGAATTCCTTTGAATATTTTGATTCAACATTCTATGAAAATTATATAGAAAGTTCCCCATGTTTATCACTGTTTGAAAGCTATTGTCAAGTAAATTTGAAAATTATATGCATGGAAGATTATTATGGTGCCGAAGAATTAATGGATGAAGAAATTAAAGAATTTTTTGAGGATTATTTTCAGCATCAAGGAATGTTAGAAGATAATTTTCAATATATTTAGGAAAATTTCCAACAAATAGTAACTCTCCCTTTAGCTGAAAATGAAACAGATCAACGTCTTGATGTAGAAATTCATGTCCCTTTCCATGAGTTCGATGAAGATATTCATATTTTAAATGATCAATATAAGGATGAGGATTGTTATTCAAAATTATCTTTAGACCATTTATTTTTTGAAAATTTATTTCAAATTGAGGTGTGTCAAAATAATATTTTTGAAGTTGCTTATATGGAAACTTAAATCCGTAAGTGAACATGCATTAAAGGAAATTTCAATTTAAAATGGGCCTTTAGAAAATAATACAAATTTCATGTCATCATGTATTAGCCAATCAAAATTATTTAAAATTCAAAAATGGAGCACCTCTTAAACAATTTTTTAATATAAATTTGGGGATGAGTATCATAAAAAAAACTACTTTTTTTGTTCGTATTTTTGACATATCTCCGTGTATTTCTACTGAAATTTCGATCGAGAGTGCTCATTAGATGTGGAATTAAATTATGCATCCAATGAGTACCCACTTGACATAATTTTGATAGCCCCCTCTATCCCAAAAACAAGATATACCTGAAAAAAAGTGATGATGACATCATCATCACATTTTTCAGGTATTTCTTATTTTTGGGGAATCGACGCCCATCAAAAGTATGTCGAGTGGGTACTCGTTGGATGTGGAATTTAATTCTGCATCAAACGATCTCTCCTAGTCTAAATTTGAGTAAAAACACAAGGAGATATGTCAAAAATATGAACAAAAAAATAGTTTTTCTTTTCTTCCTCCAAAATTAATAAATATTATTTTATTATTTTAACTATTATTTTATTAATTTTCCTTAGGAGGCCGATTTTGAGTTGAAATTTCCTCGAATGTATTTTAGAGTTTCAAGAAAACAGCACACTAATATATGACACTTGTCAAACGAAGTCACATGAAGGTAATAAGGGTTATGATAGGCTACAAGCTCAACAAAATGGTAATCATGAGTTGCAAGAAAATATTGAAAAAGAAAAAGAAGTTCTGGAATTGTATCATTTTGAACATGAAGATGTTACTAATCAAAATACCTCCCTTGAGAAAATAAATTCAGAATTGTTTGTTTGTCAAAAGGATATATTCTTCATATTAAAAAGGTGGTTGTTTCATTTGAATTTTTTCAAAAATGTACAAAGATTTTTCATGCTATGAATCATACAAAGGGAAAATAGATGGATTCTATTCCCTTGGAAAATGATATTTAGTTTAATGAAATGGAACAACAACCAACATATAAAAATGAAGGAATCCTTTTTTTTTTCTTTCGGATCATCAACAGGAAACGATTCTTCGTGGTCTTGAAGACCCTTTTGCAAGTATGTTGAAATCACTAGGGAAGCAGAAATTTACACAATTTATGGACTATGGGTATGAATTTTTGTTGTATGTTGAGTTGTCAAATGCTAAACTTTTATTTATGTCTGGAGAAGCTCAATGTGACCTTCAATCAAGTGGCCATTTGCTTGATTGGATGCATTGGATATTTGTTATCACATGATTTTGTAGTTGTTTCAGTATGTTAGAGTAGGAGTGTGTGTAATAAGCGTGAACATCAAGCATATTTCTCAGTTTGGTTTGTAGTTTCAGTTTGATTTTAGCAGTGAGCAGTTTGGTTTTATTTTTAATTTCTAGCTTGTAGAAATGGTGGCATAGTTTTTGTTTGGATTTCAACATTTGATTTCCAATAGAACTTCTAGTTTGCAATTTGGGTTTTAGTAAGGTTGCAAAAATTTTACAGTTTGGAATAGGTTACATATTAAGGTTTTGGAACAATCCAATGGATCAAGAACTTGATCTACAGTTTCTTTGCTACCTTGAAGGGATGATAACATCGCTAGTTGGAGCTAGTTGTTACCACCATTTTAGCTTGCAAGTGAAAAGAAGATGTCAAGTTCCAATGAAGAGCTATAGTTTTTAAAAAGCTTTCTAATATTACCATGAATGATATAATGGAGAAAAAAGGAGCTTGTGTTAAATGTTTTAAAAATTCAATGGTCAGGATATTCAAGAGGAAATATATACAGTGAGAAAGATATTTGCTTTCCAAAGTTGCAAGGAAAAAGTCAAAATTGTTGATCAATAGAAAAATTTAACGGTCCATTTAGATCTATGGTGGAGGAAAAAGGTAGATGAAATCAATGGTGTATATGGAATCCACTCTTAGAAGATGTGTAGAAAAATATGTATTTGGAATGGCTAGAAAGTTTTAAGTGTATCCTTAATCGACGGTAAAGATGAAGTATGGACAAGATCAATGGAGGAGATGGGGTTAGTTGGGAGAACATCATGACCAATAACAAATTGAGGATCAATCAAAGTATTAAAAACCACCCTTGATCAACGATTGGTAGAAGATATGGATGAGATCGACTATTGTTAAGTGATCTGCTTGGAGAAGTTAGACATTAATTTGAAAATCAAAGGATGGCGAAGTAGTGGCAATAAAATGATTAAGGTTTATAGTATGAACTAAGGCTATGCCTAAGAGATAATGGAGAAATTTTGTATATTTAGATGAGAAAAGTACTGAATTGGGAGAGCTCCTACATTTGGCCAAGGGACAAAATAATAGTGGAACGTCCAAAATTACCCAATCATTTATTAAAAACATGAAACAGTTTATTATTAATATAAATGCTTTATATATTTATATTAGTATCTAAATGCAAATTGATATGGTTTGGCACAAATATTGAAAGAAATCATATTAAATTTCAGAAAATACTAAATTTTGAATGAGCGGCCAACATTTACTGCCCTCACTCAACTAACTCAATGAGTAATTGTTTGAAGTTGTAGCATATTTTTTCCATGGTTTTACTTCTTACTACATGTCACTCTAATTTTTATTCTACTAGGAGCTACACGATATTCTGAAACCACTCTTTAGTTCAATGAACTAAAGTATATTCCATAAACTCTTATGTCTACAAAATTTCCATTTCCCCAACCTTATGTTATAAACTTCCCTTCCCAATGTACTTGTTTCGAATAAAAAAGAGGACATGGTTTTTGAACCAATGGACTGTTTTCAAGGGAAAAAAAACTTGTTTACCAGTTTTCCTTTATTTGGAGAATTTGTTTTTTTCAATTTCATTTTATGAAATTCATAAACCATTCAATTCAAATTTCAATATATGAAATGGTGGATGGTTTTGGAATTCCATTTATGAAATTCATAAAACCAAAATGTGGAAAATTCTTAGATCAGTTTGATGAGGTTTTTCGAAAGTTCAAATTTAAGCATGTTTTGTACCAGATTAGGGCTAGGAATCATCATTCCTTGAGCACATGTATAAGAGCATTCAATTTTCATAGCAACAAAGTAGTTAGGGGATAAAAGACTAATATTCCTTGCCATATTTTGAGCAAACGATTTTAATTCCAATAGCTCGAGCAGGTGATGAGTCATATGTTCAGGAAAAATGTTCCAATCATCTTTCTATTTATGCCACAAAATCATCTTGATGACTTCAAAATAGCAACCCAAATGATAGAAGAGCATACAAGGAAAAAATTTTGGATCATTTTTAGGACTTCAAGAGAACAATCAGCAAGACACGATTAACAACTCGAGTCACTTGGAATCCTTTCTATATTTATTTCAACTTAATTCTACTTTTGGTATATAGATTAGATTTATGTCCTAGAAGATATGAATAGTTTGTTCAGGTTAAGTTACAAGTGTAATAAGGAATTTACATATGCCTATTTTTAGAATGTAGGTAGTTAGTATCGAAAGGATAATTGATGTATACAAATAGGGTTTTGTTATCTAATGAGGCTTGGAATCCATGAGCAAGAAATGATTTTTATAAGAGAGATTTAAGATTAATACAAAGGTTTCAGATCCAAGTAGGTTTTCTACCAGAGATTCTTGTGTTAGTTAGTTTACAGTCTGTACTTCCATTCCTTCATGTGAACATGTTTCCTGTGTATCTTTATATTTTGTTATGTCTAATGCTTTATTAAGTGTATAATAAATTGCTTTTATGATCTAATTCTTTGATTTCAAGCATTCACAAGTTTTTCCACTAAAGTTAATATTGGATTCATCTTTATATGCCCATATTAATGGACTATTTCTTATTCTTCCTTATCACCATACAACCAACATTTTCACTGTAAAATAGTGACTACCTTGCCTTTGTTAAGAACTACATTGCAAATCATTGTCTTTAATTATTTTTTCATTTGACTCCACGCCCAATGAACACCTATTTCAGCCATTATTCTCATTTTCATTTCTCTCAAATATATATGGCCTTTGTGTTTATCTATTGAGAGATCCCTCTTTGGTAGGAAAGAAGCCAACTTTCCTCCTAAAGATTGGTTTTGTGGTTACCTTTGCATTATACTCTCACGACCAAGGGTAAATTTCGAGTGATAATAGTGTCATTATAATAAATATTATTTTAGTGTCTTACTATACAAGTCGACCCTTTTAGGTTTTAGATGAAGTCAAAAGTAAAATATAAATAGGGAGGCACCCACTTTGTCTGTACACACTCACTCAAGAAATATTGCAAGAGATAGAAATGCAAGTGCACCAGAAACAAACAGGATAAGTTATCTTGGGTTTTTATACTATTCTAGTTGAGTTCTATACTGAGGAAGTTTTGCAGGGTTTTCACCCTTGTGGTTTCCCAAAGGAAAATATTTGTGTTTTTTGTGTTACCATGCTTGTTATTCTTTCAGTGATCCTACTATTGTAAATTGTTTTATAATATCATCTAAGAAATTAAGAAAAATTAACATAAGGAGGTCAAATAAGGGGTAGAACTATTGTCATAATGATATTGTCTCTTGTATTTTTTTCGAGCCCAAGATGGTAAAATGCTCAATGGTGTTTACATGTTTAGAGATTTTGAGAAAAGGAAGAAGACTCTAGTGGGGTCTCTTTTGCATGTAGTAGTCTACTAAGTTTGAAAAAAAAAGGATAAAAGAATACAAAGGAGACCTCTCCCAGCCGAAAGGTGGAGAGAGACTTCTTTTTGGTTGGTATTCCATCAAGGCCAAAAATGGTTAAAGCTATATTGATTAAATGATCCTTCAAATACTATTACGAGAATGAACAAAACCAAGTTTTCTCTATGATATTTTTCTTTAGGACAGTGATGGAAAAGAGATTAAATACAACCAATAAATAAGATTTTTCATAGACTATTGTCCCTGTATATGACGAAGAATAAAAGGATAAATAGGGAAACGTTCCTAGATGGAAGGTGCTACGGTAGTCGTTTTCTTTAAATAGTCCACGTAGTCCTAGAAAGCGATAAACAAAGCCACATAGAATCCCTTTAAAATAATTTGATGAGCATGAAATAAATCAAGCATGCTATTCTATATTTTTGTTCTTTAAAGAGTTAGAAAATATCTAAAAAAAATCCACAATTGTCATTCAAGGAATGAGGAAGTGTTCGATGTACCAAAAAGGATGATGATGTGAACATGGCTAATATGGAGAAAAAATAATAGTGGAACATTTGTGGGTCCTATTTGTCGGACAATGAATGGTGGTAAAATAAGCTCAAGTTTGCAGTACGGATGGAGCAGATGGCTTGTGAACATACTAATACATACAAAGTTTGATTTGTGTGGTGGTATGCAAATCAAGGTAACTCAAGGAAATGGCTCCGACAATCATAGGCAGAGCACGAGATGCGGGCCTCATAAGTAGATAATATTTTTCATAGAGTATGTTCACAATGTCGGACAAAGAATAAAAGGATACATAGGGAAATGTTCCTAGATGGAAGGTGCTAGGGAGGTCATTTTCTTTAAATAATCCACACAGTCCAAGAAAGGGATAAACGAATCCACATAGACTTCATTTAAAACACATTGATGAGAGTGAAAGCAATCAAGATTGATATTCCATATTTTCATTCTTTAAGGAATCGAAAAACAGATAAACCAAAACTCTATAATGGTCGGTCAATGAACAAGGAAGTGTTCGATGTACCAAAAAGGATGATGTTGTGAACATGGATAATATGGAAAAAAAGTAATAGCGAAACACTTGAGGGTACTATTTGTGCAATGATGAATGGTGGTAAAATAAGGCCAAGTTTGCAGTATGGATGGAGCAGATGGCTCATGAACATACCAATACATACAAAGTTTGATTTTTGTGATGGAATGCAAATTGAGGTAACTCTAGGAAATTGCTTCGAGAATCATAGGGAGAGCATGAGATGCAGGTCTTATAAGTAGAAAAAGGACAGAAAACCGAACCCAACAGTGGAAAAGACGCGGGGAAAAAACACCACGACTCTTTGGTGCATGGAAGAAAGAGTTGACTAAATAGAGGCCTATAAAAAGTGAGAACACATGACACATCTCATTTTCATTTTTTAGTTTTTAGTTGGAGTGGAGGGCCCCAGACCAAAGTTGCTGATTTATTTTGATTGGATAGATAACGTTTCGATATGTGAGTTGCAGGTAAGAGCTCTCACTTAGCCCATCATTTTTAGAGGTTTATTTTTGGGTTTTTCTCATTATGGGGACCTTATTGGATTTGGAAGGGTTCATGGGGATGGTTCCCACTTTTTCAAGGAAAATGTATGACCAAGGTCACACATAGCGGGAATACATGCATGAACCTTTTTCACTTTTCGGAGAGACAAGCGTGAACTGGGTTGCACCTTCTTAGGAGGCAGGCATGACCCAATTCGCTCCTGTCAGGAATTTTTATGTGACTTGGTTCGCACAAAAAGGCCGAAAAGGAGCGGCCTAGCACATAATAGAAATGTTCTTTTGAAGTGGGTTAGACAGGGAATTTTTGGAGGATGGCTCAAGTTAGATGGAAAGAGAGAGGCATCAAACACCTTAGAGATGAGGTGGAGGAGGATGGGATAGTACATGATACATTCACTTTATGTGGGTTGTTGAATTTCTTCCAGATCCACCTAATGCATTCAACAAATCTACTACAAAAAAAGATAGTGATATTTTGGGATAAGGGATCAGAGTGTTTCATCATGCAATGTGAGTAGCTGGAGATCACCCTATGATACGTGTACTTTGTGACTAACATCTCACTCTTGTGCGTTATTAGTAATACCTCACTAAAACTCTTGATGGGGGTGTTGATGGATGACTTGTGTTCTAGGAACTGCTGAGCGTTGGCCATGAGGTCTTCAAAACCATTGCATAGTTCATTTGTTCATGGGATACTAAACAATACCCCTACTTTCACTAGATATTAATAATTACCTACAAAAATAATTTTGTTCAGACCCCCTCCCAATACATATTTCTAATTATAAAACCCTTATTTTTATAGTATATTCCTCATTTTTACTAGAAACCCCTTTTTTATACCCCCCCAATACCTATAAATCCTCAATACCTTATTCCGATCCCCTAATTACCTACAATATATTGACCTTATTTTTAACAATTAAAACCCCCCATTTATGAATGAATGTGATAATATATTGCTCAACAAGGTGAATCCCTTGTGGAATTGACAAACAATATATTTTTAATATGCATGTGATGGGTAAATATCCTATGGTGCTACACGAAATTTCATGAGGAATTATCGCTTATCTAGAATGAAAACTCTTTGTCGACATGTTGGGAGGAATGCACACTCTTAATTATGTTCTAGTAGAGATGGAAGGAATCTAAAGATTTACCATATGTATATGAGATATGGATGAATGTTGTTTCGAGGCACTAGATAAAATGGTTGTATAACTATGTGATGTATACATTGTCATTATAATGTCAATATGATTTGATTGTTATGAAATGTTACTAATCATACAACTGAATTTCAGTCACTAGGAAATATTGTATACAATCACCTATAAGAGAAGAATGATGAGACTTGTTTCGAAGAACAAGTCAGAACGGTTCAACTATGACACTCAACAATATTTACAAGATTATGTATTCTACTTAAGTACAAACCAATATTCATGGTTTCTATGAGAAAGAGCGGGTCGATTACATAGATGGATACACAATAAGATAAAACACAGAGAAAAATACCAGTCACTCAATTGTAAAATGTCCCAATGTAGAGAGTACAAGATGTTAATATGGAGAAGGAGAATAATGGTCAAGTATAGAGGGAGCAGGAAATATCCACTTCAAAGGGAGTGACTACAATACAAATTTTGGAATAAGATTGACAGACACTATAACTTAGAATCTCTTTATGGAAAGTGTTGTTTTCCTTAATATCTTAGGGATATGCTCAAAGTGATTCCATATGATTCCTCTCACAAATTTAAAGTGTATGTGGAGCAACCACAAGGATTTGAGACACATGTGTGAAAATTGAAGAAGACTATGTACAATTTAAAATAAGAACCCAATACATGGTACGACATGATAGATGGATTTCTCACAACCTTGGGATTTACCAAGATTAAATTGGATTCCAACCTTTACTTCTCAATTAATGATGGAAAACCAATCATAATACTGTGGTATGTAGATGATCTATTTCTGACAGGTGTCAATGAGCTAATTACAGAAACAAAAAAGAATCTTATTGTCGAATTAGATATGAAATAATTGGGTATGATTCTCAAATCCTTAGGTATAGAGTTGTGTAATAGTCCATATGATATTTTTCTTAGTAAAGAAAAATATGCAATATATATCTTGCAAAAATTTGAAATGATGGATTTCCAAACCATGGCAACAAGAATGAAATTGAACTTGAAGTTGTTGTGTGATACTACTTCAGAGACATTTGATGCCACTATATACATGCATATTATTAGTTTATTGATGTACTTGACAAAAATGAAGCCAAATATATGCTTTGTGGTAAACATATTAACTCAATACATGGTAGAGTCGAGAGATGTTCATGCGACTGCTGCAAAGCATGTGTTGATGTACCTGAAGGGTGTGATTGGTTATGGGATTAGATATTTGATGGATCATAGGGCTATCCTACAAGGCTATTTTGATTTATATTGGGTTAGTAGTTCCTTGAACAGAAACAAAAATTCAGGATGCTACCTTAGTTTGGTTTCGGGCCTAATTTCCTGGTTCAACAGCAAATATGCGAGTGTGGAACTGAGCACACCTAAAGTAGATTACATTACATCTTGTTCAACTAGCTATGAGGTAGTGTGGCTTCAGAAGATATTTACAAGATTGTTTGATCTCAAGTTAGAGATGACTTTTGTTTTCTACAATGACTAGAATTGTGTGAATTTTTATGAGAACCCTATGTTTCATGACAAATCAAATCACATTGAGATCAAGTACCACTATATTAGGGACATAGTGAAAAGAGGGACACTTAAACTCTAGTATATTATGATGAACAAGCATATAGTTGATTTGTGCCAAGCCAATGTCGAGAATGAACTTTGAGTACCTCATGGGCAAGCTTGGAGTTGTCCATATTTATGTCCATCACAAGAGGGAGTGATGAGTCCTACATGAAAACTAGTGGTCTTCACAACAAACATGAAAAAGGGATTGAACTATGGAAGATGTATGACCTTTCCATACAACATGAAAAAGGGTTTACACTGTAAATATTTACATCCAACATGAAAAAAGGTTGGCACTGAAGAGATGTGTGAGATTTATCTCCAACATGAAAAATGGATGGCACTGTAAATATGCGCATCCATCATGGAAAATGGATGGTAGTGAAAAGATGTGTGATAGTTAAATCCAAAATGAAAAATGGATGGAACCGTAAATATATGCATCCAACATGGAAAAGAACTATAATTTGAGAGGCATGTGAGATATACATCTAACATGAAAAATGGATGGAATTGTAGAGCCACATGAGAGATAAATTTATTGAGAAAAAGGGGTGGCACTATAGAGATATGTGGATATACATCCAACATGATAAATGGTTTTCACTATAGCGATATGTGTGACTTACATCCAACATGAAAAACAAATAACAATCCATATGTTCTAACGATTTATATATTTGAGAGAGGTTAGTAGTCAATGGTCTGAATATAGATTTGCGGTAGTTGTGATGACGATGATCATGTGATAATAATACCATCCTTGTTAAGAGGGAGGTTGAACTTCTTGTAACTTCGAAAGATATTTGTCTTGTATTTTTTGTGTCATTATTGTATTACTATTGCATTTTCTTTTGTGATATTATTCTTGTAATAAATCACGTAAGCTAGCCTAAAATAATAATGCTAAAAGAATTCATGTGAAAACAATCAAGTTGTCCCCATATAAGTCACTGGGTAAAACTATCCTAGTCACCAGGTAAAACTTACTCATCATTGTGTAAATCTATCCCTAGTAAAGTTCTCTTGGTTAGTGGAAAAGTGACTTGGAAAACAAGTCTAAATAGCCTAGGTGTCCTTCCCATTTGCACACATCAAGAAATAAAGCATATGTGATACAGAGAGAAGAACAACAACTTCACTAGAAGAGCAAGAGTAGTTGTACTTGTGAAGACATGTTACTCTTAGGGTTGAATATCTTATCTCATTTTTGAGATATTATGTGGAAGAGACTTTCGATATTGGATTGTACTACAAGAAATTTAACTTACTGACAGATCTATACTGAAGAAGTTTGTTGGGGTTTTCTCCTATGAAGGGTTTCCCAAAATAAAATATTAATGTACTCTTATTTTGTGGTTCTTTTCTTTCTTTCATTGATACTATTGTTTATGATTATTGTATTATGCTCCAATTTGTTTGAAGATCTAACATAACCATTATTAAAGTATATAATTCTAACACATGATTGGGAGAACCTTAGTAGACTATATAAGAATAATGTTAAAAATTACAATGAATTTAAGATGATTGAGCATAGATACCATAATGTCATGCATAACTAGAATAGACATTTTGTGGATTAAGACTCTTCCAACCATACAATTCATTTTATATCTCAAAACAAAAAATTGAGTTCCATATTTACTATTGACAATGCAAAGTCTTATTCATTTAAGAGTGTGGGTGTTAAACAAAGAAGATCATATGGAAGTACCTTTGGTCATTATAGAACAACGATTGATCCAATAGATATGATAATCCAAGGAACTGTAGGTACATGTGCATGTATAGGAAATTTATAACTAATTGGAGTAATTAAACATGACCTTGAAGTTGAGCCTTTTGCAAAGAAGAGTCCATTACTTCATTTAGCTCCTACAAGGGTTACAACAGTCAACATACATGGAACTATAGTTCATACCTCAATTCATATACCAATCAACAAGATGTCTCATTTACAAGGGTCATGTTTGACTAAATTTCAAGAAGAGATGAAGTACATAAAATATATCTTAACTGATCAAATGAGCTTTATTGGAAGAAATATGCCTATAAAACATTATTCAAGGATTAGACAAGCTTTCCTAGAAACTGTTAATATTCCTTTTGATGGTTGGACAATTATATTGATTCGTGGTTTGGGATAGATCCCACATGTCATGGATAATCTTATATATGGATATGATGTTCTTGTGAAAGAATTATGGAGCACATTCAAAATAGTGTTGACCATTAATATTGTATTTCACCAAGATTGACAAAGAATTGTGCAAAAACATTTTTAACATTTGTTGATGAATGTTAGGGATGTAGTGCCTATTGTAGAATATTGGAAATTAGTTACGACTTGTACATATACTTCCTTCGATTCTAATATGAAATATTCATTTGATAAGGACTTACATTTATTTTATATAAAAGAAAATATAGAGAATAATAACAAGCATTTTATAAGAAACCTAAATTGCCTTGTTGTAGTGAGTTTTGCTATCATAGTAAAAAGAAACCATTCTATGGAAATAGATAAGGATGACTTGGAACTTGAGTTACTTATTGCATACAGAGTTAGGGTGATATTTACATCAAACATATGTAGTGATGCTGGAATTGTCAATGGTTCTTTTGGTGTTGTAGAGAAAATTGTATATAACGTAGGAACTTTATGCCCATAACCCCCAATATATGTTTTAATGAGGTTTAATAATTATGTGGAGGATCCATGGGAAGAATAATTCCCTCAAGATATTCCTATTCCATTTTGAAAAAGGTAATTAAAAGCAACATTGATTGAATCTTGCATGGGGCATAACAATCCATAAGTCAATAGGATTGACATTCCATAAAGTTCCAATTAATGTTGGAAAGCAGGAAAGAGAGAGTATGAAATTTACTACAATATCTTGATTTGAAGACATGAATAGACTTCAATTTCAACCTCCATTTTCATTTGATTGATATTAAAACAAGGCATAAGTAGTGAGTGTGGCTATGCAAAATGTTGAAGAATATAGATTGAGATAGATCACATTGTAGTACATTAGTTAATTTCTTACTATCAAATCTTTTTCATCATTAAACATTTTTTACTTTAATTATATTCAACTTATTTGACATGTAACTACATATGTAGCCTTCTTCATAATATTTAAAATTTTAAAACAACTATAGAAAGTGAGAAAATTCTAAATAAATTTCTTAAAATGAAAAAAAATTAAGATCATCGACAAATTTGATGTCATCATTACCAAATGGAACTAGCCTAAATCCATCTTAACTATGGATGTACCAAGTGCCAAGAGGGATCAAATCTCTTGAGGTGGAAATATTTTTTTTAGTGTGTAAATTTGGAAGAAGGGATTTCACCTAGGGGGATTTGATCCCTCTCGTTGCATGCTAGATGTAGAGTTAAGATGAATCTAGGTCATTCATCACAAATTTTCAATGAAGGAACAAATGGATCCATGATTAGAACCTCAATTCCTTATAGTGCTTGAACATGTTAAAGATATTCTAATAGCATGCGAAAGTTTGATTTTGCAAGTTCTACATTAAATATGTGTAGGATATAAATATAGAAGACACACCATTAGCTTTCACAAAGAAGTTAAAGATATTTCCATGAAATTGCTCCAACATATTAATGGCTTCAATTTAATGATTGTTGTTTGAAAAAATGATGTAATATACTTGATATGATATCAGATTGGAATATTAAATCTACTGCTGATATTATTTAAAAGTTAAATAAAAATTTACATTGAGATTCATCACTTTCTTTATGCAAGGGAAAACATAGGAAGTACTAGAAAAACTGGTAATGAGATTAGGTTGATGGAAGAAAGAAAATAAAAAGTTTGGACAGAGAGCATGGAGGTCCCTAAGTACATGTATGTTGGGATCTTTTAGGTTATGATCATCAACTATGTTGAAGTCTTCTCCGAGGCTTATGGGTGTCGCAACCAGTGCAAAGTGAAATTGAATAATCACTTCAAATAAACCAAGGAATATGTAGGGCTTACACGTTTTTTCAGTCATGTATTAGGTATAAAATAAAATTTTAACTCGTTTGGAACACATATGCAACGATTTTAGTAATTTAGTGGTTGTTTGGGAAACAAATAGGATATTAGCCTACGGAAATCCTATGCATAGGAGGCCACTCAAACACTATGCAAACCAAATGAATTATTGATATGTGACTTAGGTTAGGTTTTGGACTGAATATACAACCTACATCAATGTACATAATGCTAATTGCATTTATAGATCATACATAGCACTAACAACTATAAAACTAGTCAATAAGTAGCTAAGAAAATAATAATGAAATTCCACTATGTTTTTTATCATACTTAAAACTAATGATTTGAATAGTTTTATATGACATATATTATACATCATCTAGCTCAAATAAAATTGTCATGGCCATTACATCATATTTAGTGCATAGAACTGACAAAAAGTCCCATTAAAGCGCCATTGGAAGACTTCTCTCATGATAGTTTATATTTATGGCTTCTTGGTCAAACATTAACTGTAAAAAAGATATATCAACTTCAATATGGAGCTGAGAAGCTCATAAGAATATTTTAGGAGTTGATCTGCCTTAGTGATGACCAAGACTAAAAATTGAATTCCTATAACTAACACTCAACACCGATCTTAGAGAATAAGTGAATCTTCCTTCATTGGAACTTGAATTCTATAGTTTAATGGTTGTTATCAAGGATCGAGCTATGTCTTATATGGATGCTCCTTGGCTCTCTATGATTGGCAATGACAAATGAAAGAGGAAAGAAGAGGAGGGAATGGAGAATTCAAGAGAATCACCCAAGGGGACTGAGGATTGTCACTTAGACTCAAAGATTAGCTTCAGAAAACATGAAATCATTAACAATCCAAACAATGAAATGGAGTTAGAAGCATACTTAAATAAACATTGAGTGACTTGTTGAGAAATTCATCCATGTGTTGAGCAAGTTACCTAGCTTCTAACCCTAACCCTAAGCCATGAGTGCACCCCTCTTGAGGAATTTAGCAAGTATATCCTTAATATATGGTTTCCCTTCCTGCATCACTCAACCCAAAGTGGAAATTCTCCATCCTTTAGCAAAATTTAACCTCTTTATGATTGGTGATGTTTGCTACCTTGCATCCTTTTTCACCAAAATGAAAATTGCAGCCCCCCTTGACCAATGTTTCCTGCTTTTGCACTGAATTCTTTTTCGTGCACTTTCTTCTTTTCAAACTCCTTTATTTTCCTTTCTTCTGATGGTTTCAATCTTTTACCAACAAATTTATTTTGCTAGTCTTTTCGACAGTTGTTATTTTTTATCCTAGGAAAGTTGGCTTTCTTAATGTGCCCTCGTGACATGGAAGCTCATTCCCACATGTCATTATTTTTAATATTAATTAAATAATTACAAAAAATAATCATATTCAGAAAATACCCTAGTACTTTCCTCCATAGTTTTAAATGACCAAAACATCCGTATGAATAAATAAATAATTCAATTTTTAACCCCTAGGAACTTGACAAGGTCAAGACTTTGAATGTCTTTCCAAGAAGAGACCTTACAAAGGACAAGAAGGATTAAGTTATGATTTCACTATTAGAAAACAAACAGTAAATATATGAATTAGTATATAAGATTTAGAATGATCCATGCTATCATGATGTTCATGTTGATTACAATGCACTAGATGAATTACCTAAAATTGAAGTAAATATCACACATATGATTAATGTTGCTACTCTAAAAGAGGTAAATGATGACACAAAATTTCGAATGTTGGAAAGAGGTAGAAAGAATTTATGATATGTTGGATGGCTTGTACAAACATCTTCCTTTGCATCGAAATGTCCAAATGCACCAGGGGAAATTGAGCTTATTCGAGTTTAGGAAAATAATCCCAATCATGAGGAAAATAAAAAAAATGATGTATCAAGTGATGTTAAGAATTGGATCATTTCCTATCAATGAGTATAACAATGAGGGATTGTTTCATACAACATTTTTGGCATTATTCTCTGGGGGTGAAGTAGATTGGTTTCAACCATGAATCTGAAATGGCCATCTTTATGAATATGTGAAACATATTGTTAGATATTGTGACACCAGGTTCGAAAAGAATCAACAATTTATATACTTTTTACTTAATATCATCTTGGGACATTAAGAACAAGATTCGTTTGTAGTTTTTTTCAAAAAAAAAATCATATTTACTAGCAACAATGGAAGAGTTACAACAACAATTAAAAAGTATTCAAATTCAATACTAGCTGAAAGACTAATTTGAGATTCAAAACTATACTAATTGGTGCACATGCATATTGAAGCAAATAACATGTAGAGTTATCTAACTTGATTCATTAAATTGGGTGTGTGCCAATATTCTTGACATTAAATTTAGCAGGTACGTAGTGGCTATATTTGCATAAATTAATACCTCATGCATGTCTCGTAGATTTAGGGGAAGAAAGAAAATAGAGACGTTCAATTGCAATCGATAATCCTCATATTGCAACACATTATATGAACTTAAGGTATATAATGTTTTGAGTTGATATTTTTAATTGTTTTCATCCAACTACGTATTATTGGGACACTTTGAATTGGAACAATCATGCAAAACTTAAATATGTGAAAGAATATATTCATAGATGTATCCATGCAATGAATCCATGTGACTGACATCAAATAAATATTCAAGTTAACTTAATGGCTATGATCACCATTGTTTAAATGACACACAACAAATATTTCAATATGATCATATGATGGACTATGAGGAACCTTTTAATTGTGATGAGAGACACATAACTTACATTGAAAAATAATGTTTACAAAAGGAAGGGGACAAATTAATATGCCGCTAAAAGACTCCACTACATTTATGTCATGAGTCAAAATTGAATGTTTATGATAATAAAGAATAGAAATTTGAACCTAGACAAAATGATGACAAATTGAATACACACATGGTGAAATGTTGATGATGTGGAGGAACAACGGTGTCACATAATGTAGCGTAATGTTTTCACATTATCACATAAATTATTTTACATTATGTAACAACATCTTCCCAATACTCAATTATAGAGAATCTTACAACTCGCAATAAATTTATTATCTATATGATGCAAAACCTCATAATTAAATCTTAAATATTTGTTTCTTCAAACAATATAATAAATATTACTTGAATTAGACTATTTACTATGAATCCATTTTATTTATGGTAAAAACTTTAATTAATTAAATGGTTATTTATACATGTGAATCCTCTACATTAAAGTTTACAACCACTTGTTAACTTAACTTACATCATTTCTCTTAACATATATAATTAGATATGTCTTTTTTAAAACACTTAACTAACAATTATTGCCACATTAATTGAACATAATATAAATGTTGTTAATAGCAACATTTTATTAACAAATATTTCTCACATGTACAAAATATTAACCATACAAAATGTAAATAGTGTTTATAGCAATAGTTTATTACAAATTGTCAACTTTATGTAAAGCAAATAGTAAAGATGGCTAGAGATCAAAACTACTTGGTCCTCCCAGATGACATCTAAATCCAACCATACTGTCAACTGAAAAATAAAAACAATTTATTACAAATAATAGGTTGTGGTAATACAACCCAATTAACAAACACTTTGAAACCAATTCAACAACGCATAAGAGATGATGGTAAGAAAATAATGGTTTTCTGATTGTAGGGGAACCAAGATCTGCAGAACAAAAGAATGGTTTTCTTATTATGGCAGAACTAATTTCTGCATAGGAATCAGAGATACCACGTAATACCTAGCTCCTCGCTGCAGGCCTTCCAAGGTGAATCCAAATTCATTCACTAAAACAGGCTGTCCTGTGGTGTGAAACAAAACTGCATTTTCCCCGAATACAGCCCTCACGTTTATTGGTCCTACCGAAACTTGAAGGAGCTTGTTATTTACGAATACAACTATTGACTAGCCTTCGATGATGTTCTCGCCTGTTCCTGCAGAAAAATATTAATAGCCATAGATATATATAACGTTCAGAAAAAAAAATAATAGTGTGAATGGGGATAATATTGAACCTTCATTAATATCATTAGCTGAAGGTTGGAGATGGCGTTGGGCTTGCTTAGATCTGAACCTTCTGTTCCGGAACCAGTAGAAGACATTGACGTCTCGAACTTGCCCAAATTCTTCTAGCTGAGCTCTGATTCCATTGATTTCATTTCTGGATGGATTCACCATTCCAGAATTGAATATCGATTTCAAGATCCGGATCTGTTCTGGTCTTGGTTTCCATCTCGCCTTCGGTTCTGCCCTGTTCGTTTCGTCATTCGCTGAAGATCTAGCTGTACAATTACAACACTCAGAACTTTGATCCACATATTCTAATCAGATATTAAATTAAATATCAATAGGAAGGCATGCATATTATTTGTTCCTGTTATCCCAAAACCAATCTGAAACTATATTAACAGGCTTCCTTGAGTTAATTAGGGAACAAATCACGCCTCATAGACAGTGTAAGGAAGAAAAGTCTAAGCCTGCATGTTATTACAGGATTCGTGTTTCCAAATACCTCAACATTTCCAACTACATCAAGATTTCCAACTACAGGATATGTGGATGTTATTACAGGATATGCGGATGTTATTACAGGATATGTAGATTTCCAGCTACAGGAAATGTGGATGTTATTACAGGATTCGTGTTTCCAAGTACAGGATATGTAGATGTTATTAGACAATTTTTGTATCCAACCACGTCGGATTCACCTACATCATAATTCTATGGAAATCAAAACACTGTCCAAACTATATTAGAAGCACAGATCTGATTGTATTGCGTTTATCTTCCCTGAAGTGGTATCCCTCTAAGCCTGTAAACATTTACATTTCGTAGGAAAGTTCACTTGGTAGGATCGTCTCTTCCCTCTAAGCTGAATAATTTAATGCGTGGAAAAAGCTGAGGAAACTTACCTTGATTGTGTGATGTTGACGGCTTCCTTTTCAATAAATTCGTCCAATGCCGGTTGGGTTCCATGTTGACCGAAGGGAGAGGGAAGATCGTTGCCCGGTCTTCGACTATTGATATTGAGACAAAAGGCTATTTCAAATCGTAAGAATGCAGAGAACTTCAAATCTTCTGCTGCAAGTGACAGTAAAAGACAAAGGGTGCAAGTTAAAATTCATTAATATAATTAATCTCAATTCATGAAGAGCACAGATATATGTATACCTATACCTGCTGATACCTATCTCCGAAGACAGAAGCCCGCAGAAGATTCATAAATTGTTCAGAGAGATAGTTGGATTCTTCTATAGTGCCAGGAGGCATTTAACGTTTGAATTTGAGTAGTTTAAAAGTCAAATTACAGCGAGGCGTCCAGCTGCAGGGGAAAGTGCCGAGAAATCAAAACAGGTGGCAAGCAGTGTTGGAATTTGAGGACCAGGGTGTTTTTTTGGTTAAATAATTCTTATAAGTATCGCATGAATGTCCAACCTTAGTTATCAACAAATTTCCAAAACTTATTTTCGAGGGTTTTATATTTTTTTAGGGTTTTACGATTTTTATAAGTTATTATTTTCAAAGGATTTACGATTTTCAAAACCTTATTTGTGAGGGTTTCACCATTTTTATAAGTTATCATTAATTTTTGAGAGGCTAAACTTTGAAACCAGTTTCTAAACCTAAATTTTAATTGTAGGTAATTATGGATGTTGTAAATAATGCTGGGTATATATTGCCAAATGCTTGTGGGTGTTATTTTTGGTAGTCAATTTTGTTAATTTTTTTTAAATATATAATAAAAAATAATATTTTTATTGTATAAATTTTTAAATAATTTTTTAAGCTAGTTAATTTTGTTGGATTATTTTCAATATATAATAAAAAAAATGTTTTCATTGCTTAAATTTTTAAAAATTAATTTTTAACAAAAAGTTTCTAATTTTATGATTAAAAGGTAAGTGTTGTCTTAATAAAATATTATTTAATTAGTAAATAAAAGTTCAAAACTTCAAACAAAATATTTAGTCTTCTCAAAGGTGAAATTCCAACCTTGGTAGCAAGGAAAAGTATATTATGGGATGCACTATAAATGTTAATTGTCTATCCAAATAGAAAATTTGTATTACAAAACTTAATGTTAAGTGTTTAGGGCAAGAAATAATTAATGTTTGGAACTCAAGCCTTAGTGATCTC
>LPNX010072964.1:0-52014 GCA_001517045.1 Pseudotsuga menziesii | reverse complement strand
ATATATATATAAATATATATAAGAGAGTTAATAAGAAATTTTAACTTATATATTTATTTAATTAATTTGATAAAATATTTAAATGTTTAACTTTCTTAAATTATAACAATTATAATAAATTTATGAAATGTTTAATTAATATCTAGCATCCTAAAAGAAAAAAAATTAAAAGTTTACAAAAATATTATACACAAAAAAACATAAATTAATCCAAAAGCACAAATAATGACAAAGACAGGTAAAATGGAAAATGGGAGTCTTTTGGTCGTCAAATTTAAAGAGTGCATAGGAGTATTTGAGAGAGTTGAATCTATTTATGGATTCGGAAACAAAAACACAATTTTAATACTTGTGAATATGGATTTTACCAAAAAAAAATACTAATGTCGAGCAAAACCCATCTTAAAGTAAAAAAAAAAGAATAAATAGACTACTCCATTAAAACTTGTTGTAGGGTATATTAAAAGTGATGATTTTATCACTCAATTATTGCTAGTGCTTATTATGTTCTTTTGTGTACTCATGTTTTGATTCCAGTGTTACTCGTGCTAACTACGGACATGTTGTACGGTGATTCATTTTCTCACTTCATTGTAACTCGTGTTTATTATATTTTCTTATATATTCATGTTTTCATTCAAACAAACCCATTCTAATTAGGAACTTCTAGTAGGTTCTATTAATTATTTGTAATGTCCCTTATTAAAAATTTTACCAAAATGCCCAAGTTTCCAATAGTTTCACAATTTTGGCTCTTGACTAGTTTTAGTGGCTTGGTCTCCAAATCAACCCAATTGCTTCCAAATATTCGAAGAAGGTGTATGAATGATATAATAACTTAGTTATTATGTTCAGGGATGTATTATGTCCCTCCAATAACTTCTTCATGTTTGTACTAAATTCTGAACAAGATAGATGAATTTACTCGCAATTTTGGGCCCAAATCCCCATGAGGATGAGTGGTAAAAATGGATTCCCAAATTTGTAGAAACCCACTCGAATTATTAAATTCAACCAGGGGATGTGTAGAAGACATTATCAGTGACTCATATGCATAACCAATAGACCTCCCATGGCTGTTATCACTTCTTTTAATAAGATATAAAAAACTAATTTTGGACCCTTGGGGAAATGAGGTGTAGTTTGCTCCAACTGCTATGAAATTTGACCCAATTGACAAAAATTATCAATTACGGAACATGAAACTCACAATACACTTTAATGGCAGTCATAAATAGTTTATATATCCATTCGAATCCATCAATATTACAAGAGTTTACAACAAGATAGTGGGGAAATGTCACTATTTCTTCATTACTGAGCAATAATACATGAGATTTATTGGCCTTTCAACCTAAGATATTTATGAAATTAAAGAGCAGAGAATTTGCATAATGATACAAAATACCGGAGAAAGAGAATCTCCCTCAAAGAGAGGAATAGCTCACCAAGTGCACCTCACTCCATACAACTGAAATATGGTGAGAAAAGTTGAGATGAAATGAAGAACAAGATGAACTTGATATGTCCATAAGCTATTGTAGCTTGCACCTATAACTTATGACTCCATTTAATCTCCTTGAATGACCTGAGTGGCCTCTCCAAACACCAACCAAGATGGGAATCTTTCACCCTCAAAATTGGATAAGGCATGAACTAGTCATCCACTAGCTCTCTCCCTTCACAATAACAATTTTCGCAAATGATCAAACATGCCTTCTTGTGGCTGGTCCCTCGAAATTTTATAAATATTATTGGTATTCTAAGGTTCCAAATCCATCCATAAAACAAATTCAAATTTAATGGGTGTGGCTTCTCATGCTATGCCATGTGGCCTCTCTCTTCACCTTCCCTCTTTTCCCAAATTCACGTAGGAGCCTCTTGGGATTCTCCAACGCCCATAAGCACCCTTTAAGATGAACTATTTAGGCCTAACATGTCATATATGTCGGATGTCAGCATTCAGATCTCACGTGTGTCATAATTATCATAGAATCTCCATCAATGGTGTCATAGATGTCATAAATGTAAGGGGAATCTAGCCAAGTATCCATGAAACTCCCATCTGGCTCTTCCTTTCCCCGTGTAAATTACAATTCATCCCAAATTGGACCTATGAAGTATATGGAAAAGTATATTAACCTTATATTCCATCCAAAAAACATTAGTTTTCTCATAGATTCAAGATTGCAAGAGGAGGATGCCATTTAACATAGGAATTCTAGCATGAGTGGGCCCCATAGTCTCCATGTGTCTCCATTATCCATAGCCATTTCATTTTTCACTTGAATTCATTTAATTAAATCCATTAAATAAATATTTGTTCCTTCTAATGTGTAAAATCCATTTATTATCTCCCTTATTAACTTCCCAATGTTTCCACCTAGCCTAGGGAACTAGTAGGATTGATGGAATTTTCCTCCTATGTAATTATTCGAATGGGGACATTACCATCCTCCCACCCAATATTGATTGTCCTCCAGCAATTTCAAATTTGGATGCTGCAAAATATTCTCCTCTTCCCATGTGGCATCTTCACTTGGTAGGTCCTTCCATTGCACCAAGTATTCTTTGATTGTTCTGCTCCTCAATCTTCTCTCCCTTCTCTTCAAAACATTTTCTAGAATAAGTGTGACATGTCCTTCATCATCCAAACGAGGGAATGTATTTGAAATGACAATTTTTTGACCAATATCTTTCTTGAGATAAGAAACATGAAATACATTATGAATTCTACTCAATTTCGGCAGCTTCAACTCATATGCTACTTCTCTAATCCTTTGGATTACCTTGTAAGGCCCATAATATCTTGGCTTTAGCTTTTCTACTCCATTCCTTTTAAAAGATGTTTGTTTGTATGGAAGAAACCTCAAATACACTAAATCATAAACCTGAACGGTCCTCTCCTCTCTATATTTATCTCCATATTATTTTTGCTGATTTTTGGGAAAGCTGCAAATTGCCTTTTAAAAGATTTAAAATTTATTGGCTTTCTTCCACCCAATATTTATGTTTTCGATCTCTACTATCACCAAATATCATATACGAAAATGTAAGTGCATCATAACCATATAATTATCTCAAAGGATACATCCCTATTGACTTGTGAAAGGCGGTGTTGTAGTAAAACTCACCCAACTGTAGCGATTTTGTCCAAGCTTTTTGTTGTTCTCCCACATAGTTTTAGAGTTACCCTTCCAACTATTTTTTCACCCTCTCTATTTTTCCATCAGATTGGGTATGGTATATTGTACTTGGAGTCAAATGAGTTCCCACCAATATGAAAATTTCTTTCTAAAAATCACACTTAAATATACCATCTCTATCACTCACAATGCTCTTGCGGAGCCCATGCAATTTGGAGATTTATTTAAACAAAAAGGTCAGCCACTTGTGCAGCACTAAATAAGGATGTAAAAATAAATAAATGATCAACTTATTCAATATATCCACTACCACATATATGCAATCTGTTCCCAAATAATTTGGCAAACCGGTGATGAAATGCATCTATAGACTGTCCCATTTTTTTATCTGGAATGGGCAATGGTTGTAATAAACCAGTTGGGTATGTGAGTTCTGATTTGGTTTGCTGAAATACCTTACATTCATTCACATAATTATGAACATCATCCTTCACTCCCTTCCAATAGAACATTTTCCTTAGTTGCCTATAGGTTTTGAAGAGCCTCAGATGGCTTGCTAGTGGGGAATCATGTGCTTCTTGCAAAATTTTTTACTTAAGCTATTAATCTTGAACCAAATAAATTTTTCCCTTATAGTATATCAGCCCATTCAAAATTATATAGTTATCATTTCCCATGACTCCATCTAATACATCACAAGAAAACTTATCTTTGGCATATTCAACTAGTAGTATGTATTTCCAATTTTTAGCAATGTCCATAAGAGAAAAAAGGGTCTTTGAGATAATGTCTCTGCTACAATGTTACACTTTCCTTTGACATATTCAATATAAAAATCATAATCTTCTATCTTTATTACCCACTTTTTTTTCCTTTCATTTATATCCTTTTGGGTAAGGAAGTGTCTTAGACTATTGTGGTCAGTGTTCACCACAAACTTGTTTCCTACCAAGTATTGTCAGAGTTTAGCCAAGGCATGCATGATGGCCGAAATATATTTGCCAAATATGGAGTAAATATTTTCACGAGGCTGCAATTTTCTACTGTCAAAGGCTATAGGGTATTGGCCTTCCTTTAGGACAACCTATACTCCTCCACCTATGGTGACTTGCAACTTTGGAACCCATGTGTTGCCTTGCATTGTGTTGTAGCCTGGAATGACAACTATGATACCATCGAATGGTTCAATTGGTATATTTATTTTCTCCACCATCTCTGCAAAAATGAAATTATGTATAGCTCCTCCATCTACCAAAACTGAATCTCTTTGTCCCAATACCACACCCTTGCATTGAATAGTGTGATAGCGAGGCACTGCTGAAAGTACTACCATTCTTTCTTTGTCTGGTGAAGGATGATTTTATTCTTGTTTTTCTTCTTCAGTTGTTGTATTATATGCCTCCTCTTGATATGAAACGTGAGCTTATTCATCCATACCCCATTCAAACTCATCATTATCAGAAAATACTTCTACATATTGAGCTTTTCCTTTAGCACATTTATGCCCCATGTGCATGGTTGGAAGCATGTGAAGCACAATTTTTTCCTTCAAAGTTCATCCTTATTTTGTCCTTCTTTCTTATTCTTTTCATATGCATTTATTTGCCAAAACTTGTTATCAGATGCATCATTTTGACAAGGCCTTCTTTGAAATATGACGTTAGGTTTGGGAGGAAATCTTGGTCTAGGAAGCACATTTTGAAGATCTCTAGTCAATCTCATTGCATCATTTAAGTTAGTAGGCTTGTGATATTTGACCAAAACTTTTAAGGGATTTACCAAAACTTCAGTGAACAGCAATACTAACATCCCTGTAGATACATTATCCACGTTAATTGATAATATTTGGAATTCCAACATATATTCAATAGGAGTCCCTACCTGCTTCAATTGTGTTAGTTATTTGAAAGACAATTATGGATGTTCTTGCTCAAATATTTCTAATACCCTGTCAATAAATGCTACATATGTTTTAACCTGATCATGACCCAATTTTTCTAGGCCATGGAACCACCATTCATTGGCATCTCCATCCAAGTGAAAAATAGCCATTTTTAAAGCATATTCTTCTAGCATTGGATTCAGTTGAAAATACACATCCAATTTTTGCACCCAAGTGTTAGTAGAACTTTGAGATGAGCCATGAAAAGTAGGAAGTGTCACTTTACCCATGGCACAATTCAATTCTTTGTTTTGGTGTAGAGACTTATTGTCCTCCTTATTTTTGAGTTTGCTTGCCATGGTGAAGTACTGCTCAAATGTTATACTTGTCCTACGCTCTTCATCCAATTATCCCATTCTTTTGTTATTGTATCAATTTCAAATTGAATGTTAGTATCTTCTTTGGGAATAAGAAATTTAGGCATAGTAGTGCTTGGTGTGCACCAAAATTCATGGGGTCTATTATGAAGTCTTATTCGTGATAAAATGTGCTCACCCATTATCTTCTTTTTTTTTCAATTGTGAAGTACCACTGTCTCTTGTTATCCCTTTGCTTCCCTTTTGATTGGCCATCAATTTGAATCCTATTGTTATCTATTGGATCATGTCTACCATATGTTTGGTCATGTACTTGGGTATTTCTTCAAATAGGGGTTTTATAAGTTTGAGATACTCCATTCTCTCCTTAGTGTATTCTTCTCCCTCATGAGTTATAGCTTTAGTCAAAGACACCTTTTTTCTTCTAGTTCTTCTTCTATACGCAAAGAACCTTCCAATTCAGATTCTAAGGTTCATGCCATATTTATTTAACTATTTTTTAAAACCATCAGATGCCAAGAACATTCTCTAATACCACTTGTAATGTCTCTTTTTTAATTTTTTACTAAAATGCCCAATTTTCCAATATTTTCACAATTTTGCCTCTTAACTAGTTTTAGTGGCTTTGTCTCCAAATCAGCCCAATTTCTGCTAAATATTAAGAGAAGGTGTATAAATTATATAATAAATTGATTATTATGTTCAAGGATGTATTATGTCCCTCCAATAACTTCTACAGGTTTGTACTAAATTCTGAACAAGATAGATGATTTTACTCGCAATTTTGGGCTCAAATCTACCCCAGGGGTAAGCGGTATAAATGGCTTCCCAAATGTGAAGAAACTCACTCGAATTATTAAATTGAAGTAGGGTATGTCTAGAATTCATTATCAGAGACTCATATGCATTACCAATCTACCTGCCATGGTTTTTATCACTTCTTTCAATCAGATATAAAAAAACCTAGTTTCGGACCCTTGGGGAAATGAGGTGTAGGTCTTTCCAATTGCTATGAAATTCGACCCAATGGCCACAAATGTCAGTTACTGAACATAAATCCCATAATATAATTTAATTACAGTCCATTTTTTCATAAATCTTCAATATTTTATACATACATTCAAATCCATCAAGATTACAAGAGTTTACAACAAGGTAGTGGGGAAATGACATTGTTTCTTCATTATTGAGAAATAATACATAAGATTTATTAGAATTTAAAATTGAGAGATTTATGAAATTAGAAATAATAACATTTATATAATAATACAGAATACTGGAGCAAGAGAATATCCCTTAAATAGATGAATAGATCACCAAGTGTGCCTCACTCCATAGAGCTGAAATATGGTGAGAAAACGTGGGATGAAATGAAGAACACGATGAAATTGATATGTCCACGATCTGTTGTAGCTTGCACATGTAACTTATGAATACATTGGAGCTCCTTTAAAAACCCGAGTGGCCTCTCCAAACACCAACTAGGATGGGAATATTTCATCCTCGAAATTTGCCAAGGCATGAACTAGTCATCCACTAGCTCTCTCTTTTCACAATAAATATTTTCACAAATGATCAAAAGGTCATTCTAATTTATGATCCTTTAATTTTATAAACATTAGTGGTCCTCTAAGATTACAAATCCATCCATAATCCAAATCCAAGTCGAATTGGTGTGGCTGCTAATGCTATGCCATGCGGCCTGTCTCTGATCAAAAGGTCATTCTCATTTACGATCCACACACACTTAGATAGTTGCACTATTGCTTGGGATTTGCATTTTTTTTTCTTAGAAGAGAAGTAGAGTGGAATATTTGTAGGGTTGTAGAGAAGAGAGATTCGATCCTATTAGAATAATCAACCCATAGTTAGCTACCTTAGACATTAATTAAATAAATTTTTGTCTTATTTGCCTAGTTTCCATATTCCACCTTATGCAAGTTGTCATCTACACATCCATAGTGGTAAAAAATTCTAATTTTGAGTCATGAAGCGCTTGGGAAACCTCCTGGAATCAAATGTTCTTTATTCTTGGCCTCCCTAGTGCATGTCTGCTTTTTCTGCTTTATTGCCTGCTTTTTCAGTGTTTTAAGGAAATTGAGAAAGTTTGACTAGGTGAAGTTAACTTGTTTTTTGTACTCCACATCCTCCACTCTTTTCTCCTATGAAAAGCATGTATGAGTTGTCCTTCCATCCATTATTATCTTGGATAATTTATTTTTCCAATTCGTGAGCTCCTAGACAGTTTTGGAAACTGCTTTATGCACCTATGGCAGATTTGCTTAGATTTAGTAAGCCTGCTTTTGACTAGATTCAAATGGAAACTTCATGCATTTGAATCCCTCATGTAATTATTTATTATGGAATCCTATGACTTCACAGGGTTGGATATTGTACACTTAATCAATACAGTTTAGTGTTCAGCTCCATATTTAGTCTCTATTGTGAGTAATTTTGCATGTGTAATTAGCAATTGATGTGAGTGTAATTGTTATAACACTGGGTTCAATTTCCAGATGGTATCAGAGTCTTCGTAGATCAATTTCTCTCCTTCCAATTTGTTTTGCAGGTTCGACATCATTGACTGGGAGCATTCTGCTGACTGGCGGGACAATTTCTAAGCTATGGATCAATCTCAGAAGATCATCTTGACTCCATTTAATTTCTTTGAATGGAAAGCAGATATGGAGATACTGTTGAGAGAGAAAGGCCTCTACAGAGTGACTATGGAAACACAAGTAGAGCCCAATGCAGCTACAGAGAAAATAAAATGGCACAACATGAGGGATGAGGCCTATGGTCTCTTGTGTCTTAGTATATCCAGAGACCTCCTTTTCCATATTGATGGATTGACATCACCGAATGAAGTATGGGAGAAGCTTGTTGATATTTTTGGAAAGACAGAAGAGATGAGGGGACATCAAATTGAAAATGAACTAATCTCCCTGAGTCCCAGTAGCTTTGAATCCCTGCAACTCTATTTTTCCAAGTTCAAAGCACTTGTTTTGCAACTAAAACAATTTGGGATCGAAAAGAAGGATGATCAGCTGGTCTTGGCCATACTCTCGAATCTTGGCCTTGACTATTCAGTATTTGTTTCGACCTTCTATGCCACAAAGTTGATAGCTCGATCCTCGAAGATGCCTAGCCTTGCATATTTCATGGAATCTCTCACACAAGAACAAGATAAATTTGTGATGATGGGCACCATCAAACCATCCAAATACCAAGCTCTTGTTGCTGGAGATTCGAGGGTGGATTCATAAAGCAAGAAGAAAGCTAAAAAGCCACCTGAGCAAAAGAGAGACAAGAACAAGTCTTTGGAGGAGCCTCAAGGATCCGAGAAGAACTACCAGAAGAAGAAAAACAAAGGAGAAATGAGCAAGTACGCATACTATAGTAAGGGAAATCATTCTGAGAGCTCCTGCATGAAGAAGCAAATAGACATGCTGACCCAACTACTAGAGAAGAATGGAATCTCCCTCCTAGATAGCTCAAAGAAGAGGGAAGGAGGATCAAGTTCAGAAGGAAAAGAGAGATTTCATGCATTGGTCGCTGGCACATCAAGCTCACCTAGTTTCATCATTGATTCTAGAGCTTCAAGACATATGGTTTCGACCGGGGAGGCATTCACCTCACTTGGCATGTCAAAAGGTCCACCAATAGTACTGGGAGATGACTCTCTCACTAAAATTTTGGGCAAAGGGAGGATTGATCTTGATGATGGTAAGTTCAGCAAAGTGTTGTATGTTCCAGATCTTTCCTCTAACCTATTATCAGTGTATCAGATGACCCACACAGGGTCTCCAAAGAAGGTCATATTCTCCCCTGATGAAGTTGAGATCACAGAGATCTCAAGTGGTAAAGTCATTGCAAAAGGAGTTGCAAATCATACTTCGAATGTATACATGTTCTCACACTTCCTACCCTACTCAAACCCCCCTACTCTTCTGATTCATGCTAATGAGGAAAGCAAGCTTTGGCATGAAATATTTGGCCACCTAAATTACAAGTATCTTTCTGATCTTAGTGAAAAATAAATGGTCATAGGGTTACCAAAGATTAAATTTTCCAAAGGAGTTTGTCAAGGTTGCATCCTAGGAAAACACCCAAAGCATAAATTTGAGAGAGCTAGTCATGAGAGAACCTCCACACCTCTTGAGTTGATCCACAGTGATGTTTCTGGCCCATTCCCTCATATTTCAATGAGTCAGGCCAAATATGCATTGAATTTCATAGATGAATTTTCTAGGTATTGCTGGGTTTACTTCCTGAAACACAAGTCTAAAGTTTTTGGCCTCTTCAAAGTCTTTAAGGCTTTGGTTGAAAACCAGTCTGGGAGGAAACTCAAGGTCCTCAGATCTGACAATGGTGGTGAGTATGTCAGTTCTGAGTTTATTCAATATTGTGTAGATGCAGGTATTCATATGCAGCATTCTATCCCTTACACACCACAACAGAATGGTGTTGCTGAGAGGAAGAACAGATCACTGAAAGAGATGGCAACATGCATGATGGAGGCTAAGAATTTGCCAATAAAGTACTGGGATGAAGCTATAAACTGTGCAGCCTATATCTAGAATAGGGTGCCTCATAAACAGCTTGATGGTATGACTCCTTTCGAAGCATGGAGTGGGAAAAATCCAGACGTGACCCATTTCAGGATTTTTTGGCTCAAGGGCTTGGGCTAGAATTCCAACAAAAAAGAGAAAGGGTTTGCGGCCCCAAAGACAAAAGTGTCATTTTTTTGGGTACTTAGAAGATTCAAAAGGGTACAAGCTGATGAATTTGAGCACAAAAAAATCCTTCATTGAAAGGTGTGTTCAGTTTTAAGAAGAACCCCTAGCAACAGTGGAAGTTGGAGAATCCCCTTCACCACCAGAACCTATGAATGTAAGTGAAGAGATAGTTGAACATGCTTATTCTAATATGTCTGATAATCATGATTTTATTGCAGATCCTAACAGCACTAAAATTCCAAAATGGGCATCCAATACTATTCATGCAGCTGGAGAACTAGCTGGAAATCCTAATGACCCTAGGAGGACTAGATCTCAATTTGAGAGTGCTTTATGCATAAAAGATCCTATGTTTTCTTATAAATGCTATCTGATGGTTGAATTAGATCCTCAGACATATGAATATGCATCAGATGATCCAATATGGCAAGCAGCCATCAAGGAAGAGTTCAACTCACTACAGAAGAGCAACACTTGGGAGCTGGTTGATCTTGCCCCAGGGATGAAGCTAGTTTAGTGTAAGTGGGTGTAAAAGACCAAATTTGCTGCTGATGATTCACCTCTAAAGTAAAAGGCCATATTGGTAGCCAAGGGCTACTCACAGGTTCATGGGATGGACTACAATGAGACCTTTGCACCATTGGAAAATATGGACTCCATCAGCCTAGCCTTAGCCATTGCAGCTTCAAAGCAATGGGAAGTAAATCACATGGATGTGAAGTGTGCTTTCCTGAATGGAGATCTCACTGAAGAGATATACATGCAGTAGCATCAAGTATTTTCTACTAACCCATCTCTTGTGTGTAGGCTAAAGAAGTCATTGTATGGGCTTAAGCAAGCCCCTAGGGCTTGGTATGCCAAGATTGATAGCTTTCTGCTATCACTGAATTTTGTTCAATGCAAATCAGATCCAAATGTCTATTTGAAGCTGATTAATGGTTCATTAATGATCATTGTTTTATATGTTGATGACCTTCTCATTACAAGAAGCTCAAAGGATGAAATTGCTTCCTTGAAGGATGCAATGAACCATGCCTTCTCCATGATAGATTTGGGGCTATTGAGCCAATTCTTGGGGCTTGAGATTGCTCAAAACAAAGCTGGAATCAAGGTGCACCAGTCCAAGTATGCCTTAAATTTTCTAAAAAAATTCAAAAAGAAGGATTGCAAGCCAAGCAAGACACCTTTCCTTTCAGGAGTGAAGCTTGAAGAAGTTGATTCTTCACCTATGGTAAACAATACACTGTATAGGAAATTGATTGGATGTTTGTTGTATCTTACACATACTAGACCTGATATTTCTTATGTAGTAAGTGTGGCTTATATATACATGGATCAGCCTCATGAGATCCATTGGAAAGCAACCAAAAGGATCCTTAACTTTGTTCAGGGAACAAGGACACATGGGATCTTCTATAAAGCTAAATCTGATCTTGATTTGATTGGGTTTACTAACAGTGATTGGGTAGGTGACAGCACACATCGAAATTCAACATCAAGATATGTGTTCATGCTTGTAGAAGGGCCAGTTAGCTGGTCAAGCAAGAAACAGAGTGCCATTGCACTCTCATCTACAGAAGCAGACTACAGAGGAGTTGTAAATGCAGCAACTCAATGTTTATGGTTGCAGGGGTTACTTGGAGAGTGTGGATTCGAATCAGAATACTCAACTACTAGCTACTATGATAATCAGAGTACCATTCAAATCTGCAATGATCCAGTTCAGAAGTAGACAACCAAACACATTGAGATCCATATGCACTACATCAGTCAGCTTGTGCATGATGGCACCATTCACCTACTCTTCTGTTCATCTTCAGAACAAGCAGCTGCTATCTTCACCAAAGTGTTTTGGTGAGAAGACATTCAGCAATCTCAAATCACTGCTAGGGATTGCTAATCATGCTGTGAAGCATGAGTGATGACAAGATTTCCAAATTTTGTTTTACAGTCCATGTTTAAGGGAGGATTTTCCCAGTGGGTTTTTGCCTCTTTCCTTGGTTAAATGGACATGCAGTATGTAAAGGGTGACTTAACCTTGTTTCTAGGCCCTATAATTTTCTGATATATTACTCATAATTCAGGATTAATGGGGGGTGTTAGAATAATCAACCGATAGTGCTATCTCTAGGGTTGTTCCTAGTGTGTATTTTTAAATTTTTGATTACCCTTGGTTTTTATTGTTTTAATTTTGCTGTGTTTTATATTTCATGTTTGATTTCTCATCATTAGGGTTCCTTTTGTTACATTAAATCATCAAAGTCTCTACTCATTGATTATGAACCTATGAATCTGCAAAAGAGCATGTGTTACAGGGTGAAATTCTTACCACTGGCAGCATTGGTCCAAACTGGTAGTATTTTAATGACAGAATATTCAAATGTGACTATGGCTCCTGGCGTTGGAAGCTGCTGTTTATGGTGGGGAAAAATCTAGAAGGAAAAGACATGTGTGTTGCATGTGCTTGAATCCAACACCAGTAATAAAGAGTGGGATGAGTCGAATGCAATATGTTTAAAGGAAAACACCAGTGTGCTGAAGTTCATTGCCAATTAGCCTCCAAGCGTTCAGCCTTGTGCTCAAGGCTCATTGATCTAAAATTCAATTAAGATTAATAGTTACTTCCATTTGAGATTTAATCTAAATTGTCATTGCTTAGCAACAAATGCAGTCTCAGTAGATCAGTGGGCATTCCAGTTCAAGCTATGGTCTACTATCCGGGATGATCAAATATGCCGTTTTACTTCAGATAGTAAGGAAGGGTTTAGGGGCAATGTTGGTGTGGTTGTCACTACATACAATATGGTTGCTTTTGGAGGTAAACGATCTGAGGAGTCAGAAAAAATCATTGAAGAGATTAGGAACAGGGAATGGGGCTTTCTTCTTATGGATGAGGTACATATTGTTCCAGCACATATGTTTCGTAAAGTCATTAGCATTACAAAGTCTCATTGTAAACTTGGGCTTACAGCTACACTTGTCCGAGAGGATGAGCGTATTACTGATTTTAACTTCTTGATTGGGCCTAAGTTATATGAAGCCAATTAGTTAGATTTGGTGAAGGGAGGATTTATTCCTAATGTTCAATGTGCTGAAGTTTGGTGCCCTATGACAAAGGAGTTTTTTGCAGAGTATCTGAAGAAGGAAAACTCTAAGAAAAAGCAGGCGTTGTATGTGATGAATCCTAACAAGTTTAGGGCCTATGAGTTTCTCATTCGTTTCCATGAGCAACAGCGTGGAGATAAGAGATCTAAAGATGATTGTTGTTCAAATGCCAATTGTGTGGAGGAGTTCAAGTGTTCTTTCTTGCTGCCAGTAGTGGAGATGCTTTTGAAATGTTTTGAAATATGCAGGGTTTGCATAAATAATACACCTTCCTGGAGTGTTTAAAGAAATCTGTTGTCAGTTGCTTATAAAATATAGTTCACTTGCTGCTTTGTAAGAAATATCAGATGAAGGATGAATACGTAGCTGGTTTATGATCAAAGTTGTAATAAATATGAGAAATCAAATGCCATTATCAAAATTACATAAAATGCCCAGCAATAGGTGGCAATGGGAGATGTATAAGTCCTAGGGCCCTTCTCTGAGGCCCTGCATTCCTTGTCTGAAGCCAGGTGTGCGTTTTGTTTCCAATCCAATGCTTCGCAAGCCCGCCAACCTTCACAGGCAATTCAGCTCAAGGGAGTCAGATTCATTGAGGCATGAGGGCTTAGGGGACTCACATTCAGGCAGTCACCACAAAAACAGCTCAGAGCTTAGTGCAAAATCGTTAGTTGATCCAGGAACCAGGAAATGGTCTATATCTTCTAGGCATCATTTATTGTCTGGTCATGGCAGGAATGCTTCAAATAGCAGAGAAAGTCTTGCAGATAATGGGCATTTTCAAGCCGATTACCAGTCAACTAGACGTATGCCTGATTCCTATAGAGGTGGCAATGCATATACGTTAAATGTTGTTCATTGTCGCCATCCTAGAGCCCGTGAGCTCGACAAGGATTTCAATGATACGAATAGTGTAGGTCAAATGGGGTTTAGTAGCTTGGAATGAGAGAAATCAAGCTCACTTTTCAAGAGGTTTACGACTGAATACAAGTGCAGTATTCCTCAAAAGGTAGCAGTCTAACCAAAGAACTTTCAACACAGGATTGAGGGGCAATATGGCGTTGGTTCGAGAAGTAGCATCTCTCACGCCCACCTGGACAACGTTATTTCTAGGCATAAAAGCCAAGCGTGAAGTGCAAACCAAGCCACATGGAAGGGAAGCTTACGGGGAATGAAATTTTCGATTTTCCTAACAATTAGTCAAAACTTTGAGTTTTCAGATGTCAAGGGCGTTGAAGCAAGTAGTTCCCAATAATTGCATCGATATCTTTGGCATCATTTTAGCATTAAAAACAGAATACAGAGTATTTTGTGATCTTATTCAGGTTGGTTCTAGAAACTTCTACATTGAGTCCCAGATCCTGATATAGATTCAAACACATCCACGAGCATCTACAACTATTTCAGATTTATTTCCTAGAATCAAATTAGTTCCTAAAATATCGGAATATTAAGCTTTTCCAGCTCATCTTATTGTTATTTTTAGCAATGGAATATTTTGTAATCGAGATCATCTAGGAGGATTGGGAGCTCAATAAAATAAAAACTCTATATATTGTAATATTTGGGAGGTCCCAGTTAGGCTCGAGAAGGGAGAAGAAAGAGTTCTTCCTTTCTGGAGGACGCAGGGGACTGGGGTTGGCAGTTTTGGGGATGATGCTGGATGAATTGTAAACAGCTCTGTATAGCATAAAATCTTTGCAGCTTCAGCCAGGTTCTAGCTTTGAATGAAATATAATGATGATTTGTTTTTGTACTACATAAGTTGTTTCTTTGGTAATTCTTTTACATATATGGTCATTCACAATCCATTATTGTAATTCTTATCTGAAGAAACAGTTATCTTTAATATTCATACACAGTCACAGTTTCACTTTATGTTATCAGGATCATAGAATCCTTTTTTATTGAATGTTGTTTTGTATGTTTATGTTATATCATCTCTATGATTTTTCTTGCAACCCTCATTGTTTTACCAGCCTGTTATACATTCTGCTTTTCTTGTGAATACTTGTATCTAATTATCTGTGACATATACCAGCTATATATATCTGTGATAGTGTAATTTCATACCTAAAACTGTATAAACCTATGATACCAGCCTAGTACCTTATAGTACTGTGAAGATATATTAGCCTTAAGTTTTATACCAGTCTGTCTTCTTGATTTGATTTCATCTGATTTGGTCATTGTCAAACTAAGATTTCCTTAAGCTTGGATCCCGTAGTCTAGGTCCAACTTTAGGGATAACAGATAGTTAGCTACCTTAGACATTAATTAAATCAATTTTTGTCTTATTTTCCTAGTTTCCATATTCCACCTTATGCAAGTTGTCATCTACACATCCATAGTGGTCAAACATGCTATTTTTCAGTCATGGAGCACTTGTGAAACCTCTTGGAATCAAATCTATTTTATTCTTGGCCTTCCTAGTGCCTGTCTGCTTTTTCTTCTTTATTGCTTTCTTTTTAAGTGTTTTAAGGCAATTGGGAAAGTTTGACTAGGTGAAGTTAACTTATTTTTTGTCCTCTACATCCTCCACTCTTTTCTCCTATGAAAATCATTTATGAGTTGTCCTTCCATCCACTATTATCTTGGCTCATTGATTTTTCCAATTTGTGAGCTCCTAGATAGTTTTGGAAACTGCTTTGTGCACCTATGGGGGATTTGCTTAGATTTAGTAAGCCTGATTTTGACTAGATTCGAATGGAAACTTCATGCATTCGAATCCCTCATGTAATTATTTATTGTGGAAGCCTATAACTTCATAGGGTTGGCTATTGTACACTTATTCAATACAGTTTAGTATTCAGCTCCATATTCAGTTTCTTTTGTGAGTAATTTTGCATGTGTAATTGGTAATTGATGTGAGTGTAATTGTTCTAACACTGGATTCAATTTCCACAGATCCAGGCTGTGTGTGGATCGAATCTAGGGTGAAGGAGAGGAAACTTTACAGACCTGATACTAGATAGCATGAGAGGAGATAGAAGTCTATATATACTGTAGAGAAGATGTATAACATAGTATGCAAGTTGAGTGTAAAGACGAAAGGCTCCACATATTTCTCATGCTAGATGAAGAGTTCTTTTGTGGTTTTTGTTGGATGGGTTTCCACGTTAAATGTGTTCTATGTGTATAATTGGTGAATTTGTTTATGTCAAATGAACATTTGTTTTGAATGATTGTATGTGTATTTTCTTATGAATGAATCCTTATATGCATCTCTCGCACTCTTGTTAGTTGGAGTCGCTAATAAGGAATTATATTAACTATTATAATATTTCTCGATGCATAATTAGAGTCATGTCTTGAATGCATTCTATAAGAATAAGTAATATAACCACAGAATTCGGTCTAGCACTCTAGTAAAGCGCCAAGGAAGTGGAAATCCCCACACAGTTGTAGAAACTTTGTTCTTGAAGTTACCCATAAGGGATCTCTCGGGTGACACGACATCTGCATTGCAAGTGTTGCCGACTGAAACATGCTCTATTGGGCTGATATATTTGGATTTGTTGATGAACAAACAAGGTATAAACTTGGGTCGAAGGGAGAAACACCATCATTTCCCTAATAAGCCAATCCCAATCTTTCTTGGCATACCCATTATGTTTTATAGAAAAAGGAAAATGAAATTCAAGAGTGGGTGGATTTTAAATCAATAGAGTTTTCACGAGAAAAAAGTGAAGGATCAGGGTTGAATTCGACAAACTGGTTATATAAATAAGTCTATATTCCTGACGATCGAGCTTCCTACTTTCTTGTATGATTATTCTTGAACCTATCAACCCAACGAATTTTTTTCCAAGGAGGAGAACTGATAGAGTGGAGTCCTTAGTTGATTCAACAGCTAAAAATAAATAGCAGCCCCATATCTAGACCTGTTGATGTCCAGGTTTATAGTATTTTGGGTAGATATATCATAGAAATAGTCATCAACACGATAAGTTCATATATTTAAGTAGAAATGAAATTATTCCAAGGATCCAAAGGAAGGTATTTGACATCTTTGAAAATTTGGATCAAAATGCTCGTCTGCAAGAAATTGATCCTAAGAATGGAATCTTACAAGTAAAGAAATTTGTATAAAGTATGAAGTTATGTCATAAAAAATGTGTGAGAAAAATGAAGTAGAGTATGCTGAGGTGTTCCCTAGTTATAGAGAAATTGCAACAGGGGGTGGATGTCTAAGAAGTTGAAGGATATTTCCTTCAGGGAAAAGAACAATAACTGTGACAAGAATAAGAAGTTGCAATATGACCAGAGGAAAAGACTATGATTTGGCATCACACTTCAATAGAGGCTCTTGTGAAGAAGAAGATGAATATAATCTTATCCTTAAAATAGAAGAATAAGAAGCCTCAAATCTAGAGTACAGATATGACACACCTACGACTCTATGTACATACCTGAAGGTAAGGTCCCGAAAATCATGTCCTAGTGGGTTTTGTTATATTTTTATCATTTAAGCTAGCATTATCTTAGGATGCTTAACTAAGAGAATAAAAATCATAGCAATCAAACATAAGAGACAATGGACAAAAAAAAATTCCACGGGGAAACCATAAAGGAGAAAACCCCGTAACTTCTTCAGAGATAGAATCAGCACCAAAATTAAAACCCCAACACAATAAGATGATCTCCTGATGGTAGTAGTCTCTCTCTCTCTTGTCCCAGCAACTTCTTCTCTGTCGGTTATGTGATACAATTGAGTGTGAGTGAATGTGTGATAAATAAAGAGTCTCACTCTCTATTTATAATAATTCTCTACTTAAAAATAACTCACTTAGGCTGACTTCTCTAGGAGATTCTAATAACCCTAGGGCCCCACAATTGCAGGGACTTTAACCCTTGATCAATAGGAGGGTTACCCACAATGAATTTACATGACTTGTTTACATTATTGATTCTCCCAATCAGAACAATAGGGCATGACATGACTCAATTACATTACAAACACTTCCCAGAATAAACATCGGGGTACCATACATAAGATATACAAGTGAAGTTACAATTACATCAATACTCCCTCTTAACTAGGAAGGTATTCTCTTGACACAATTTATCAGCACAAATATTCTTCTCTGTATCATCTGGATCATCATCAAGTTCTTTTCATCTTCATCTTCAAGTCATCATCACTAGATCTAGATCATCACTGGATCTGGATCATCATAATAGGATCTAGATCATCACTCGATCTGGATCATCATTGGATCTAGATCATCTCTGTTGGATCATCATCACATGTGCTATCTCTTAATTCTTCTCATCACAGGAAGTTCTACAGAGCTAGCCCTTTCTCATGCTGGTTGTAGGCCTAGCCTCCATGCAGGTCTTGTTTAGCGCTTATATATGACCCTAAGTCAGAATGGCCCGCCCAGCACTTACAACTGACCATGAGAGGAACACTTCCAACACCATGTCAGAAAGGTACAGTCAGCACCCAAATATTTCCATGAGAGGAACCAATCCATTCATGTCAGAAAGACCCAACACTCACATCCAATCATGGGAGGAACACATCGAAGAACCATACCGAAAATGCTCAGCACTTATATCTTACTATGGGATGAACACATAAACCATGTAACAAGGGCTCATCACTAATATATTACCATGAGATGAACACATCACCACGTAAGAAGGGATCAACACTTATATCTGACCATGTGATAAACATGTCAACCATGTCAGAAGGGCTCAACACTTATATATGACCATTGGATGAGCACATCAACCATGTCAGAAGGGATCATCACTTATATCTGATCATGTGGGATGAACACATCCTGCAGTCACATCAGAATGGCTCTGCACTTACATTTGATCATGTGGGATGAACACATCCTGCAGTCACATCAGAATGGCTCTTAGTCCCCGACTGAGTATTCCTGGTAACTGACCAGGTACCTCCATTCTCCCAGAGAATGGCATTCAGCGCTTGTATATGATCATCTGGGATCAACACATCCCATAGTCACATTAGAATGGCTCAACACTCACCTTTGACATGGAAGGAACCAATCCTCTCACCATGACAGAATGGCTTAGCCCTTACATCTCGCCATGGAAGGAACCAATCCTCTCACCATGTCAGAATCACTCATGGACTCATCATTTCCCCTTGGAGGGAACCTCAATTTGGAGAACACCAAGCTTCTCCTTGAAGTACTCAAACTTCACTCTGGTCAATGGCTTAGTCAACACATCAGATATATGTTCGTCCATTGCAACATAATGGAGCTTCACTGATCCTATCTATACCATATCCCTAATATAGTGAATTTGATCTCGATATGCTTCGACTTGTCATGGAACACCAGGTTCTCTAACAAATTCACACAACTTTGGTTATCACAATGTATACAAGTAGAATTTAAATGGATATCAAATAAATCACACAGTAACTTCCTCAGCCATACTGACTCACAACTAGCTGAACAAGCTATGACATACTATGCTTCAACTGTACTCAGTTCGACGCAAGAATGTTTCCTACTAAACCAATAGCTCACACTTGATCCCATACTAAAGAAACACTCTAAGGTGCTCTGTCTATCAATGGAACTGCTTTCCCAATTTGAATCAACATAACCTTCCAGGTCAATCTTCTGATCATCCTTATACTTGAGCCTATAATCAATTGTACCCCTTCGGTACCTCAGAATATGCTTTGCAGCAATCAATTCAACATGTCTCGGATCTGTTAGGAACTGGTTCAAGGTGTTCACAACAAAGCAAATATTTGGTTTTGTATTCATCAGGTACATCAAGGACCCAATCATCTAACGATGCATCGTAGCATCAATCATCTCTGATGAAGCATCACTTAGAAGCTTTATATTTGATGCCATAGGTGTGGTCATGATATTGCAGTCCATGATCCCAATCCTCTTCAGGATCTCTACTGCATACTTCCCTTTTCCGAGGAAGATTCCGTCTACATTCTATAACACCTCCATGCCTAGAAAATAGTGCATCATACTCAAGTCCTTCATTTCAAACTTGGTAGCAGTATTCCTCTTCGTATCAGAAATCAACCCATCCATACCTTTCACTAACATATCATCTACGTACCATAGGAGTATCACTGGGTTACCATCTTCAACCTTGTAGTAAAGGTTGGAATCTACTTTACTCTTAGAAAATCCTAAACTAGATAGAAAGCTTGTCAATTATGTCATACCATGTCCTAGGTGCCTGTTTTAAACCATACAGGGATTTTTTCAATTTACATAGATAAGACTCCCTGTCATGTGTCTCGAAACAGGGTGTCTGCTACACATAAACTTCCTCTTCTACTACACCATTCAAGAAATCAGTCTTGACATCCATTTGGTGTATCTTCCATTTCATCACTAAAGCAAGTACTGATCTGATGGAAGTGTATCTAGCAACACATGCAAAGCTTTATTCATAATCTATTCCTTCTTTCTAGGAGAAGCCACGAGCCACAAATCTTACTTTATATTTTTCTATGTTGTTGTCTACAGCATGCTTGATCTTGTAGATCAATTTGGAAGTTACAATAGACTTCCCCTTTGGTTAAGGGACAACATCCTAGACATCATTCTTCATGATCGATTAATAATATTCGATTATAGCATCCTTGCATTCTTTCCATTATGCTTCTTCATAGTTGGAAGGTTCTTTATCGATGAAGTCACATAACAAGGCTACATACCCGGAGCAGGACCTAGTCCTTTTTCTTTCTCTGGGATTTTATTCTAGAGTTCCAAATCTTTCTGCACCTTGGATAGATTATCGTACCCAAGCAGGTTTCCTCTTGTGAGGATTCTTCTCTTGAGGTGGATCTAGAGGTTCTTGAGGTTCTTCTAATTCTTGATCTTCTTCTTGAATTTCTTCATTCATGATTGTGTCATGAATTCTAGGTGCTTCTTTTTCTTCAGTATCTTTAGCAGGTATCTTTCTCGATTTGTTGTAAGTTGAGTCTTCATCAAATGTTATGTCCCTGCTAATGTCAATCTTCTTGAATCCTAAGAAGTATCTTCTATAAGCCTTAGAGCTTTCAAAGTATCCCACAAAAATACCCTTCTTTCATGAAGGATCTAGCTTTGTCCTCTTTTGTTTTGGAATGTGTATGTACACTGGACAGTCAAATATTTTGAGATGGCTGACTTCTGGTTTCTTGCCGGAAAAGACTTCTTCAGGTGTCTTATTCTCAAGTACTCTATGTGGAGTACAGTTCTGTACATACACCGTTGTTCTGGCAGCTTCTTCCCATTCTGTTGTATATTATATGGAGTGGATAACTCCATCTAAATCCCTGAATCTTTGCATAACTATTTGAATTAATTTGATGTGAAATCTCCACCATTATTTGATTTAAAGGTCTTGATCTTCTTTTCAGTGTGGTTCTTGATCAAGGCTTTTAATTCCTTGAACTTGCTGAATAATTCATCTTTTTTCTTCATAAAGTATATCCATGTCTTTCTATAAAAATGATCAATAAAGGAAACATAGTATACATACCCTCTTAATGAACTGGATGAAATCAGACCCCATACATCGTAGTGAATGATTTCCAAGATTCCTTTTTCCTTTCTATCGCTACTTGGAAATGTCGTCTTTTTGTTCTTTTCTTTCGCACATCCTTTGTAGACACCGTCATGTTTTAATTGGATTTTTGGAATTCCTTCAACATATTTTCTTGCAAGAGGTAGTACCCTGTAGTGCACATGTGCAATCCTTCTATGCCAAAGTTCATTTGGCTCTGATGTGTCATGGACCAAGGCTTGTTTTTGATGGCCCTTTAATTTGTATAGAACTCCCTCTTGTTCCCCAATTACTATTGCATCATCAATAGTATTTCCCTTTGGCCACATGAGAACTTGGCCATCTACAAATACAACCCTCATGCCTTTCTCATCTAATTCATATATGGAGACGAGGTTCTTATTTATTCCTACTACAAACAATACATCCTTCATCGTCATAGACTTTCCAGAGTGTAGCTTATAGGAGGATTCCCCACTACATTTTATTGGATACTGGTAGTCATCTCCAAGTTTCACCTTGTGGGGTGATTCATGTTTTGATAATTTCACAAAGGATTCTTTGAATCATGTCATCTGTTTGGAAGCCCCACTATCTATAAGTCAATCATTGTTTCCATGTGTAATGTTTCTCGTGAGAGCGAAAATAAAGACATATTCTTCATCACTTGAAGAATCATCACGTTCTTTCCTGATTCTATTTTTGAAGGGTTCATCATCTTCTACATCATGAGCATGATGTATTCTTTTGTTCCCTTTCTTCTTTGATTGAGCTATTTTTGTTCTTAGGACAATCTCTAGCATAGTGTCCTCTTTCATCACATGTATAGCATCTGAATTTAGGTAGATTCTTGTTAGGTCTTTTAGGATGAAAGTGCTTACCTTGGTGATGATTTTTTTTGCTCTCCTTGGATTGTATTGTGAGAGCTTGATATTCACCTCCCATATTTTCTTCTGGAGTTTATATATGAGCTTCTTCTTGAGAGCATTCTTCCCATAGTCTGTTGAACTTGACTAGCTTCTTTCTGGCACAGATCCCTTGAATGAAAGAGTCACATGTCCTAGGGAGACCATTCAAGGTGGTCATTACAATCTCTGCATTCTACACTTCTTCATCCACTACTTCAATTTGTTCTTTGATCTAGGAGACCCTTGCAAAGTATGACTATATGGTCTCTGCATTCTAGATCTTCACGTTCTTCAAGTGGTTCCTGAAGGTCATCTTCTGGTTTATGCTCTTTCCTTAAAATGGTTTGGCGAGGGCATCAAACATAGCTTTAGGTGTCTTTAGGGAAGAAACTTGTGGTATGAGGTGATCCTTGATTGACTAAAGAATAATCCTCTTAGCCATGACCAATTTCTTCTTTTGTAAGGTCTTAGCCCCATCTCCCTCTGGAACTGGAACATCCTCATTGATGTAGGGATCCAACTCATTTTCTTCCAAGACCAAAGAGATCCTATACTTCCAGGATAGGAAGTTATCATCTCCCTCGATATTTTCATCAAGCTTAGTATGATGAGACATCTTAACTAAGAACCTCAAATGAAAATGAAAAATATTTAGATCTTACATGGTTAAGATGTCATATCTGGATGTGGAGCTAAATTTCTGCAGAGCTGGTTCAGGAGCATATTAGGGTTTGACTTTCTCGAGTTTTATCCAATGAAAATATTTTATCTTCATCTCTAAACTTTTATTTTTATAAGGATATCAATATAGTCCTGGGCTCACTCAAAAATTCCACTTCTGTGGAAATCCCTAATTTTCGGTGGCACTGTCGAGTCAAAAACTGAAAATGCCCAGAATCATATTTGCTTCAACAAAAAGATGTACCCTAGAGAGGAGAGTCATCCCAACCTTATTTTGTTGAAAATATGTGGAGAGAGATCCAAAAAGTAGGAAGCCCTAGTTTTTGTAGCTACATAGTGTCTTCTTCTCGGGTTAGCTCTGATACCATGTTAGATTTTTATCATTTAAGCTGGCATTATCTTAGGATCTTTATTTGAGAGAATAACAAGAAAAAAAATAAAACATAACAATGAACACAAAGTTTTTCCTCGGGGGAACCATAAAGGAAAAAACCCCGCAACTTCCTCAGACATAGAATCAACACCAAAAGTAAAACCCCAAATAGTAAGATTTTCTCCCGACAACAGTAGTATCTGTCTCTCTTGTCCCAACATCTTCTTCTCTCTCATCTATTTAATACAACTGAGTGTGAATGAATGTGCGATAAATAGAGAGTATCACTCTCTATTGATACTAATTCCTAACTTGACAATAACTCACTATGGCCGACTTCTGTAAGAGAGTCTAATAACCCTAGGGCCCCACAATTGTGGGGACTTTAACCCTTCATCAATAGGAGGGTTTCCCACAATTACTTTACATGACTTGTTTACATTATTTATTCTCTCGATCGGAACATCAAGCCATGACTGACTCAATTACATTACAAACACTTCCTAGAATAAACATCGGGGTGCAATACATAAGATATACAAGTGAATACATTCCAAAGTTACAGTTACATCAACATGTTTGTCCATACAAGTAATAGTAACTGTGGGAATAGTGGATAAAGAGGTCCTTCTAGAAAAAAGTTTTATCCAACAGTACCAAGGACCAATATAATGGCGTGGAATTATATTAATATACCAATATTTAATAGAGATGGGTTAGAAGACCCAAAGAAAAGTTGGTTTCCATGTGAAGTCAAATATACAATGTGGTAGGTCGAAGATGAAGAAATAAAGAAGAAATCGATTATCACAACCCTGAGGCATTGTTCTTTAGATGAGTATATTAATTTCTCTACGGTTTTGAAAAGAGTTGCACATAAAACACTAGACAAAATTGAAGTAGGAATCTAAATCTCAATGTATTATTGAGATTAAAGAGATTTAGAAATTTTGTATGGAGTCCATGTGGGACTTAAACCATATATTTAAGACATTGATGGCTAAATTAGCTTTCCAAATGTAAGACTTAAAACACAAAGAGTGGTTCATTGAATCCTTGTTGCCACACATCCAAATTCCCTTGATGCAACAGAATATTGCATCACAAAAGAAAGTGCTAGAATTGTCCATGAATATTGAATACTCAACTTAGGACATTTTTGTTTATAAATGATGCAAATTGGAAGGTCCCACCAGGGAAATTGCTTGACATTCATGAACTATGTTGCATAGAGAGTTCTGAATACAATAAATACACAATGGATTCCTTGGTGTAGAATATGATAGACTAGAGGACATTGATCGGAATAGTTTTTCTACTTACATAATATTGTAATTGCACTAGACAATTTATATTATAAATTTTGTAAATCGGTAGGACATGATGAGAAGGACTGCTGAGCATTCCAACTGTTGCAGGAGAAAAAGATTGACATATATTTAATTAATAATGAAGATAATATGCAAGATGATATGGATCAATTTCAATATCCACAAGCTTAGTATCCTCAGCCCCAATATCCACATAATCAATACCCAGAACAACAATACCCTGAACCCAAGGGGGGTGGAAATTTTTTTAGGTCAAGGAGAAGCAGTTGGATTTGGCTGTGGAAGAGGCCAATCATATGTTATAATTGTTGGAAACTAGGACATTTTGATAGAGATTGAACGGTTCCTACAAATACATGTTCATATTGAAAATATTTTGATCATACTATAGAACAATGTTCATAGTTGATTACGAAGTGGCATGCTAGAAATGTGGGAAATCCAAACCATTTGTAGAATCCAAAATTGAACCCCAAAAAAAATATTCAAAATTTCTCTCCTAAGCTGATGGAACCAAATATTGTTGGCATGATAAGGGGAGGTGTTGCGACTAGAGTATAGCAAGATGCATAGTACAAACAACCACAGGTGTGACCAACGACACCAATGAAAGTGTCATTGGACGTCCAAAAATAAAAGAAATTATTATTGGGCGCATAAACATAATTAATGGACAAGAATCATGTGTCAATTTATTCTCCTACATTACCAATAATACCAATAACATATATTCTCGAAAGGTTTGATTAGCTATTTCGGAACAAACCAGCGGGAAAGGTTAGTAAGATTAAACAATTTTTTAAAATTTTCTTATCGCTAATACAAAATAATTTTTTTTTTAAGTTTCTTATCACTAATGTAGAGTTACACATAAATAATTTGAAGATAAAAATCCATTTGAATCTTGGATTGGTTACAATCCCAATGTTTCTCATTTAAATGATTTTGGCTCAAAGGCTTGGGATATAATTCCGCCCGAGAAGAGAAAGGTATTGCAACGTCAAAGAAAGGATTCCATTATGGTTGGATATTGTAAATATTGAAAGGTATACAATCTCTTTGATCTCTCATCTCAGAAAATATTCAACTAAAGGAGTGTACATTTAGAAGAAGAGCCCATGCAGGAGATCAAACTAGGTCAAGGGGAATGCTCAAATCCTCCACTCCGTGATAATCTAAATGATGATTCTTCCTCTGATTTTTATGATTCTGATATTGACGACGATGATGACATGCATTCATATAATGAATCACCCATTCGGTGAAATTGGGATGAGAAAACCATACAAAGAGCTGGTGATCTTGTTGGAGACCCACTAGACTCTAGGAAGACTAGATCTCAATTTCAAAATTCCTTCTCAACTTGTGAATTGAATATTTTAGAGAGATGATTTATGATGGTTGGATATCATCCTCATACATATAAGGAAGCATCACTTGAACCAATATGGGAAACAACCATGCAAGAATAGTTCAAGTCTTTGCAATATAATGAGATTTGGGAATTGGTTCCCTTGCCCTCCATGAGGAAACTAGTGCAATGTAAGTGGGTATATAGGAACAAAGTAGATGTTGAGGTTCTGATATAAATTAAAATGCTAGGTTTGTTTCCAAATGCTTCTCTCAATTCCAAGGATTGGACTATGCAAGGAAATTTGTGTTGGTTGCAAAGATGGACTCTATCAGGCTAGTTTACTCATTGTTGCATCTAAGCACTAGGAGGTTCACCACATGTTGGTGAATAGTGGTTTCCTTCATGGTGAAGTTCATGAAGAGATATATATGAATCATCCTTAAGGTTTCATTCATGATCCTTCACTTGTTTTCAGGTTGAAGAAGTCTCTCTATGGCCTCAAGCAAGCCCCTAGGGTTTGGTATGCCTAGATGGACAATTTTTTACTATCGCTTGGATTTAAAAGATGCAAATATGATCTTAGTGTATCTTTGTAGCATGTTGGTGATTTATTGCAGTTAATATTACTATATGTTGATGAATTTATTATTATAGTGAGATGCACTAATGATAAAGGATCTATAAAGTCTTCATTGCATAGTGAATTCTCCATGTTTGACCTTGGATTGTTGAAATATTCTTGGCTTAGATATTGAGAAATATGCATTGGAGGAAATTTCAACTCAAAATTGGTCTTTTAAATTTAATTCAAATTCCATGTCATCATGTGTGAGCCAATGAAATTTCTTTAAATTTGAAATATTATATAGGTCTTAAACACCCTTTTAATATAAATTTGGGGATAGGTATCATAAAAAAAATGACTTTCGATCGAGAGAGCTCGTTTGATGCATAATTTAATTCCACATCTAAGAAGCACTTCCGATCAAAATTTGAGTAAAAACAAGGGGATATATGTCAAAAATACAAAAAAAAAGTGGGTTTTTTCTTTTATTCCTCCAAAATTAATAATATTATTTTTTATTTTAACTATTATTTTATTAATTTTTTTTAGGAGGCCCATTTTGAGATGAAATTTCCTCTAATGATTCAGGGATCAAGGTCATCCAAACAAAATATGATGCATACCTATTATTAGAGTTCAAAAAGGATGAAGACAATGAATCCAAGTTCCCATTCCTTTCAGAAATAAAAATAGGTGATTTTAGCGCATCTCCATTAGTGGACAGCTCATTGTACATACAACTAGTTGGGACCTTGTTGCATCTTACACACCCTCAACCTGATTTGGAATATTTTGTAGGTGTTTTTGGAATATTTTATGGGCCTCATGAGATGCATTGGAAGGTTGAAAAAATAACATTTCATTATGTGCAACAAACCAAACACTTTAGGGTACACTATGTTGCTCGTTCTCCATTGGAACGAGTTGGATTGACTGATTCTGATTGGGATGGAGACTACATTGACATAAACTACACTTCAGGTTATGTGATAATTCTTGAACATGGTTCCATATGTTGTTCAAGAAAGAAACAACACACTATATCCCTTTCTTAATCTAAGGCCAAGTACAGAGGGCCGGTGAACACAACTACACAATATGTGTGGTTGCAGGGTATTCTTAGGGAACTTGGATTTGCATTTGATTCACCCACAATGTTTTGGTGTGATAATAAAAGTGAAATAAATATTTCCAATTATCCAATGTAGATATAGAGTACCAATCACATTTATATACACATGCATTACATTAGGGTATTGGTGCATGAGCAAGTGATATTGTTGAAGTATTTCCCATGTGCAGAGCAAACTCCTGACTTCTTCACCAATAGCTTCACAGAGAAGACATTCACCTATCTGAGATCACTTATTGGAGTTAGTGACGCATGGTGATGACTTATATTCACTTTTATATTTTTTTCATGCCAATTTTAGAGGGGAGGTTTTGTTCCCATTAGGTTTTCCTCCTTATCTTGGTTATATGGACTAATAATTTTTTGTAAGAGGTGACTTAAGCCTTAGTTTCTAGGGCCTCAATAATGTTATGTAAATTACACTAAGTCAGGATTAAGGGGGGGTTTTAGAGAATTGTTCACCTTTATACCATGGTCATACACCTAAGACACATTTTCATTAGTCTAATGCTTATCGTATATGGTCCAAAACTACGTTGTGTTGGTTAATCTTGGTTCCTTTGTTGTTTTAGAGTCATAAATGCACCCAAGAGTCCTGATTTGATCATTCTAGTTACACATGTGCATTCAATAAAGACCCCTTAGTCCTTGGTGTGCTCCCCATCCCTTAAATCAGAGAAATTAGTTGACTAGAGGCACCCATGCATGCCTTTGGGTGGTTTTTGAGTATTTTGGACTCCACTCCCACTAACCCATGCATTCCACCACACCTATCCTAGCCTCATTTATGTCCTAGAATTATCCAACCTCATTTACATTAGAAATCATGAACATTTCAGGTGGTTTGGGAGCTCGTTGATCCACGTAGGGGGATTTTGCAGTCTAATCTAAGCCTACCACATGTATGCATCCAAATCACCTCGAAAGGATAAAAATTTCTCCCTGTTTTAATATAAACATGTTCCATACATATTTACATCTTTTACAATGATAATAAACTATGTTATTTACATTATTTCTATGTGTTAATTTCACTATTTCAACTGTTTTCTGCATATTTTGTGAGTAATGTTGAATTGTGAGAATTCCCTTAGCTCCTAGATCTTGATGTGAATTATATTTCACAATGATGAGTAAAGAGATGATGTTTATTTATATTTTATTAAGTTTCATATGTATTCACATAATCTAAATGTTGAATTCCATGAAGATTGCCTGATGAAATTTTTCATGGTCACTTTGCAAGGAAAGGAAAGATCATGATATGAAAGTTTACTAGATGCTATTTGGTATTCCTTGGAATATTTTCATTCAACATTCTATGTAAATTATACGTAAAGTTACCCATGTTTATCACTATTTGAAAACTATCGTCAAGTAAATTTTGAAAATGTTATGCATGGAATATTATTATGGTGCCGAAGAATTAATGGATGAAAAATTAAAGAGTTTTATGAGGATTATTTTCAGCATCGAGGAATGTTAGAATATAGTTGTCAATATATTTAGGGAAATTTCTAACAAATAGTAACTCTCCCTTTAGCTGAAAATGAAATAGATCAACATCTTGAGGTAGAAATTCATGTTTCTTTCCCTGAGTTCTATGAAGATATTCAGATTTTAAATGATCAATATAAGGATGAGGATGGTTATTCGAATTTCTATTCAGACCATTTATTTTGTGAAAGTTTATTTCAAATTGAGGTTTGTCAAAATAAGAGTTTTGATGTTGCTTATATGGAAACTCAAAGTAGTAAGTGAACATGTATTTTAGAGTTTCAAGAAAACAACACACTAATATATGACACTTATCAAATGAAGTCACATGAAGGTAATAAGGATTATGATAGGCTACAAGCTCAATAAAATGATAATCATGAGTTGCAAGAAAATATTGAAAAAGTAATTTTGGAATTGCATCATTTTGAACATGAAGATGTTACTAATCAAAATACCTCTCTTGAGAAAATAAATTCAGAATTTTTTGATTGTCAAAACGATATTCTTCATAGTAAAAAGGTCGTTGTTTCATTTCAATTTTTTCAAGAATGTACAAATATTTTTAATGCTACGAATTATACAAAGGGAAAATAGATGGCTTCTATTCCCTTGGAAAATGATATTGAGTTTAATGAGATGGAACAACAACAAACATATAAAAATGAAGGAATCCTATTTTTTTTTCTTTCTGATCATCAACAAGAAATGATTCTTCATGGCCTTGAAGAATTTTTTGCAAGTATGTTGAAATCAGTAGAGAAGCATAAATTTACACAGTTCATTGAATGTGGGTATGAATTTTTGTTGAATTTTTAGTTTTCATATGCTAAATTTTTATTTATGTCTGGAGAAGCTGAATGTGATCTTCAATCAAGTACAAATTTTCTTGATTGGTTTCATTGGATATTTGTTATCATATGATTTTGCATTTGTAGGAGTGTGTACAATAAACCTGAAGATATGTATATTTCTCAGTTTGGTTTGTAGTTTCAGTTTGATTTTAGCAAAGAGCAGTTTGGTTTTATTTTTAATTTCCAGCTTGTAGAAAGGGTGGCATAGTTTTGGTTTGGATTTCAACATTTGATTTCCATTATAACTTGTAGTTTACAGTTTGGGTTTTAGTAAGTTTGTAGAAATTTTACAGTTTGGAACAGGTTACATATTAAGGTTTTGGAACAATCCAATGGATCAAGAACTTCCTCTATAGTTTCTTTGCTACCTTGAAGGGAGGATAACATCCCTAGTTGGAGCTAGCTATTAGCACCATTTTAGCTTGCAGTTAAAAATAAGAAGTCAAGTTCGAATGGAGAGCTACAATTTTTAAAAACATTGCTAATATTACCATCAATGATATAATGGAGACAAAATGAGCTTGTGCTAAATGTTTTAAAAAATCAATGGTAAGGATATTCAAGAGGAAAGATCTAAAGTGAGAAAGAGATATGTTATCCAAAGTTGCAACGAAAAAGTCCAAATTAGTGATCAACATAAAGATTTAACGGTCCATTTAGATCTATGGTGGATGAGAAAGGTAGATGAGATGAATGGTGTAAATGGAATTCACTCTTAGAAGATGCACAGAGAAATATGGATTTGGAATGGGGAGAAAGTTTTAAGTGTATCCTTAATCGATGATGAAGATGAAGGATGGACAAGATCAATGGAGGAGATGGTGTTAGTTGGGATAACATCAAGATGGATAACAAATTGAGGATTAGTGGAATTATTAAAAATCAGCCTTGATCAACAATCAGTAGAAGAGATGGTTGAGATCTATGGTTGTTAAGTGATCTGCTTGGAAAAGCTATGGACTAATTTGAAAATAAAAGGATGGGGAAGTAGTGGCTAGAAAATGATTAAGGTTTATAGTGTGAACTAAGGTTATGACCAATAAATAATGGAGAAAGTTTTCCCAGGGACAAAATAAGAGTGGAACCTCCAAAATTACCCAAGTATTTATTAAAAGCATGAAACAGTTTATTATTAATATAAGTGCTCTATATATTTATATTAGTATTTAAATGCAACGTGATATGGTTTGCACAAATATCGAAAGAAATGATATTAAATTTCAGAAAAGACTAAAGTTTGTATGACTTCCCTCACTCAACTAGCTCGATGAGTATTTTTTTTCCATGGTTTTAATTTTTGCAATGTGTCACTCTTATGTTTATTCTGCTCGGAGCTACACCATATTATGAAACCACTCTTTAGATTAATAAAATAAAGTATATTGTATAAAATATTATGTCTACAAAATTTTCATGTCCCAAACCTTATGTTATAAACTTCCCTTCCCAATGTACTTATTTTGAATTGAAAACATGACATGGTTTTTGAACCAATGGATAGTTTCCAAGGGAAACACAAATTGTTTACCAAATTTCATTTACTTGGAGAATTTATTTTTTGAATTTCATTTTATGAAATTCATAAACCATTCAATTCAAAGCTCAAGATGTAAAACGGTGTCTATTTTTGGAATTCCATTTATGAAATTCATAAAACCAAAATGTGGAAACGTTTTAGATTAGTTTGATGATATTTTTCCAAAGTTCGAATTTAAGCATGTTTTGTACTAGATTCACGGCTAGGAATCATCATTCCTTGAGCACAGGTAACATAGCATTCAATTTTCAGAGCAACAAAGTAGTTAGAGGATACAAGAACAATATTCATTGCCATATTTTAAGCAAATAAATTTTATTCCAATAGCTCCAGCATCTGATGAGTCATATGTTCAGACAAAACGTTGCGATCATCTTTCTGTTTATGCCATGAAATAATATTGATGAACTAAAAATAGAAACCCGAATGATAGCAGAGCATCTAAAGAAAAATGTTTTGATCATTTTCAGGACTTCAAGAGCACAATCAACAAGAAACGATTAACAACTCAAGTCACTTGGCATCCTTTCTAGCCTTATTGCAACTTAATTCTATTTTTGGTATATAGATTGGATTTGTGTGCTAGAAGATATGAATAGTTTGTTTAGGTTAAGTTACAAGTGTAATAAGGAAGTTACATATGCCTATTTTTAGCATGTAGGTAGTTAGTAGCTAAAGGAGAATTGATGTATACATATAGAATTTTGTAATCTAATGAGGGTTGGAACCAATGAGAAAGAACCGATTTTTATAAGAGAGATTTAAGATTAACATGAAGGTTTCATATCCAAGCAGGTTTTCTACCAAAGATTTTTATGTTATTTAGTCTACAATGTGTACTTCCATTCCTTCATGCGAATGTGTTTCCTATGTATATTTCTATTATGTTATCTTTTCATGCTTGAATAAGTGTATATTGGATCAGAATTCATGCTTTTATGATCTAATTCTTTGATTTCAAGAATTCACAAGATTTTCCACTAAAGTTAATATTGGATTCATCTTTAGATGCCCATATTAATGGACTATTTCTTGTTCTTTGTTATCACCATACAACCAACATTTTGAGTGTTAAAGAGTGACTACTTTGCCTTTATTAAAAACTCCATTGCAAATAATTGTCGTTAATTATTTTTCACGTTTGACTGCATGCCCAATGAACACCTATTTCAACCATTATTCTCATTATTTTTTTTTCTCTCAAATATATTTGGCCTTTGTGTTTATTTTTAGAGAAATCCCTCTTTGTTAGGAAAGAATCCAACTTTCCTCCTAAAGAATGGTTTTGTGGTTACCTTGGTATTATCCTCTCACAACGAAGGGTAAATTTTGAGTGATAATAGTGTCATTATAATAAATATTTTTTTTCCTTACTAAACAAGTCGACCCTTTTAGGTTTTAGATAAAGTAAAAAGTAAAATATAATAGGGCGGCACCCTCTTCGTCTATTGACACTCACTCAAGAAAGATTGAAAGATATAGAAATACAAGTGCACCAAAAAGAAAGAGGATAAGTTATCTTTGGGTTTTACATTGTTCTGGTTGAGTTCTATGTTGAGGAAGTTTTGCGGGGTTTTCTCCACTATGGTTTCCCCAAGGAAAATTTTTGTGTTCTTTGTGTTACTATGTTGTTTGTTCTTTAAGTGATCCTACTATTGTAAATTGTTTTAGAATATCATCTAAGAAATTAAGAAGAATTAACATAAGGAGGTCAAATAAGGGGTAGAACTATTGTGACAATGATATTGTCTCTTTTTCATGCAGTAGTCTACTAAGTCTGAAAAAAAATGATAAAAGAGAACAAAGGAGACCTCTCCCAATTGAAAGGGGGAGAGAGAATTATTTTTGCTTGGTAGTCGAACAAGGCAAACAATGGTTAAACCTATAATGATTAAATGATCAGTCAAATACTATTACGAGCATGAATGAAACCAACTTTTCTCTGTGATATTTTTCTTTAGGAGAGGGATGGAAAAGAGCTTAAATACAGCCCATAGATAAGATTTTTCATAGAGTATGTTCCCAATGTCTGACAAAGAATAAAAGGATACATAGGGAAAAATTCCTAGATGGAAGGTTCTAGGGAAGTTTTTTTCTTTAAATAATCCACACAGTCCTAGAAAGAAATAAACGAATCCACATAGAATCCCTTTAAAATACTTTGATGAGCATGAAAGAAATCAAGCTTAATATTCCATATTTTCATTCTTGAAGGAGTCAGAAAAGAGCTAAACAAAGAATCCATAATGGTCAGTCAATGGAAAAGGAAGTGTTCAATGTATCAAAAAGGATGATGTTGTGAACATGGCTAGTATCCAAAAAAAATTACAGTGGAACACTAGTGGCTCCTATTTGTGGGACGATGAATGGTGGTAAAATAAGGCCAATTTTGCAGTATGGATGGACCAATTGGCTCATGAACATACCAATAAAAATAAGGTTTGATTTGTGTGATGGAATGCAAATCAAGGTAACTCCAAGAATTGGCTCCGAGAATCATGGGGAGACCACGAGATGTGGGTCTCATAAGTAGACAAAGGATAGAAAACCGAACCCAATAGTGGAAAAGACATCGAAAACAAATGCCACGTGACTCTTTGGTGCAGAGAAGAAATATTTGACGAAACAGAGGCCTATAAACAAGCAAGACCACATGACACATCTCATTTTAGATATTTAGTTTTGAGTTGGAGTGGAGTGCCTGCAAGCAAATTTGCTAATCTATTTCGATTAGATAGATAAAAAATTTATATGTGAGTTACAAGTAAGAGATACCACCTAGCCCATCATTTTTAGTGGTTTATTTTTGGTTTCTTCTCATTATGAGGGCCTTGGTGGAGGTGAAAGGGTTCATGGGGATGGATCACTCTTTTTTAGGGACATGCTTGACCAACATCACACATAGCAGCAAGACATGCATGACCCTATTTCACTTTTTGAGGAGATATGCAGGACCTGGGCCTCACCTACTTAGGAGGCAGGCGTGACCCAAGTCGCAGCTATTAGGAATTTTTGCATGACTTGGTTCACACAAAAAGGCCCCAAAGGAGCGAACTAGCTCATAATGGAATTTTTTTTTGAAGTGGGTCAGACAAGGACTTTTTGGAGGATTCCTCAAGTCATATGGAAAGAGTGAGACATCAAGCACCTCATAGATGAGGTGGAGGAGGATGGGGTAGTATAGGATATGTTCACTCGATGTGGGTTGTTGAATTTCTTCCAGATCCACCTGATGCATTCAACAAATATACTACTAAACAAGATAGTGATATTTTGGGATAAGGGATCATAGTGTTTCATCATACAAGGTGAGCAGCTGGAGATCACCCTCCAATATGTGTACTTCATGACTCACATCTCAATATTATGATTTATAGGTAATACCTCACTGAAACTCTTGAGGGGGCTATTGCTGGATGATTTGTGTGGTAGAAATTGCTATGCATTGCTCACATGGTCTTCACTTAGTGAAACCATTGCATATTTATTTTGTTCATGGGATACTAAAGAATACCCTTAATTTCACTAGATATTAATAATTACTTACAAAAATACTTTTGTTGAGACCCCCTCCCAATACATATTTCTAATTAAAAAACCCTTATTTTTACAATATACTCCTCATTTTTACTAGAAACCCCTTTTTATACCACCCCAATACCTATAAATGCTCAATACCCTATTCCAATCCCCTAAATACCTACAATATATTGACCTTACTTTTAACAATTAAAAACCCCCATTTATGAATGAATGTGGTAATATAGTTCTCAACAAGGTGAATCCCCCATGGAATTGACAAACAATATACTACTAATATGCATGTCATGGGTAAGTATCCTATGGTGCTACACAAAATTTCATAAGGAATTATCGCTTATCTAGAATGAAAAATCTTTGTCGACATCTTGGGAGGAGTGCATGCTCTTATTTATGTTCTATTAGAGATGGAAGGAATCTAAAAATTTACCATATGTATATGAGATATGGATGAATGTTGTTTCGAGGCACTACATAACATGGTTGTAAAACTATGTGATGTACACATTGTCATTATAATGTCAATATGATTTGATTGTTATGAAAAGTGACTAATCATACAACTACATTTCACCTTTAGGAAACATTGTGTACAATCACCTATAAGAGAAGAATCATGCGAAATGTTTGGAAGAACAAGGGACAACAATTCAACTATGACACTCAGGAATATAAGGAATATTATGCATTCTACATAAGTACAAATCAATATTCATGGTTTCTATTAGAAGGAGGGGGTTGATTATGACAAGATGTTTTCTCCCATGGATAGAAACACTTCTTAGTGATGGATATTACATTATATATATGGTGTAATCGAAGTAGAATTGTATATCAAGGAACCTCGAGGATTCAAGACTCTATAGAGAGAACATCATGTGGGTAGATTAAAAAATGCTTTATGTGGTCTGAAAGGGAAACCATGGAATAGCATTCAAGGACACACAGTTGCATGATGATCTTGAGGATCACCTAGACTAATGTAGATTTCAACCTTTGATACATGTTTGAAGATGGATTCTTATAGAGAACAAGAAGCTCATATATTGGTGGAAGACGTAACTTAGAGTAGAGTTCAAGATGGAGTATCTTGGTATGCAGTGACCTTGAGAGACATAATATCATCTCAATAAATTCATCTGATGGGAGATTACATAGATGGATACACATAAGATCAACAATAGAGACAACTACCAGTCATTCGATTGAAAAGTGTCCCAATGCAGATAATATGAGATGTTAATATGGAGAGGGAGAATAATGGTCAAGTATAGAGGAAACAAAAAATATCCACTTCGAAGGGAGTGAGTACAATACAAATTTTGGAATAAGATTGGAACAAAATATAACTTAGAATATCTTCATGGAAAGTGTTGTTTTCCTTAATAACTCAGGGATATGCTCACAGTGATTCCATATGTATCCTCTCAATAACATGAAGTGTATGTGGAGCAACCACAAGGATTTGAGACACATGTGTGCAAATTGAATAAGGCCATGTATAATTTAAAATATGAACCTAATACATGGTATGAAATGATAGATGGATTTCTCATGAACTTGAGATTTACCAAGAGTAAATTGGATTCCAACCTTTGCTTCACAGTTAAGAATGGAAAAAAAATGATAATAATGTTGTATGTAGATGATCTATTTCTGACAGGTGTCAATGGGTTCGTTACAGAAAAAAAAGAATCTTGTTGTAGAATTGGATATAAAAGAAGTAGGTATGATTCTCAAATCCTTAGGTATATAGTTGTGGAATAATCCATATGAGATTTTCCTTAGTAAATAAAAATATGCAATATATATCCTGAAGAGAATTGAAATGATCGATTTTTAGACCATGGAAACAATAATGCAATTGAACTTGAAGTTCTTACGGTTATACTACTTCAGAGACATTTGATGCCACTATATATATGCATATGATTGGTTCGTGGCTGTACTTGACAAAAACGAGGCCAAATATATGCGTTGCGGTGAACAGATTGAATCAATACATGGTAGAGTCGAGAGATGTTCACCCGATTGCTGCAAAGCATGTGTTGGTGTACCCAAAGGGTATGATTGGTTATGGTCTTATATATTTGATGGATCAAAGGATTATCCTACAAGGCTATGTTCATTTATATTAGGTCGGTAGTTCCTTGAACGGAAAGAGAACTTCAGGCTTCTACTTCAGTTTGGTTCCTATCCTGATTTCCTGGTTCAACAGGAAACATACGAGTGTGGGACTGAGTACCCATAAAGTAGATTACATTACAGCTTGTTCAACTAGCTATGAGGTAGTGTGGCTTCATAAGATACTTACAAGATTATTTGATCTCAAGTTAGAGATGACTTGTGTTTTCTACAATGACTAGAGTTGTGATAATTTTTATGAGAACCCTATGTTTCATGACAAATCAAATCACATTGAGATCACGTACCACTATATTAGGGACATAATGAAAAGAGGGACACTAAAACTCTAGTATATTATGATGAAAAATAAGATAGTTGATTTGTTGGCAAAGCCAATGTCCAGAGTAACTTTGAGTACCTCATGGAAAAGCTTGGATTTGTCCATATCGATGTCCATCGCAAGGGGGAGTGACGAGTCCTACATGAAAACTAGTAGTGTTCACATAAAAAATGAATAACGGATTGAACTATGGAAGATGAATGACCTTTATATACACCATGAAAAAGGGTTTACACTGTAAATATGTGCATCCAAAGTGAACAAAGGTTAGCACTGAAGACATGTGTGAGATTTATATCCAACATGAAAAAGGGATGGTAGTGTAAATATCTGCATCCGACATGAAAAATGGATGGTAATGCAAATATGTGTGATACTTAAATCCAACATGAAAAATGGATGGAACCATAAAGATATGCATCCAGCATGGAAAAGAGCTGGAACTTGAGCTGCACATGAGATATACATCCAACATGAAAAAGGGATGGAACTGTAGATCCACGTGAGAGATAAATATATCAAGAATAAGCAGTGGCACTATAGGGATATGTGGATATTCATGCAACATGGTAAAGGGTTTTCACTATAGAGATATGTGTGATTTACATCCAACATGAAAAAAGAGATAACACTCCATAATTTGTAACGATTTATATATTTGAGAGAGGTTGGTAGTCGATGATATGAATATAGATTTGTAGAAGTTGGATGATGATGATCATGTGAGAAGAATACCCTCCTTGTTAAGAGGGAGTTTCAAACTTTTTGTAACTTCGAAAGATATTCGCCTTGTATTTTTTGTGTCATTGTTGCATTACAATTGTACTCTCTTTTGTGATATTATTCTTCTAATCAATCATTTAATATAGCATAAAATAATAATGTTAAAATAATTCATGTGAAAATAGTCAAGATGTCCCCATATAAGTCACTAGATAAAACTATCCTAGTCATTGGGTAAAACTTACTCAAAATTGGGTAAATCTATCCCAAGTAAAGTTGCCTTTGTTAGCGAAAAAGTGACTTGGAAAACAAGTATAAATAGGGGAGGCGACCTTCCCATTTGGACACATCAGACTAGAAATCATTTGTGCTATAGAGAGAAGAAGAAGAACTTCACTGGAAGAGGAAGAGTAGTTGCAATTGTGAAGATATGTTACTCTTAGGTTTTTATATCTTATGTCCTTCTTGAGATATTTTTTCGAAGAACCTTTTGATATTGGATTGTACTAGAATAAATTGAACTTATCGATATATCTATACTAAAGAAGTTTGTTGGGTTTTTCTCTTATGAAGGGTTTCCGAGAGGAAAATAATAATGTACTCTTATTTTGCAGTTCTTTTCTTTCTTTCAATGATACTATTGTTTATGGTTATTGTGTTATGCTCCAAGTTGTTTGAAGATCGAACATAACCATTGCTAAAGTATATAATCCTAACACATGAGTGGGAGAACCTTTGTAGTCTATATCAGAATAATGTTAAAAATTACAATGAGTTTAAGATGATTGAGCATATGGACCATAATGTCATGCATAACTAGAACACAAATTTTGTGGATTAAGACACTTCCAATCATACAATTCATTTTATATCTCAAAATAAAAAAATTAAGTTCCATTTTTACTATTGACAATGCAAAGTCTTATTCATTTGAGAGTGTGGGTGTTCAACAAAAAAGTGCATATGGTAGTACCTTTGGCCATTATAGGATAGGGATTTATCCAATACATATGATAATCCAAGGAACTGCAGATACATGTGCAGGTATAGGAAATTTATAACTCATTGGAGTCATTAAACATGACATTGAAATTGAGCCTCTTCCAAAGAAGAGTCCATTACTTCATTTATCTCCTACAAGGGTTACAACATTGAACATATATGCAACTATAGCTCATAGCGCAATTCATATACCAATCAACAAGATGTCTCATTTACAAGGATCATGTTTGACTAAATTTCAAGAAGAGATGAAGTACATAAAATATATCTTAACTGATAAATGAACTTTATTGGAAGAAATATGTTAATAAAATAATATTCAAGGATTAAACAAGCTTTCCTAGAAATTGCTAATATTCCTTTTGATGGGTAGACAATTATATTGGTTGGTGGTTTTGGTGAGATCCAACATGTCATGGATAAGCCTATATATGGATCTGATGTCTTTGTGAAATAATTATGGATCACAGTCAAAACAGTGGTAACCATTAATATTATATTTCATTAAGATTGACAAAGAAATGAGAAAAAATGTTTTTAACATTTGTTGATCAATGTTCGAGATGTAGTTCCTATTGTAGAATATTCGAAATTAGTTATGACTTGAACATATACTTCCTCCGATTTTAATATAAAATATTCCTTCGATAAGGCCTTACATTTATTTTATAGAAAAGAAAATGTAGACAATAATAATAAGCATTTTATAAGAAAGCTAAATTTCCTTGTTGTAGTGAGTGTTTCTATTAGAGTAAGAAGAAACCATCCTATATAAATAGATGATGACTTGGAACTTGATTTACTTCTTGCATATGGATTTAGGGTCATGTTTACATTAAACATACGGAGTTAGGGTGATGTTTACATCAAACATATGGAGTGATGTTGGAATTGTTAATGGTTCTTTCAGTGTTGTAGAGAAAATTGTATATAACGTAGGAAATTTATGCCCATAACCCCCAATATATGTTTTAATGAGATTTAATAATTATGTGGAGGATCCATGGGAAGAATCATTCCCTAAAGATATTTCTATTCTATGTTGAAAAAGGTAATTCAAAACAACTTTCATTGAATCTTGCATGGAGCTTAACAATCCATAAATCACTAGGATTGGCATTGAAGAAAAATCCAATTAATATTGGAAAGTAGAAAAGACAGAGTATGAAATTTACTACAATATCTCGATTTAAAGACATGAATAGACTTCAATTTCAAACTCCCTTCTCATTTGATTGATATGAAAACAAAGCATAAGTAGTAAGTGTGTCTATGCCAAATGTTGAATAATATAGATTGAGATATATCACAATGTAGTCCATTAGTTAATTTCTTACTATTCAATTTTTTCATCATTAGGCATTGTTTACTTTAATTAAATTCAACTTATTTCACATGTAACTACATATATAGCCTTCTTCATAATATTTAAAATTTTAAAACAACTATATAAAGTGAGAAAATTCTAAATAAATTTCTAAAAATGAAACAAAATTAAGATCATAGACAAATTTTATGTCATCATTCGCAACTAGAACTAGCCTAAATCCATGTTAACTATGGATGTAGCAAGTGCCAAGAGGGACCAAATCCCTTGAGGTTGTAATACTTTTTTACTGTGTAAATTTGGAAGAATGGTTTTCACCTTGAGGGATTTGATCCCTCTCGGTGCATGGTAGATGCAAAGTTAAGATGAATTTAGGTCGTTCATCACAAATTTTCAATGAACATATGGATCTGGGATCACAACCTCAAATCCTTATAATGCTCGCACATGTTGAAGAGATTCAAATAGCATGTGAAAGTCTGATTTTGCAAGTTCTGCATTCAATATGTGTACGATATAAATATAGAAGACACACCATTAGCTTTCACAAAGATGTTAAAGATATTTCCATGAAATTGCTCCAACATATTAAAGACTTTGATTTAATGATTGTTGTTTGAAAAAAATGATGTAATATACTTGATATGATATCAGATTGGAATATTAAATCTACTGCTGATATTATTTAAAAGTTAAATGAAAATTTACATTGAGATTCATCACTTTCTTTATGCAAGCGAAAACATAAGAAGTACTAGAAAAACTGGGAATGAGACAGGGTTGATGGAAGAAAGAAAAGAACAAGTTTGGACAGAGAGAGTGGATATCCTTAAGTACCTGCATGCTGGGATCTTTTAGGTTATGATCATCAACTATGTTGAAGTCTACTCCAAGGCTTATGGTTGTCCAACCAGTGCAAAGCGAAATTGAATAAGCACTTCAAACCAACCAAGGATTATGTAGGGATTAGATGGATTTTCAGTCATTTATTAGATATAAAATAACATTTTAACAGGTTTGGAACATATCTGGAACAATTTTAGTAAGTTTGTGGTTGTTTAGGAAACAAATAGGATATTGGCCTACGGAAATCATGTGCATAGGAGGCCACTCAAACACTGTACAAACACAATGAATTATTAATATGTGACTTAGGTTAGGTTTTGGGTTGAATTTACAACCTACATCAACGTAATTCTAATTGGGTTTATAGATCATACATAGCACTAAAAAATGTAAAACTAGTCAAAATTGACTAGTCAATCAACAGGGCTAAGAGAATTATAATGAACCTCAAATATGCATTTTATCATATCCAAAAATAATGATTTGAATAGGTTTATATGACACATATTGTCTATCAAAAATAAAATTTTCATGGCCATTACATCATACTTAGTGCATAGAACTGTCAAAAATGCCCATTAAAGGGGCATTGGAAGACTTCTCTCATGATAGTTTATAATTATGGATTCTTGGTCAAAAAGTAACTGTAAAAAAATATCTTAAATTCAATATGGAGCTGAGAATCTCATAAGAATATTTTAGGAGTTAATCTCCCTCAATGATGACCAAGACTTAAAATTGAATTCCTAGAACTAACACTCAACACTGATATTAGAGAATAAGTGAAGCTTCCTTCATTGGAACTTGAATTCTATAGTTGAATGGTTGTTATCAGAGATCGAGCTAGATCTCATATGGATTCTCCTTGGCTCTCTATGATCTGGAATGAGCAATGGAAGAGTAAAGAAGAGGAGGGAATGGAGACTTGAAGAGAATCACCCAAGGAGACTGAGGATCATCAGTTAGACTTGAAGATTAGCTTCAAAAAAAATGAAAACATTAACAATCGAAAAAATGAAATGGAGTTAGAAGCATATTTAAATAAACATTGAGTGACTTGTTGAGAAATTCATCCACTTGTTCAGCAAGTTACCTAGTTGCTAACCCTAACCTTAAGCCATGAGTGCACCCCTCTTGAGGAATTTAGAAAATATATCCTTAATATATTGTTTCTTTTCTTGAATCACTCAACCCAAAGTGGAAACTCTCCATCCTTTAGAAAAAAATTACCTCTTTATGATTGGTGATGTTTACTTGCTTGCATCCTTTTTTACTAAAATGAAAAATACAGCCCCCCTTGACCAATGCTTCTTGCTTTCGCACTGACTTATTTTCCTACACTTTGTGCTTTTCAAAGTTCTTTCTTTTCCTTTCTTTTGACGATTTCCATCTTTTACTAAAACAATTATTTTGCTAGTCTTTTCAATAGTTGTTATTTTTCATCCTAGGAAAGGTGGCTTTCGTGATGTGCCCTCTTGACATGGAATCTCATTCCCACATGTCATTATTTTTAATATTAATTAAATAATTAGAAAAAATAATCATATTTATAAATTACCCTAGTACTTTCCTCGATATTTTTAAATAGCCAAAACATCCCTAGGAATAATTAAATAATTATATTTTTAACCCCTAGGAACTTGACAAGGTCAACACTTTGAATGTCCTTACAAGAAGGGACATTACAAAGGACAACAAGGATTAAGTTATGATTTCACTATTAGAAAACAAAGAGTAAATATATGCATTATTATATAATATTTAGAATGATCCATACTATCATGATGTTCATCTTGATTACAATGCAGTAGATGAATTACCTAAAATTGAAATAGATATCACACATATGATTAATGTTGCTACTCTAAAACAAATAAATGATGACACAAAATTTTTGATGTTGGATGGCTTGTACAAACATCTTTCTTTGCATCAAAGCGTCCAAATGCACCAAGGGAAATTGAGCTTATTCGAGTTTGGGAAAATAATCCAAATCATGAGGAAAATAAACAAAATGATGTATCAAGTGATGTTAATAATTGGATCATTTCCTATTAATGAGTATAACAATGTGTTAGATTTTTAACATTAAGCTAGCATTATGTTAGGATCTTTAACATAGAGAATAAAAAGCACAACAATGAACACAATGTTTTTCCTTAGGGAAACCATAAATTGAGAAAACCTCACAACTTCCTCAAAGATAGAATCAACACCAAAAGTAAAAACCAAAACAGTAAGATGATCTCTCGACGGCAGTAGCCTCTTTCTTTCTACCCCCAACAACTTCTTCTCCCTCAGCTATGTGATACAACTCAGTGTGAATGAGTGTGTGATAAATAGAGAGGCTCACTCTCTATTTATAGTAATTCCTGACTTGACAATAATGCACTAGGGACGACTTCGCTAGGTGAGTCTAACAACCCTGGGGCCCTGAAACTCTGGGGACTTTAACCCTTGAACAATAGGAGGGTTACCCACATTGACTTGACATGACTTGCTTATATTATAGAAACTCCCGATTGGAACATCAGGGCATGACACGACTCAATTACATTACAAACACTTCCCAGAATAAACATAAGGATACGATACATAAGAAATACAATTGAATACATCCCCAAGTTACAATTACATCATCACTCACTCTTAACTAGGAAAGTATTCTCTCGACACAATTTATCAGCACAAGTCTTCTTCTCTATATAATTTGGATCATCATCGAGTCCTCACCATCTTCAATTCATCTTCATCTTCAAGTCGTCTTCATCTGGATATGTATCATAACTCAATCTAGATCATCATCACTAGATCTTGATCATCACTTGATCTGGATCATCTATGGTTCTGGAACATCTCTGCTGGATCATCATCACAGGTACTATCTCTTGATTCTTCTTGTCACAGGAAGTTATACAGAGCCATGCCTTTTTCATGTTGGTTGTGGGCCTAGCCTTCATGTAGGTCTTTTCTAGCACTTATATCTGACCCTAAGTCAGAATGGATCGCCCAACACTTATATCTAATCATGTAGGAACTAATCATATAATCATATCAGAAAGGCACACCCTGCACTCACATCTGACCATGAGGGAACACATCCCACAACCTTGTCAGAAAGGCCCATCACTCACATCTGATAACCAATGTCAGAAAGGCTCAATACTTACATTCGACCATGCGAGGAACCAGTCCTCCATGGCGAAAGGGATCTGCACTTACATCTGTCAACCAATGTCAGAAAGGCTCAGAACTTACATTCGACCATGTGAGGAACCAATCCTCCATGCCGAAAGGGTTCTGCACTTACATCTGATCATTGTAGGAACCAATCCTACAATTTCCTCAAAATGGCTCTACAGTCACATCTGATCATGTAGTAACCAATCCTACATTCACATCAGAATGGCCTTCAGTCCTAGACTGAGCTTTCCTGGTAACTGACCAAGTGCCTCCATTCCAAGAATGGAATTCAGCGCGTATAGCTGATCATGTAGGAACCAATTCTATAGTCACATCAGAATGGCTCATTACTCATATCTGACATGTGAGGAACCAATCCTCTCATCATTACAGAATGGCTCATCCCTTACTTCTAACCATGGAAGGAACCAATCCTCTCACCATGTCAGAATGGCTCATGGACTCATCACTTCCCTTGGGAGGGAACCTCGATCTGGAGAACATCAAGATTCTCCCTGATGTACTCAAACTTCACTCTAGCCAATGGCTTTGTCAACACATCAGCTGTTCGATCCTCTGTCCCAACATACTGGAGCTTCGCTGCTCCTCTCTGTACCATATCCCTGATATAGTGATACTTGATATTGATATGCTTCAACTTGTCATCGAACACAAGGTTCTCCAACAACTTCACACAACTCTAGTTGTCACAATATATATAAGTAAAATACAACTGGAAATCAAATAAAGCAGACAGTAGCTTCCTCAGCCATACTGCCTCACAACTAGCTAAACAAGCTCTGACATAGTCTACTTCAACTGTACTCAATGCCACATAGGATTGATTCCTACTAAACAAAGAGATCACACATGATCCCATAATGAAGCAACACCCTGAAGTGTCCTTCCTATCGATGGCACTGCGTGTCCAATCTGAATCAACATAACCCTCTAGGTTAATCTTTTGATTCGCCTCATACTTGATCCCATAATCAAATGTAGCCCTCAGGTACCTCAGAATATGCTTTGCAGCAATCAAGTGAACATGTCTCATATTTGTCAGGAACTGGCTCAAGTTGTTCACAGCAAAGAAAATATTTGGTTTAGTGTTCATCAAGTACATCAAGGACCCAATCATGTGATTATACATCGTACCATCAACAGCTTCTGATGAAGCATCACTGAGTAGCTTCAGGTTCGATGCAATAGGTGTGGTCATGGACTTGTAGTCCATCATCACCTCTTCAGGATCTCTACTACATACTTCCCTTATCCTAGGGAGATTCCATCCACATTATGCCACACCTCCATGCCTAGAAAATAGTGCATCATACCCAAGTCCTTCATTTTGAAATCGCTAGCAAGCTTCCTCTTTGTATCAGCAATCAACCCATCCATACCTGTTACAAACATATCATCTACATATAGTAGGAGCATCACTGGGTTTGTATCTTCAACCTTGTAGTAAAGGTTGGAATCTACTTTACTTTTGTTAAAGCCAAAACTCGATAGAAAGCCATCAATTCTATCGTACCATGTCCTGTGTTCATGTTTCAAACCGTAAAAGGATTTCTTCAATCTACACACATGAGACTCCCTGTCATATGTCTCAAAATCGAGTGGTTTCTCTACATACAATTCCTCTTCCACTACACCATTCAAGAAAGCAGTCCTGACATCCATTTGGTGTATCTTACATTTCATTACTAGAGCCACAACAAGTATTGATCTAATGGAAGTGTATCTGGCTACAGGTGCAAAGGTTTCTTCATAATATATTCCTTCCTTCTGTGAGAAGCCACGAGCCACGAATATCGCTTTATATTTCTCTATGCTGCCATCTGCATCATGCTTGATCTTGTAGATCCATTTGGAATTTACAACCAACTTCCCTTTTTGTCTTGGGACAACAACCCAAACATTATTCTTCATGATCGATTGATACTTTTCGATCATCGCATCCTTCCATTTTTCCGTTCTTCTGTTTCTTCATAGTTGGAAGGTTCTTTATTGATAAAGTCACACAATAAAGCTACATACCCAGAGTAGGACCTGGTCCTCTTTCTTTCTATGTGATTCTCTTATGGAGCCTCATATCTTATTACACCTTGGATAGCTTCTTTTCCCTAAGAAGGTTTCCTCTTGTGAGGATTCTTCTCGTGAGGTGGATCTACAGTTTCTTGAGGTTCTTCAAATTCTCTATCTTCTTCTTGAGTTTGTTCATTCATGGTTGTGTCATGAGTTCTCGATGCTTCTAATTCTCATTAGAGGAAATTTCAATTTAAAATGGGCCTTCCAAAAATAATACAAATTCCATGTCATCATGTATTAGCCAATCGAAATGCTTTAAATTTCAAAAAGGGAGCACCTCTTAAACAAATTTTTAATACAAATTTGGGTATAGGTATCATAAAAAAAACTACTTTTCTTGTTCGTATTTTCGACATATTTACTTAAATTTCGATGGGGGGGAGCTCGTTGAATGCATAATTTAATTCTACATCCAACGAGTACCCACTAAGCATACTTTTGACAGGCCGTGCTACCCCAAAAACAAGAAATACTAAATTTAGGAGGTACGCAGTGGCCATATTTGCATAAATTAATACCTCATACATGTCCTGTAGATTTAGGGGAAGAAAGAAAATAGAGACGTTAAAATACAATCAATGATTCTCATATTGCAACACATTATATGCACTTAAGGTATATAATGTTTCAAGTTGATATTTTCAATAGTTATCATCAAACTACATATTATTGGGGTCGTTATGTATAGAAACATCATGGATCTCCACATGTCCATGGATTTATATGGAAAGAATGATCTTAACATGGACACTTTGAAATGGAACAATCATGTAAAAGTTAAATATGTGAAATAATATATTCATAGATGTCTGCATGCAATGAATCCATGTGATTGACATCAAATAAATATTAAAGTTAACTTAATGACGATGATCATCTTTGCTTAAGTTACACACAACAAATATTTCACGGCTTTATTGTTGTTGTTAACTTAGCCTACATCATTTCTCTTAACATATATAATTACCTATGTCTGTTTTAAAACACTTAACTAAAAATTATTACCACATTAACTGAACATAATATAAATGTTGTTAATAGCAATATTTTATTAACAAATATTTATCACCTTTACAAAATATTAACCACAAAATGTAAATAATGTTCATAGCAACAGTTTATTAGAAATTATCAACTTTCTGTAAAGCAAACGGTCAAGATAGCCAGAGATCAAAACTCTTCCTCCTCATAGGTGACATCTAAATCTAACTATGCTAAGTATCGGAGGCTGTCAGGCCAAAAAAACAATTTATCAGGATTGGAGGCTGTCAGGCTAAAAAACAATTTATTACAAATAATAGGTTGTAGGTTGTGCTGAGGATAGGAGGCTGTCCCAACTAAAAAACAATTTATTACAAATAATAGGTTGCGGTAATACAACCAAATTAACAAACACTTGAAACCAATTCAACAATGCATAAGTGCTGATGGTAAGAAAATAATGGTTTTCTGATTGTAGGGGAACCAAGATCTGCAGAACAAAAGAATGGTTTTCTTATTATGGCAGAACTAATTTCTGCATAGGAATCAGAGATACCGCGTAATACCCAGCTCCTAGCTGCAGGCCTTCCAAGGTAAATCCCAATTCATTCACTAAAACAGGCTGCCCTGTGGTGTGAAACAAAACTGCATTTTCCCCGAATACAGCCCTCACGTTTATTGGTCCCACCGAAACTTGAAGGAGCTTGTTATTTACGAATACAACTATTGACTGGCCTTCGATGATGTTCTCGCCTGTTCCTGCAGAAAAATATTAACAGCCATAGATATATATAACGTTCACAAAAAAAATAATAGTGTGAATGGGGATAATATTGAACCTTCATTAATATCATTAGCTGAAGGTTGGAGACGGCGTTGGGCTTTCTTAGATCTGAACGTTCTGTTCCGGAACCAGTAGAAGACATTGACGTCTCGAACTTGCCCAAATTCTTCTAGCTGAGCTCTGATTCCATTGATTTCATTTCTGGATGAATTCACCATTTCAGAATTGAATATTGATTTCAAGATCCGGATCTGTTCCGGTCTTGTTTTCCATCTCGCGTTCGGTTCTGGCCTGTTCGTTTCGTCATTCGCTGAAGATCTAGCTGTACAATTACAACACTCAAAACTTTGATCCTAATCAGATATTAAATGAAATATCAATAGGAAGGCATGCATATTATTTGTTCCTGTTATCCCAAAACCAATCTGAAACTATTTTAACAGGCTGCCTTGAGTTAATTAGGGAACAAATCACGCCTCATAGACAGTGTGAGGAAGAAAAGTTTAAGCCTGGATGTTATTACAGGATTCGTGTTTCCAACTACATCAACATTTCCAAGTACAGGAAATGTGGATGTTATTACAGGATTCGTGTTTCCAAGTACAGGATATGTAGATGTTATTAGACAATTTTTGTAATCAAAACACTGTCCAAACTATGTTAGAAGCACAGATCTGATTGTATTGCGTTTATCTTCCCTGAAGTGGTATCCCTCTAAGCCTGTAAACATTTACATTTCGTAGGAAGGTTCACTTGGTTGGATCGTCTCTTGGCCGAAAAAGCTGAATAATTTAATGGGTGGAAGAAGCTGAGGAAACTTACCTTGATTGTGTGATGTTGACGGCTTCCCTTTGAAGAAATTGGTCCAATGCTGGATGGGTTCCATGTTGGCTGAAGGGAGAGGGAAGTGCCTAGAAATCAAAATAGGTGACAAGCAGTGTTGGAATTTGAGGACCACGGTGTTTTTTTGATCAAATACTTCTTATAAATATCTCATGAATGTCCAACCTTAGTTGTCAACAAATTTCAAAAACTTATTTTCAAGGATTTTACGATTTTCCAAACCTTATTTTTGAGGGTTTTGCCATTTTTATAAGTTATCATTAATTTTTAAGAGGCTAAACTTTGAAACTAGTTTCTAAACCTAAATTTTAATTGTAGGTAATTATGGATGTTGTGGATAATGGTGAGTATATATTGCATAATGCTGGTGGGTGTTATTTTTGGTAGTCAATTTTGTTAATTTTTTTTAAATATAGAATAAAAAATAATATTTTTATTATCTAAAATTTTAAATAATTTTGTTTAGCTAGTTAATTTTGTTGAATTATTTTCAATATATAATAAAAAAAATGTTTCCATTGCTTAACTTTTTAAGAATTATTTTTTAACATAAAATTTTATAATTGAAGGGTAACTGTTTTCTTAATAAAATATTATTTAATTAGTAAATAAAAATTCAAAACTTCAAAAAAATATTTAGTCTTCTCAAGGGTGAAATTCCAACTTTGGTAGCAAGGAAAAGTATATTATGGAATGCACAATAAATGCTAATTGTCTATCGAAATAGGAAATTTGTATTACAAAACCTAATGTTACGTCTTTAATGTTTGGATCTCCTTATATTTACAATATAACATGATTAGTTTTGTGATCAGCTAAATTCTACATGTCATTAAAGCACATGTTATGGAATTTTTTAAATTATATATATATATATATATATATATATATAAAACAGAGTTAATAAGAAATTTTAATTTATATATTTATTTAATTAATTTCATAAAATATTTAAATGTTTTAAAGAAATTATATTTTTACTTTTAAATAAATATTTGAGTTTTTAGTAAATATTCATATTGTTACTTCAACTTAAGTGTTATTTTTTATGTTTTAGTTTGGATTTATCTTACTACTCGGTGTGTGCAAGAAGATGAGGGACCTTTTTGTGCAGGTTAGATGCAATAGAAACCTGAAAAATCAGGCATCCCTCAACTTACTTGGATTTTTTGAGATACTTATGCAAAATATCTTGCATTGAGTAAAAAACATGAAATGTAGGAAATTGAATCACCTTTCCGAATATATAACTTTTATGTATCGAAAACTTGCATAGCTATGTCAAATTTCATTCTTCCTAACAGGCACTTTTTATTTTTCAGGGAAATTATAAGGTATATGTTTTTGTGGGTGCAGCCTCTGAGGGCCTAAATGATCGAATCAAGCTACAAAAATTGACATCCATGTAGAGAACCCATAGCACTAGTGCGGCACTATTTTTCAAAAATTAAATTAGTAATTTTATAATATTTTTATAATTGTCCAAGTGAGAAAACCTCGAAAATGGTACGTGTTTTGTGGGTGCAGCCTTTGAAGGTCTTAATGCAAAAATCATGAAATGGGGTTTTGATAGAACGTTGAGGTTAGTGTCTTCTTGTGCACCATACAATTTTTGGTTGAAGTGATAAAGAATTGAAAAAGTTATAGAAGAAACACTAACAGTGTGTTTTTTCAGTTGAGGAGTGATGACAGAAGATAAATAAGAAAAAAATAGAAAAAATTATCTATTCTTGTTAAAATTTACATATTTAGAATCTGCAAAAAAAACCATATCTGTTTCCAAAATCTCATAAAAAATGGAGGTGTGCAGCACCATCAGACGAACCGTTAAACACGAGCATATTGAAAATATGGATATAATGCTGAATTTGCCATGGTTTATCATACTCCAAGGCACAGGCATGTTAATCCGAAGCAAAGTAGAAAGCAGACACATAGGAATAGGAATTCCATGAAAGCATGGGTGGAGGCTCGGTCTTATCATTTGGAGGGAAAAAAATTTTGAATTTAACAACACGCGCTCGCGATTTAACACTTCAAAACGCGTGCGCGTTATATAAACACAAAAACGCGAGCGCGTTATAGTCATATAAAGCGCGTGCGCGATATGTAAGCCAAAAAATTGTGCCAACATAAGGCTCATTAAAAAAAAGGCTCATTTTAGACAATATTTCCTCAAATACTAGTGAAAAATTGCATTCGTATTGGATTCAATTAAAAAAT
>LPNX010072959.1:584070-598800 GCA_001517045.1 Pseudotsuga menziesii | reverse complement strand
AGTGCTCCAAGGGACAAAGGGATGCAGACTCAAGCATAAATTTCTGGCAACAATGGACTATAGTTTCGATGCTCTCAACTTTCTCTTATGCTTTCAATGTACCAGGGGGTTCCTTATATAGCTCTTCAAAGGGATACTGAAGGTTCGAATCCATGCGATCTCAAGGCATATGGAAGGCCAGGAGTCATATGAGTCAGATCCAAGTCAAGGAACAGTCCAAAAGGATTTGGATTTATGCACACATCCCGATGTACGCGACTATAGAGGGAATATCCGCGTATGTACGCGGTTATCGGGGGAAAAGCCGCGTATATCAATATTATAATGTTTTTTGGGGATGATTAAGGTAACATCAAAAGATATAAAGTGGTCCAAAGGGGTTAATGAGTCTGCAGCGGGACAAGGGAAGGCCATACAATGTGTGATTCACCTAGTGTGGTGAAATCTGCTATAACAGTAGGTGCCAGTTGACATTGACGGAGTTCGCAGTTTTGCAGACTTTGAAGTTATAGAAATCATTGGCGATAGTTGACCGTATCCAGCATTATTAAGTATCGATTGGGAGATCAGTAACATGGCTGTCATCGACCTAAAGAGAAGACAAATGACCTTTGAGGACACGCAGATCTGGGTCATCGCGCCGTTGGATCCTTTCCAGGGTCCTAGATATATTGAACCTATCCGAGTAGAGGAGGAGGCACGTAACATGGAGAGTCTCTATCAGATGAACACAAACTATAGCGACTATGTAAATCCAACGACAGATGGGAACATTAGTTGGTGATGCGACAGATCATGCGCATTGGATTCAGATGTTGGTCTAGAGAACTGGCAGAACAGACTTCACGAAGTCTCAGCGCGTAGGTGCGCGTACTTGACTAAGTCACTGTGATGGATTGGCGCAGAGATCAACGAGATTCCATCATATCATGGTCTAACAGATATCCAGGACTTCATTGAGCAGTTTGAGCAACAGATTCCTCATGAACAGAGGATCGCAGCTATGGATCTTGCAATACGAGCCACACCTGCAAGATGGTGGTACGCGCATAAAGAGAACATTGCATCATGGGATGATATAAAAAGATTGATGGCGATCAGATTCTCCATCGACACCGATTACGTCCAGCAGAAGTACACAGGAGAGAGTGACCCCAGGTCACACATTCAGACATGTGAACAGAATTGGTCGGACATTCCTGAGGATGAATGGGTTCACCGATTCATTCATACTTTGGACACAGTTCCAAGGAACTGGTATACAGAGACTGAATTGCGCAAGGGAACAACAACATGGCCACTTATGATAGACAACTTTCTACTCACCTTCACTTTTGAATCTAAGTATCCATGTGTTGATCAGGCCCTACAAGTAATAAAGATCAAGATATTCGAGGACTGTACCCCATCAGTATAGACTCAGCCTGATTGGGCCATTCAGTTAATAGAGGCGCTAGAATGCTACAACTTTCAAGAAGAACCAAGGGAAGAGGATGAGGATCCTCGTAACACCAACAATCCAGAGTCAGAAGGGACTCGTGATGTTGGGGGACCACAGTTAGAGATTCCAGCAATCACCGAACCCATCAAGATTAAAAAGATCAATATTGGCACAGACGCAGAACCTAAGTTTGCCTCTATTGGAGACTATTGGAATGATGAAATAGTTGGACAAATTGTAGATTTGTTACATGACTATCAGGACCTATTTCCCACCAAGTTCATAGAGATGAAGGGAATAGTTGGAGACCTGGGAGTCATGAGGATACCATTGAAGGAGGATGCTAGACCAGTCAAGCAGTGCCCATATAGATTGAATCCATGCTACAAAGAAAAAGTAAAGGATGAAATCGATAAGATGCTGGCGATAGGCATCATCAAGTCAGTAGAAGAGAGTGAATGGGTTAGTCCCATGGTCGTACAGGAAAAGAAAACCAAAGGAGACATCAGGATCTGTGTCGATCTGCGCAAGCTCAATGATGCATCATTTCACGATCCATTTTTGACACCGTTCACTGATGAAGTGTTAGAAAATGATAGAGGAGATGGCAATCAAAATACTCTTCTAGAGGGCATCCTATCATCTTAGGGAGGCCATTCTTAGCCACTGCTAACGCCTTTACAGGATGTAGGGATGGGGAAATTACCATTTCGAATTGGTTGTCTACACAGAGAATTATTTTATATCCCTCAAGACAACCTGTAACTAAAACTTTTTGTTGGTTAGAATGCCCCTTTGGGGATGAAAATATTGAAGATATCTTCTTTCCTAGTGACTATTCCTAGGCACTTCAGGATCAAACTACTGAGAATGTATTAAACTAGTTTGTCTCTTCCACAACTTGTATATATTTTCCATATTCTTTTGCACAACTTGGTTAGATCTTTGGAGATGAGTTTCAAGAAAATATGGCTCTCTCAAAATTCATAGAAATACCATGTGCATTTGCAATTGAAGAGCACATATGGTTTTATACTGTACCTTGTGAAGTTATCCCTAGAAACGTTTTACATATAAATTGCTTAAGGTCCTTAAAATCCAATACGGATCATTTGCATGGGAATACACTGATTTGAAAGGTATACACCCTGGAACCTATATTCACCATATCTACATGGATCCAAAAATTCCACCTATGAGACAGCCTTAGAGGAGGATGAATCCCGCTCTAAAATATATAGTAAAAGAGGACTTACAAAAAATTTTAATTGTTGGTTTCATCTATCCTATCTCTGACAGTAAAAAGGTGTCCCCTCTAGTGGTGGTCCCAAATAAATTCATAGGGAAGTGGTGTATTTTTGTTGATTTCAGAGAGCTAAATAAGGCCACTCTTAAGGACTATTTTCCTTTTCCCTTTATTGATCAAGTGTTAGATACCATGTCAGGAAAACAATACTTTTCCTTTCTTGATGGGTAGTGGATACAATCAGATTTTAATAGCACCCAAGGATCAAGGTAAACCAATTTTACATGCCCTTGGGAAACATACGCCTATAGAGTTCTGCCATTTGGCTTATGTAATGCACCTACCACTTTTCACCGTGCAGTTTTAGGAATTTTTGTTGATCTTATACATGACTGCATGGAGGTGTACATGGATGATTTTACAACTTATGGTAATACCTTCTAAGAGGCCCTCGATAACCTTGAGAAGGCCCTGATTCATTGTCAAGAAACAAACCTAGCCCTTAGTCATGATAAATTTAAAATGGTATTAACAAAAGGTATAATCTTGGGGCATCATGTTTCTTCCCAAGGAATTAAGGTGGATCCCGTGAAAATAGAAGTAATTTTTGGCCTTCCTTCTCCAAAAACTGAAAAAGAGGTAAGAATATTTCTTGACCATGCAGGCTATTATCATCACTTTATTGATAATTTCACTAAAATAGATGCACCAATGTTTAAGATCCTTACAAAGGATGTAGAAATCCAATGGACTGAATCTTGTCAAAGTTCTTTCGAAGTCTTAAAAGATAAATTATGAGTGGAACCAATACTGAGGGGTCCAGAATGGTCCCTTCCTTTCCATATATGCATTGATTCTTCTGATATGGCCATAGGATGAGTCCTAGGCCAATCACCTTATACCATTTATTTTTATAGAAAGAATTTGACCCCTGTCGAGCTGAGTTACACTGTTACTGAAAAATAATTTTTGGCAGTAGTCCATTCTATTAATAAATTTCTCCGTTACATTACAGGATACAAATTTTTTATGCATACGGATCACTCTTCCATCATATTTTTAATGAATAAACCAATTACCAATGTAGGGTGACTCAGTTGATTATTTTATTACAAGAATTTAACATTACCGTGATTGACCGACCTAGTAAAAAGAATTTAGTAGCATATTTCCTTTCCCATATTGAACATGAGGACGGTACTAAACTTGTTGACGACACTTTTCCTTATGAACATCTATTCATTGTATCTGTTTAGACCCCTTGGTTTGCAGACATTGCCAATTATTTAGCAACTAGGAAATTACCGAATCACTTGTCCCCACCCAAGAAGCATGGCATTATAGTTCATATCTCTAACTATTCCTGGGTTGATAATGATCTCTTCATACTCGCCCAAGTCTTATTATTAGACAATGCGTACGGGAGGATGAAATGACAGATATCCTCCATGCATGCCATGATGGACCATGTGGAGGACATTTTTCTGATAATCCGATGGCATACAAAGTGCTTCCCTTTGGTTATTACAAAGTGCTGCCAAATATGTTAAAGGATGCGATAGTTTCCAAAGAATGGGTATACCTACATCTTTTGATAAGATGCCCTTACAAACTTAGGTCATGATAGAGCCTTTTGAGAAATGGGCTCTGGATTTTGTAGGACCAATTTCTCCCATGTCTCGTAAAAATAAGTATATCCTAGTCTACACAGAGTATGTTACCAAGTGGGTAGAAGCTAAATATTTATTTAGGGCCATAGAGAAATTAGTAGTATAATTCATATATGTAGAGATCTTCACTTGATTTGGTGTGCCTAGAGAAATTGTCACAGATAAAGGCTCTAAATTCACTTCTAAGTTAATGAAAGAAATCAACACGAAGTGTGGCATTCGGCATTCCAAATCCTCACCTTATCATACCCATGCTAATGGCCAAGTAGAATCATCCATTAAAGTATTAGAATCCATCTTAACCAAAACCATTCACTTACATCATAAGGATTGCGCAGATAGACTCCCGGAGGCCTTGTGGGCCTATAGGATAACATGGAGAGACACTACCGGACATACCCCCTATGATTTAGTGTATGAAAAACAATTCCTTTTACCTATCGAATTTCAAGTTAAGACCTTTCACATGGCAGCACAATTAGGCATGAATTTGGACGAAGCACAGAAACAACGAGTGTTACACATTAATGAGTTAGATGAAATTAGAAAGGATGCACTCCAAAGAACAATGTTAATACATAATCAACGAAAGAAATGGCATAATAAATTTATTAAGAAAAAACAATTTAATACTGGAGATTGGGCATTGCTATTTGACTCAAGGTACAAAAAATTTAAAGGAAAATTAACTACTCGTTGGATGGGTCCATATGAAATAGTTACAGATTTCGATAATGGGTTAGTGGAAATTAAGAAAATCGATGGTTCACAAATTTCTTTTGTAGTAAATGGACACAGTCTTAGACTTTACCATCAACCAATATCTAAATAGGATTTTGTACAAAATGTCTTGCAGCGAAAGGTGATGGAATTGGTTGAAGTGGAAATTATTCCTCCTCCTCCTGATCCTTAAAGTTATTTTGGGTTGTCATTACTTGTATATATGTAAATATGTTTGTGTTCGGTTGAATAATCAAGAGTCATTTCTAACAAATTAACTGCATTTATATAGAAGTTTTATTCCTATGATCATTCATTGCAGTTTTGTCAAATTAAAGCAGAAAGACTCTTTTTCTTTTTTTCTCAATTTTTCTCATTTTATAGATGCTTTGTTACGAATAAATATGAATCATCTAACAAGTGGTGTTTCAATTTGATTACAAATACTTTGTTTCTATAAGAAGCTCATGGAGTATTATCTGAAAAGGGGAAGTTTCTTAAAAGACTCATAATCTATCTTAACTCTTTCGTTTTGGTTACTATCAAAATTGAAGTTTATAGTGAAATTAAAAGAACTCCTTGTATATCATCCTTAACCACTTATTCTATGATTTGTTATGCTTTTAAATATGGTATTTTGATTCAGGCATGTACATTTCTAATTTAATAGAATAGTTGCTTGAAAGACCTACTCTAATTATCATATTCTTCATATTCTTATCTTACACCTATGGAATACTAGTTCATCCTATACTTATTATCCAAACTTGCCTCTTAAGCATTTTTTTGTGGTAACTCGAAAGTAAGTGAAATTTTTGCTTGTGGGGAACATTACTAACATTTTATGAAGAAGATAGACTAAAAGGTCAAAGAACAGCTTTAAGTTATTCTCTTTTGACATGATCCATAATTAAGGCCATTATAAAATTACTTATGAGATTTATTCTAAATTTTAATTATGTGTTTAGTAGGCTTAGCATGCTTTAGTACAACCAACTTCCATATACTCAAAATCATTATACAAAGAAAACCCATCGGGGTACTGAATAGGCCTTCTGGCAACGGGTCAATGCTAAGTAACATCTGAAAACAAGGAAGCTTGGTAAATGCAATTAAACTCATCAGGGTATTGAACATGCCTACTAGAAGTGGGGCTATGCTTGCATGGTACCAAGATAAACCCGCCGGGTACTAAACAGGCCTGCTGGCAGTGGGGAAATATTGGGTAAAAGAGATCTGGTTAATGCACCCCACTATGCACATGGTTCCAAAAAATGATAATATATTTGTAAAGAAACCAGAATATATATAAATACATATGTAGGCCAATTGCTTATGATGTTGTTAGAGAATGGATGTAGGTTGGACTTGGATCCAACCATCTAATTCAACCAATACCTAGGATATGATTATCCTAGAAATGCGACCCATAGCTATGGAATCCCACAAACTCTAGGGTAAACTCAAAAATATTCTTGATATGACAAGAAATACTTATAGTGAGGCATGGAGACTAGTTTTTCCTATGGCATTTTTCAATTATACTGTCATTATTCACTTGATCTTTCTAAGCAATGTTGTTTCTGATAAATGTACATATATGAATCATTTCCATTTTACTTGTTAGTTTTCTTTTTCTTGTAAAAATGATAACAACATGATAGAACTATGTATTAAACTATTTTAAAATTACTTAGTTTTTCTTGCATGGCTTGAGGACATGCAATATCTTTGGTTTGGAAGAGGAAGATTATGCTATGAAGATTATACTGTCTTTATTTTTTCAAACTATTTATATTAAGATTCATTTATCTCTAACAAATGACAAATGTTTTCAGGATAATTAGCAGCAATCCGATCCAGTAAAGCATGGTTTTATAGAAAAAACCTGTATGAAGGATCATATGCAGGACCATATCAAGGGTCGAATGCTAGTCTGAATGAAATGCCAAATGATGATCTAAATAAAAGCTGTGATACTATAGCACTAATGGTTAAGTGTGTTATGGTGTTAGCTTAAATTTATTTTTGGGAAAAATTTAAATTAGCTGAGCTATACCTATGATTATCAAGTCACATCTACATGCTTATGAGATCATTATGAGTAATTTCGAACTATGATTTTGTATGATTTTTGACATAATATGATCTATCTTAAACCCCCCATATGGATGTGATATGACATTAGGAACTTTTGAGTCATCATTATATTATCATCACACTTACCCTCTTATCCTCCTCCACGTATAAACCATCAAGTGATCGATCCTCGTGTTAACTTAAGTTATTATGGGTGTGAATATGGTTTATGAAAGCACATTGATTAATACATTCAACCTATCCAAAGTTTTACTTTGGATATGGTTGAATTGATTGAAACCTTATGAGCCCATTAATGCATGCATCCTTTGACGACACACAAATCAAGATTCGTCATTATGGCACGATCACCTAAACATGCCCAGTCTTGGAATGATTGTTTGATTGATTGAATGGAGCACGTTTTAAACCACCCTCTTGCGATTTCCTTTCTATTATGTCTCCCTCACCTACTATCATCCCTGCAGATACTTTTTACTCACTATCTCCCTGTACTCTCTGCCAAGCTTTGCATCCTCTCCTCTGTCTAAACAATGTCGAATCACTTTGAACCTGAGAGATATCAAGAGTTATTTCATATACTATAATTTCGAGAGTGTCGAGAGATCTTTTTCCAGGCTGGGTGGAACCCATTCCTTCACCTCTTGCAAGGATATGATGAAGAAATTTTGCTTCTTTTTGCGATGGGTTTTGATGGGAGGATATTCATGGTTGGTCATCTCACCTTCCCAATAACTAAGGATTCTATCGCCCTTCTGACTAAGCTACCAAGAGAGGGCACTCGATGGCATAAGCACCAGTTTCTTCCATGAGAGTCCCAAAACGTTTCTCCTAAACCCGATTACCGGCATGTTGTAGGCATCAAGGGATTCCACTGAAACTAGATTAAACCAAAATACATCAACCCTTTGATTGTCATCATCCACCTTATCACTTGCGAGGGTAAGTTTAGTGTATTCAAATATTTCCATCTTTGTTTTCTAGCACATTTTGTTGATAAGAAGTTCCTTAATTTTCATTTTTATTTCCTTAAAAGCATGGAGAAAATGTTGAGCCAAGTTAGGAAAAATACCATTAACCCTAAAGGTAGTTTATATCACCATAGTTTGATTAACCTCTTCATCTTAGATCAGCTTAAAGAGCAGAATCTGAATTGGGATACTTTTGTGTTTAAAGTTCTTAACCCCGATCTCAATATTCAGAAATGCCCTCGACATCTCAATAATCGTGAAGCTAGTCAAACCCCATCTTTAGAGAAGAAAATCCCCAATGTTGTCCATCTCGATAAAGACACATCAGAGGCGAGTCTTTCCCATTCTACCCATGTTAACCCTATATTTGCTAAGTTTTTACTTGTAACATGACCTCGTACTAGATAGCAGGAGGCAAATTTTGTCTAGTCCATGGTTCATCCTAGCATCCAAACCATGATTCATATTGATATTCAGATACATCATCCAGATATTATGGCCGAAGTGGATAAACCTAATGCAGACTAACCTTTGTATACATTGGCTAGTGTCTTCGTTGGATTACTTAAAGAGGTTGCTCGTGAGAATGAGCCTGCATTTTCCTAGAACATGAGTCCTGAAAAACAAGTTCCTTCTGTTGACCTTGATATATCATCTGAGGAATTGAATATGTTTCTAGAAACCAAGTAACCCGTAGAACATTTCATTCCTAATAAGACAATAGTGGATCAATTAACTTAGGAGTTGGCGTAGTCAAGAAGGAGAAATGAGAATATACCAAGTTAATTGTAGAACTACGACAAGAGAACAAGGATTTGCATCTGCAAGTTAAAGCTGTCGAAGACCTCAACAAGTCTATTAATTCGTCACATAGGTATCAACAGAAGAGGCGTGTTGTTTTAAAATACCAGGCCAATAATTTGAAGTTTAAATCCTTTGTTTCATCTTCTAAGTCGAAAGAAGCTGCTAACGCATCTCAACCTTCCTCCTAACTCCTCTTTGTTTTTCTCAGTGGGACCTGGAATTTCTCTGGTTTGGGGGAATGTTGATCTTAGTTTTGTCACTATTTTCATCTGGTAAATTACACTTTTTGACATCCATTTGTCATCTTTTTGACAAATTCTTTCATACAGCTTGTAATTCAGCCTTAGGTATGGATATATTTGGATTTATGCAAATTGTGGTTTATTATTATTATTTCACGATTTTATTGATTAAAATTGATATTAATTAGGAGCACATTTGATATATGTATGAATTTGTTTGAAGGTTATAATATTTTAGATGAGCTAACAACTAGACACGCATCACGCTAGATATGCACAAAGAGCATCCAACTTACCATCTAGCTCATCGATTAAACCGCGCGATGTTTGTTGGAAGATTCCTAAATGGTTAAAGCAAATGGTTTTAACTATTCTGCTATCCATGCATTTGGGTTTTTGAATGAACCTCATTCTAGAAAGCTCGCCATATTACCTCCTTTGTTCGACACCACGATATCAGTCCACGTCATAGGGGATCCTCATGCTATAGCACACGCAAATGAGAACTATCGCGTGAGGAAGAAGGAGGATGAATGTGCATTGGATTATGGTCGTTTGATTGTAATAATTGTTGATTGTTTTAAGGAGTGGTCAACCACTCAAAGGGTTGACCTACTAATCCCTGTAAACACTATATATATTTGCCTCTAAATGAGAGCGTAGTTAGCTAGTTTATGCATGTAATCAATTAATCTTAGAAGACTCTGTAATATTGTTCTGTATTTTTAATATAATTTTCCTTCTTGTTGTGTATATGATCATGTTCGTGTGAGAGTTTAAGAAACATCACCCCTGATTGCTGAGAGGGCCCGTCATCAACTAGTTGTTTTCATTCTTGTGTATTTTCATTATCATTTCCTTTTCAATTAGTATAGTTTCATTTCATGTTTGTTTATGCAATTGAATTACTATAATCATTCATTTCATTGTTTCCTGTATTGTGTGTTTATTATAATGTTGTGTTGATAATTTAGTTCTTATTTCATAGATTAAAAGTGACCGATTGCGCACCTAGTTTGCTTTCAATTTTATTTCCAGTCTTTTTAGCTTACTATTCAGTATTATGTTAACAAGTATATAGGGTAGATTTCTTTGATATCTTAGGATTAAGTTATAATAGATTCAGTTCAGTTCATTAATTCATTTTTTTGTATTTCAGTTTGTTTAACAATGCAATAGAATAATGATTTCCTTCTAATTATGAATTAGCTTAAGTTATTTTGTTGTTGAATTCGATCACTAAGTAGGTTTATTTACTGTATTTATGCATTTTGGTTTCATGTGCACAAGATCAGCTGATAATTAGATCATTTAGGTTATTTTATATTATTTTTTGTATACAAATTGTCATTCAGACAACCTGTTTAACCTATGATTCAGACCTACCTTCTAGTATACTATCTAGCCTTTTTTTCAGCCTTCAATATTCCTGTTTTGTTTTAAGCCTATTTTAAGTTCTGTTTCTTTAGCTTTTGAAATATGTTTTGAGTGTGGTAGTGAGATAATGGTTACGTTTATCATTAGGAATACAGTTTAGATTGTTTAAAGTATTTATTAAGTTTTATTCCTTTCTTTCACCTCTTTTCACCTTGAATATGTCTTGAGTTATGCTTTGTGATTCTATTTCTTTTGGTTTATGATTTCTTCTTCAATACTGTTGTAATGTTTTGTAATTATATCCCTAGTTTTGTTTGATTTATCTCTTTGTACATTGGATTTAGGGTTAGATGTGTTAATTTCTAGGAAAGTATACTAGCACCTTGTAAATTGATCATAGCAGTAGGGCCTGTTCCTCTCACTCTGTGGTTACTAAAGAGAATTGTAGAGTAGGATTTAAAATAATCCTCTTTATTAAGTTTTTTACTTGATTTCCCACTTAAGTTTTCATTATAAAGTTTTCTACTTGCTCCTTATTAAAGTTATCTTTATTAAGTTTTCTACTTGCTTCTTATTAAAGTTATCTTTATTAAGTTTTCTACTTGTTTCTTTCATTAAGGTCTTTTACTTGTTTATAAGCTAGATTTCCCTTACATTTGTTTCATATAAGAATTGGTTGTTTATGAAAGTAATATTTAAAAAGAATCTTGTTTCTTAATAGATTAGTCGTTCATAATATCTTTTTAATTAAGAACCATTTACTTATGGAATAGATCATCATGTTTACTATCACCTGTAATTAGACATTCCTTAGTTTGCACATATTTGTAGAAGTTAAGCTAGATTTGATTCCATTTATTTTATTTACTTCTTTTGAAAGCAATTTTAACACTACTCCTTCTCTAGTTCCAATCACAGTGAATGCATATCCACAGAACAATAAAGGAGAGTGGAATTAGATAGTTTAGTTTGAACCATTATGTACATTTGTTAACTGCATGTATACTTGATTTCTAATATGATCCTGATTTGTATAGCTAGTTTATGAAATTGTTAATAAGTAGAATAGTTAATTAATAGGTTTTACTATAAAGAGTAGAATAGTATTGTTTATATGTTTATCTTTCAATAATTTTCCATAGAGTAGAGTAGTATAGTTTTATACTGCTCTAATCTAATACTCTGGTTTTGTTTAATGACCTTCATAGTTGCATTTATAGGAGTTTGACTCGGTTTTTCATTTTGAAATATCTTTTGATCTTTTCTTTGATAAACTATTTTCATGACACATTAGGAACCCCTCTACTTCGCATATAATTTGTGTCAACTCTAAGTTTACCAACCTCGGTTGATAATTAAATATTAGGTGAATTAATTAAGACATTATAACACCCAACATGTTCATCATCCATAATCTTCATGTAAAGGTTAGGATCGGATTTACTCTTGGTGAATCCCAAGCTTGTCAAGAAGATGTATATTCTACCATACCAAGCTCTAGGATCTTTCTTCAGTCCATACAGATCCATTTTTAACTTGCATACATGAGTCACTTTGTCTTCGACTTCAAATCTTTTTGGTGGTTCGATGTAAACTTTTTCCTCAATCAAACCATTAAGGAAGGATGTCTTTACATCCATCTCGTGTAAGTCCCATTTCATCATGGAAGAAAGTTCCATGATTGTTCTGATGGAAGTGTACCTTGCTACTAGAGAAAATGTCTCTTCATAATTGATCCCCTCTATTGTTCAGAATATTGCACCTCTTATGGACAAGAGTTGTTCCTCTAGTATGAATGGTTTAGATCTAGAACAAATGGGTAAACAACAAGGATGGAAGACATCCCCTAGAGCTTGTAGATATCTGGAATAAATCCTTTGATTGTTCTGCAGTATGATGGAAGTGTCTCCTATGGTAATGAATATCCATGGATGTATCTTCACAATCACATCAAATAGACAAGAAATATAAAAGGTACCAAAACATAACATACAGTTATATAATAGTGACTAAGGAATCCAATAATAAAATGAATTGATTCAAACATAACACATTTTATGAGAAAGGAACCAACTTTGCATTAATAATGAAGAATAAATCTTACAACCTTCGCCTTAGTGTTATGATGCTACTTCACATGACATGACTTGTCCTCAAAAGCTCCAGCTTTCTCCTCCTATACTCACCCTAGATTAGGCCAGAATCTCAATTCAGCAGCATGAATTTTCTCTCTTTCAACCATGGGGTATGAACAAGGTTTTATAGGCCTTGCGAGGATAGGGATGGTTGAGTAAATGGGTGGTGAGGTGGAAGGGATATCCCAAAAGGATGGATCTCGAGTCCAAGTGGTCCTCAGGAGTAGGGATGAGGGTGCCATGAAGTATTGCTTTGAGAAGCTTCATGGAATATTCTATTTTTCACTTTTTAGCTCGGGCACCTCTTTTCTTCCACTATGATAGATCATTACCAGGGTGGAACCGCTCCTTGATTAAAAGCAGAAAGCAGTGGCACCACTTATTTTCAAGAGACAATAGGCATTACTAAAGAAGGTAACACCTCTTGCATTAAGGGAAAAGGTGGTGCTGGGAAAATGGTTATAAGTTATTTGACACATCCACACTCAAGGATTTAATTAAGAGGAGTGTGCAATTCGAAGAGGAACCAATACCATACTTTGAGCTTGCACCGTGGGAATGTTATTCTCCCCAACACCATCATGAAGTAAGTAATGATTCAAGATTGGATTTTTCTGATAATTATGATAATGACATGTATTTAGATGAATTTATTGTATATGACTCACCTTCAAGGCCCAATTGGGCTGAAAAATTCATACAAGCTGCAGGGGAATTGGATAGAAATCCCCTAGAGCCTAGGAAGACAAGATCCCAAATTCAAAATGATTCCTATGCAAGTGAAATTGCTATTGTTGAGAAATTTTATGTGATGATTGGATCTGATCCACATTCATATCAGGAACCTTTTCATGATCCAAGGTGGCAATCAACAACGCAAGATGAATTTAATTCTCTCCAAGACAATGAAACATGGGAATTGATTCCCCTTCCTCCTAAGAGGAAGCTTGTGCAATGCATGTGGGTATTTCGAACCAAAATTGCTGAAGATGGTTTAGATGTTAAGTACAAGGACACATTGGTTTCTAAGGGCTAATCTCAATTCCAAGGTGTGGACTACACTGAAACCTTTGCACTGGTTGCAAATACAGATTCAATAAGACTAGTTCTAGCAATTGCAGCTAGTAAAGGTTGGAAAGTGCACCATATGGATTTCAAGAGTGAATTATGACATGGTGAAATACAAGAGGAGATATACATGCATCAACCTCAAGTTTTCCAAGAGGATCCTTCACTTGTTTCCAGGTTGAAGAAATCACTTTATGGACTCATCAAGCAAGCCCCAAGGGCTTGGTATGCAAAAATGGATAGTTTCTTTCTATCAATTGGTTTCATTCGATGAAAATATGATCAAAATGTTAATTTTTCAGAGAAATGATGTTGTATTGGAGGTTATTGTAGTAGGGATTTCTCCCTTGCTACAGGGAAAGAATGGCTACCTTCCGTCTATAGGATGGAAGGATAGGTTCCTGGTGGTGAATGCTCAATGGAAATGGAGGAGAGGGAGTGTGGGTGGCTTGAGAGGCAAATGTGTCTCAAGGCATCCACTTGGATAGCACAACAGTATGCAAGGGAGAAGTGTTTTGAGAGTGACCCCAACCCCTCTATTTATAGCTTTTTTAGGGTTCTAAGCCCCTGGTCATGGATTTATCCTCTTTCGCTCAAACATTAGCTCCTTTGAGGGGTTTTAGCCCATTTTTGGAGGTTTTAGCCCCTAGGAGAGCTATGTAGACTCTTTTTAGGGTTTGTTTTACCCCTTTTTCCTATTTTTAAGCCTTCTTAAGGGTGTGGGGGTCAAATGGAGTCAAATGAGGGTCGTGTATAGGTGTCCTTGGGTGGTGTAGGCCATGTAGAGATGAGTGAGGTATTTTTTGGGTTAACAGATTGCCCCTTGATGTGTGAGGGCAATAGCTCATCGTATGGCCGACATACATCATAGGATTTTCTACGGAGAGGTGGTGCTTCCAGGGCTGAGGCATGGTGGATTTTGGTTTCTGTATTAATTTTTAGAATAATCAACCCAT
>LPNX010072959.1:408238-576077 GCA_001517045.1 Pseudotsuga menziesii | reverse complement strand
CTGTTATATACTTGCTGAACATTGTGCATCTCTCTTTCAACCCCAGTACGTTGATGGCCTCTTAAACCCTAGCCATAGGATACTTTCCTTTACAACACTTGCTAGATCTGGAAGGGTACATAGTTGTATGGACTCATTGTTGGAGAGTCAGAGTCTCTATGATACACGTATGTTGCATCAATTATAAATCTATATAGAAGTGCTACTGGGGATTTTGAACATTGTCTCCAACATAATATAGAAATCACAAGGGACATCAACCTGTTTAGGTCCCTCGAATAGACTCATCAATTTCCTAGATTAAGGTTACATCTGGGGTCTTTGACCAAAAACTGCATGGAACAATACCCTGTACGAATCTCAATGATGCGATGATGTAGCTGGAGTCAAGCACATGAGAAACAACCATCCCGAGAGGCATTAAGGAATCCTCTCAAGTGTTCTGAGGAACTCATCAATGAGTTTAATGAAACCAAGATATAGGGACCTCTAGCTCTATCCTATGGAATATTTGTGTTGTCATCGATAGAGGGAGACCTGCCCCAGGCCAAGGAAATGGTGTTTCCTTAACCATAAGCACGAGGGAGATAACTGAAAGATGTGAGAGAATCTACAGACTGACCCATTGAATGGGGGGGGGTGAAGGGGAAGAGTTGAATAGGGGTAGAGGGAGTGTAGTAGACTCAAACTTCCTTTGTTCAGAGTATGACAGCAGGGAGGACCAGGAAGAAAATGAAAATGGCTCATTGGAATGGGATCATAGCTGTAATACCAAGAATGTCACTGCAGATGGGAAATACTTGGAGGATTTAGGCACTTTTGATATTGATGGGATCAAGGAAGACACATTGCAGAGTACTCTGAACAAAGGCGACCCGAAGTGGGAATGCTGGAAAACTATTTTCTATGGGGTGGTGTCTACATATACTGTTGTTGTATGATCTCGTGGATTTTTGGCGAGCCCAAGAAAGTAAATGCTCGATCATGCTTTCAATTTTATAGAGTCTAAAAGAACGAAGAAGACTCTAGTGGGGGATCTTTTTCTTTGGTAGTCTCATGTGCCCAAAAAAGGATAAAATTATACACAGGAGAGCTCGCCCATCCTGTAGGGGATGAGAGACTTCTTTACGATTGGTAGTCCAATTGGGTCAGAAAAGGTGACACCTATACTGACTAGACGGTCATTCAGATACTTTTATGAGCATAAACAAAACCAAGTTTGCTCAGCAATATTTTGTTGATGAGAAGGTTGGAAAAGAGCTCAACAACAACCCATGTTGAGATTTTTCGTAAAGTTCGGTCCCTTTGCCCAAGAAATCATAAAAGTATGCAGAGGGGAGCATTCTTGGCTTGAATATTCCAAGGTGGTCCTTTTCATTTTATGGTATACATAGTCTGCAAAAAGAGATAAATGAGACGATGTAGACACCCTTTCCTATCCTTTAATGAGTGGGAAAGAAAGCAGTTGTGCTCAACAATATTTTCATTCTTTTAAGAGTCAAAAAAGAGCTTAAACGAAACTCTATTATGGTCAACCGATTGCAGTGGCATAGGAAGTGCCCCATGTCGAGATGGTGGACAGTGGTCCTAAGGTCATTCACGCAGTATGGATAGAGCAGGTGGCTCTCAAACATACCAAAACATGCACAAGATAGATCATGGAAGAGGCATGCGAGTCAGTGTGGTAGAGGCACGCAAACTAAGGTGGCTCTCGAACAGAGGTCAGGAGAGTCATGCGTGAATTGTGGTGGATGGACTTGACTACATGTGATGTGAGTGCAATTCTGGAGGCATATATATGCCAAAAACATGTTGTTATCCCCCAAAATAATTTATTTTGATAGTATGAATAATTTGACTTATGAAATGAAGGATATGAATATCACTAATAGTTTGAAAGCCTCTGTTTTTTATTTGGATGAAAATTTCACAAGTTATAGCTTTCAGTGGCTTAGGAGAGGACTATCATAGCTCATTAGCCATTGAAAGGCTATGTTTCAGTGGCTAAACGGTTGAATGCAGGCCAAAGGCAAACCACCAAAAGTAGTCTGAGCAACCAGAGTAAAAGTAACACTTTCGATGGCTTAGGAGATACTACATAAACTCATTAGCCACCGAAAAGGGTCTTTTTTGGTAGATTAGAAAGGGGTGCAACATATGCACTAACCACTGAAATATGAAAGATAAATATTGGGTGGAAAACCCTTTTCAGCAATTTAGGAAAAATCTATGACATTTGTGTTGACCACCGAAAGAACATTGTTGACAACGGTCGAATATTTAGTCCTCTATGACATCGACATTTTATAGGTTTATTCATTTATGTCACCAACACTGCAAAGAGTCTAGTGGGTTGAGGTTCCAATAATCGACACATTAGTGGTTAGAGCTTCCGATTGTTGATGCTTAACCATCATGACGTTAGTGGTTTGAAATGTCGACACTATGGCAGCGTTCAGGTTTAAAGTTTCGATGAATTAGTGGGTTGAGGTTCCGGTCGCCGATGCATTAGTGGTTAGAGCTTCTGATCATCGATGCTTAACCGCCCCAATGTTAATGGTTTGAAATGCTGACACTACGGCAGTGTTCAGGTTTAAAGTTCCGATGCATTAGTGGGTTGAGGTTTCAATCACCGATGCATTAGTTAGTGGTTTGAATCGGCAGCTAGAAAAGGGTTTTTCAAAGTCGCTATCTGTCGAAAACAGAAATTCACCACGGCGACGGGGTAAAGATTTCGACGGTTTAAGCAAGAAAGATCACGTTTAAATTAGCCACCAAAAGCTATCGTTTTGGAAGTTTACTGACAAAATCAAGGAGGATCTAAACCACCGAAAGGCTAAAATAGGGAAATAGTTGGGAACTATCACATCCAACCCCTTCAGTAAGGAAAAAGGCCATTTTAAAGCATGATTACCCACCAAAAAGACCTGGAGCGATGTGACTATGTGGTAAATGAATGAAAAGGGTTGTTAGGCAAGTAGCACAAATTGATCTAACTACCAAGCCTCTAGTTTCCCTCCACCTATCCCGAAGACCATCAAATAGCCATCAAATTCTCTGGCTGAAGCAAGTTACGGAGATATGGGAAAAGATATCTCAAGGATCGAGTTGCTGTCATAATTTTGGTGACCTCAACTTCCATAAAAGACAGAAATCCCTCATAATTAGTGCCTTGGGACCCCATCGAATTTCATTTTCAAAATTAACATTGTTCTCACCTGAAAAAACAAGCTCTGAAGGAGCAGCTAGCTGAAGCACACTATATACAAAGTCTAAAGGATGTTTTGCAGGTACCCAAGAGATACACCCTTCAGGATGAAGAAAAGTGGACCAGCTCTTAGATAGGATCTAGGTGATGTAATTTATTATAGACCCATCCAAAGGTTTGCAGACTGTTCCAGGAGGTAGTGTTAACCCAAAAAATCCCTCACTCAGCTCTACATGGCCTACACCACCCAAGGACACCCATGCATGACCTTTGTATCACCCCATTAGATCCCCACACCCTAAAAAAGGATTAAAATGAGTCAAAGGGCTTAAAAACCCCCAAAAGGATCCTAAATAACTTTCCTAGGGGCTAAAGCCTCCAAAAGGGGCTAAAACCCCTCAAAGGAGCCTAAAACCCTAAAATGAGCTAAAGTTAGGGTCGAAGGGGTTAAAATCCCAAAAAAGGGTCTAAAGCCCTAACCAAGGGCTTAAAACCATAAAAGTCCCCAAAAAAAGCTATAAAAAGAGGGGTGGGGGTCACTCTCAAACAACTCTTCCCTTGCATACTATTATGCTGCCCATGGATGCCTTGAGACCCTTTGTCTCTCAAGCCACCCACATCCCCCTCTCATCCACCTATATTCCCCATTGATCCATAGCTCCTCCATTTCTTGTGGAAATTGAACCAGGTGATAGATTAATTTTACTCACAACAATTAACAATTGATCATGCAAAATCACTCACAAAGAGACTGAAAATTGGAGCTAAACACTAAACTGTATTAAATCAGTGTACAATAGCCAACCCTGTAATAGCATAGGTTGCTGAATAAATAACATACATCATGGATTCGAATGCATGAGGAGCAATTCGAATCTAGCATAAAGCAGGCTTACTAAAAATAAGCAAATCCCCCATAGGTGTAAAAAGCTGATCCCAAATCTGTCATGGAGCTCATGAATTGGAAAAAAGGATTAGGCAAGATAAAGAGTGGTGGAATGGCAGCTCATACATGCTTTTTCATGGATAAAATAGAGGAGGATGTGTAGGACAAAAAACTAGTCAACCTCACCTAGTCTAGCTTTTCCTTTTTCCTTAAAACACTGAAAAAGCAGGGAATAAAGAAGAAAAAGTAGAAGGGCACCTAGGAGGCCAGGAATAAAGTAGAATTGATTCCTTTAGCTCTCCCATGTGCTACATGAGTCAAATAAGGAAAGTTTTACCATTATAGATAGGCAAATGACAACTTGCACAAGGTGGGACACATGAACTAGGCTAATAAGACAGAAATAATTAAATTAATGTCTAAATGGGTAAACTATGGGTTGATTATTCTAACACCCCCCCTTAAGCCTTAATTATGAGTAATATATCAGAAAATTATAGGGCCTAGCAACAAGGCTTAGTCACCCTTTACATACTGCATGTCCATTTAAACAAGGAAAGAGGCAAAACCAACTTGGGAAAATCCTCCCTTAAACATGGACTATAAAACAAAATTGTAGAATCTTGTCTTCACTCATGCTTTCACAGCATGATCAGAAATCCCCAGCAGTGATTTGATATTTCTGAAGGTCTTCTCACAAAATGATTTGGTGAAGATATCAGCTACTTGTTTTGAAGATGAGCAGAAGAGTAGATGAATGGTGCCATCATGCACAAGTTCTCTGATGTAGTGCATATGGATCTCAATGTGTCTGGTTCTCTGCTTCTGAACTAGATCTTTGCAGATTTGAATGGTACTTTGGTTATCACAGTAGATGGTAGTTGAGTAATCTGGTTCGAATCCACACTCTCCAAGTAAACCCTGCAACCATAAACATTGAGTTGCTGCATTAACAACTGCTCTGTACTCTGCTTCTGTAGATGAGAGTGAAATGGCACTCTGTTTCTTGCTTGACCAGCTGATTGGCCCTTCTGTAAGCATGAACACATATCTTGAAGTGGAATTTCTATCTGTGCTATCACTTTCCCAATCACTGTCAGTAAATCCAATCAAATCAAGATCAGATTTTGCTTTATAGAAGATCCCGTGTGTCCTTGTTCCCTGAACAAAGTTAAGGATCCTTTTGGCTGCTTTCCAATGGATCTCTTGAGGCTGATCCATGAATATAGAAGCCACACTTACTGCATAGCAAATATCAGGTCTATTATGTGTTAGATACAACAAACATCCAATCAATTTCCTATACAGTGTATTGTTTACAATCAGTGAAGAATCAGCTTCTTCCAGCTTCACTCCTGAAAGGAAAGGAGTTTTTCTTGCTTTGCAATCCTTCATTTTGAATTTTTTCAGCAAGTCCAAGGAATATTTGGACTGGTGCACCTTGATTCCAGCTTTGGTTTGAGCAATATCAAGCCCCAAAAATTGACTTAAGAGCCCCAAATCTGTCATGGAGAAGGCTTGGTTCATAGCTCCTTTTAAGGAAGCAATCTCAGCCTGTGAGCTTCCTGTAATGAGGAGGTCATCAACATATAACAAAATGATCATTAATGAACCATTAAATAACTTCAAATAGACATTTGGATCTGATTTTCACTAAACAAAATTCAGTGATAGCAAGAAGCTATCAATCTTGGCATACCAAGCCCTGGGGGATTGCTTTAGCCCATACAATGACTTTATCAACCTGCACACAAGAGAAGGGTTAGTATAAAAACCTTGAGGCTTCTACATATATATCTCTTCAATTAGATCTCCATTCAGGAAGGCACATTTTACATCCATGTGATGTACCTCCCATTGCCTTGAGGCTGCAATGGCTAAGGCTAGCCTAATGGAATCCATCTTTGCCACTGGGGAAAAGGTCTCATTGTAATCTATGCCATGAACATTTGAGTAGACCTTGGCTACCAATCTGGCCTTGTACTTCAGTGGTGAACCATCAGCAGCAAATTTGGTGTTATAGACCCACTTACACTGGACTAACTTTCTTCCTGGAGGAAGATCCACTAGCTCCCATGTGTTGCTCTTCTGGAGTGAGCTGAACTCCTCCTTCATGGATGTTTTCCATATTGGATCTCCTGATACTTATTAATATGTTTGAGGATCAGACTCCACCATCAAATATCATTTTTCAGCAAACATAGGATCCTTCATGCACATACCACTCTCAAACTGAGATCTAGTCCTTCTTGGGTCATTGGGATCCCCAGCTAGCTCACCTGCTGCATGTAGTGTCTTGGCTGCCAATTTTGGCCTTGTGGGGCTGTTAGGGTCTGCAATAAACTCATCTCCATTAGACAAATCAGAATCAGCATGTTCAAGAAACTCTTTACTTACTTCTTGAGGTTCAGGTGGTGAAGAGGCTTCACCAACTTCCACTGCTGCAAGGGGTTCTTCTTCAAACTGAACACACCTTTCAATGAAGGATTTGTTTGTGCTCAAATTTATAAAATTTTACCCTTTTGAATCTTCAGAGTATCCAACAAAAAGACACTCTTGGCTTTGGGGCTGCAAATCCTTCCTCTTCTCTGTCGGGATTCTAGCCCAATCCTTTGAGCCAAAAATCCTGAAATGGGTCACATCTGGCTTGTGCCCACTCCATGCTTCGAAGGGAGTCATTCCATCAAGATGTTCGTGAGGAACCCTATTCTGAATATAGGCTGCACAGTTGATAGCTTCGGCCCAGTAATTTGGTGGCAAAGTTTTGGCCTCCATCATGCATGTTGCCATCTCCTTCAGTGATCTGTTCTTCCTCTCAACAACACCATTTTGCTGTGGTGTGTAAGGGATATAATGCTGCATCTGAATACCTGCATCTGCACAATAATTAATAAACTCAAACTTGACATACTCACCACCATTGTCAGATCTGAGGGCCTTGAGTTTCCTTCTAGACTAGTTTTCAACCAAAGCCTTAAAGACTTTGAATAGGCCAAAAACTTCAGACTTGTGTTTCAGGAAGTGAACCCAGCAATACCTAGAAAAGTCATCAATAAAAGTCAATGCATATTTTTCCCGACTCATGGAAATATGAGGGAATGGCCCAGCAACATCACTGTGGATCAGCTCGAGGGGTGCAGAGGTTCTTTCATGACTAGCTCTCTCAAATTTGTGCTATGGGTGTTTTCCTACGATACAACCTTGGCAAACTGCTTTGGAAAATTTTATCTTGGGAAACCCTATGACCATCTCTTTTTCACTAAGATCAGAAAGATACTTGTACTTTAGGTGGCCAAATATTTCATGCCATAGCTTGCTGGATTCATTAGCATGAATGAGAAGAGTAGAGGGGTTTGAGTGAGGTAGAAAGTGTGAGAACATGTATACCTTTTGAACATGATTCGAAACTCCTTTTGCAATGACTCTACCAGTTGAGATCTCTGTGATCTCAACTTCATCGGGGGAGAATATGACCTTCTTAGGAGACCCAGTGTGGGTCATCTGGTACACTGACAGGAGGTTGGAGGCGAGACCAGGCACATACAGCACATTACTGAACTGACCATGATCAAGATCTATCCTTCCTTTGCCTTTACTTTCAGTGAGAGAGTCATCTCCGAGTACAATATATGGTCCTTTTGACATATCCAGTGAGGAGAAGGCCTCCTTAGTCGAAACCATGTGTCTTGAAGCTCCAGAATCAATGATAAAACTGGGTGAGCTTGATGTGCCATCAACTAGAGCATGAACTCTCTCTCTGTCATCTGAACTTGATCCTCCTTCTCTCTTCTTTGAGCTTTCTGGAAGGGAGATGCCATTCTTCTCCAGGATTTGGGTCAGCATGTCTATCTACTTTTTCATACAAGAGCTTTCAGAGTGATTTCCCTTATTGCAGTATGCGCACTTGTTCATTTCACCTTTGTTCTTATTCTTCTGGTAATTCTTCTTGGGACCTTGTGGATCCTCCGGAGACTGTTTCTTGTCTCTCTTTTGCTCAGGTGGCTTTTTAGCTTTCTTTTTGCCTTTTGAATCCACCTTCAAATCTCCAGCAATCAAAGCTTGATCTTTGGATGGTTTTATGGTGCCCATCATCACCAGCTTATCATGTTCTTGTGTCAGAGATTCCATGAAATCTGCAAGGCTAGGCATCTTCCAGGTTCGAGCTGTCAGTTTTGTGGCATAGAAGGTCGAAACAAACACTGACTAATCAGGGCCCATCTTTGAGAGGATGGCCTGTACGATATTATCATCTTTCTTTTCAATACCACACTATTTTAGCTGCAAAACTAGTGCTTTGAACTTGGAGAAATATAGCTGCAGGGATTCAAAGCTCGTTGGACTCAGAGAAATCAGCTCATTTTCGATTTGATGTCCCCTCATCTCATCTGTCTTTCCAAAAATATCAGCAAGCTTCTCTCATACTTTATTTGGTGATGTCAATCCATCAAGATGGAAAAGGAGGTCTCTGGAAATACTCAGACACAGGAGGCCATAAGCCTCATCCCTCTTGTTGTGCCATTTTATCTTCTCTGCAGTTGCATTGGGCTCTGCTTTTGTTTCCATAGTCACCATGTAGAGGCCTTTCACTCTCAACGGTATCTCCATCTCTGCTTTCCATTCAAATAAATTGAAATGAGTCAAGATAGTTTTCTATGATTGATCCATAGCTTAGAAAATCTGTCCCGACTGTCAGTAGAAGGCTCCCAGTCACTGATGTCGAACTTGCAAAACAATTTTTGAAGGAGAGAAACAATCTACAATGGCTCTGATACCATGTGTAAATTGAACTAGGTGATAGATTAATTTTACTCACAACAATAAACAATTGATCATGCAAAATCACTCACAAAGAGACTGAAAATTGGAGCTGAACACTAAACTGTATTAACTCAGTGTACAATATCCAACCCTGTAATAAAATAGGTTGAAAAATAAATAACATACATCAGGGATTCGAATGCATGAGGAGCAATTCGAATCTAGCATAAAGCAGGCTTACTAAAAATAAGCAAATCCCCCATAGGTGTAAAAAGCTGATCCCAAATATGTCATGGAGCTCACGAATTGGAAAAAAGGATTAGTTAAGCTAAAGAGTGGTGGAATGGCAGCTCATACATGATTTTTCATGGAGAAAAGAGAGGAGGATGTGTAGGACAAAAAACTAGTCAACCTCACCTAGTCTAGCTTTTCCTTTCGCCTTAAAACACTGAAAAAGCAGGGAATAAAGCAGAAAAAGTAGAAGGGCACCTAGGAGGCTAGGAATAAAGCAGAATTGATTCCTTTAGCTCTTCCATGCACTACATGATTCAAATAAGGCAAGTTTGACCATTATAGATAGGCAAATGACAACTTGCACAAGGTGGGACACATGAACTAGGCTAATAAGACAGAAATAATTAAATTAATGTCTAAATGGGTAAACTATGGGTTGATTATTCTAACATTGCTGAGTGAGAAACAAAGGTGCTTTTTCCTGCCAGGGCATGGTGGCCCATTGCACCAAAGAAGAGGTATACCATTATTTTTTCATGCTTTTGTTTAGTAGCGTAGTTGTTTTCTAACCCATATTTGCTTGCAGGTTTGTTTATTAGCTTGTTTTGCAGGTTTTTTTTTTTTTAATAGTTGTTTGCAGGTTCTTGGAGAAAATCCCTAACCTTGTTTGCAGAGGGGCTCACAACCATTTCTTGTCCATCTTTTCTTCCTTTCTATTCTATTTATTTTTCCTACATTTCCACACAGGAACCTACCCTTCCATCCTATAGATAGAAGGGATCTATTCCTGCCCCTGTAGCAAAGAGAAATCCCTACTACAGAACTGGCGACCATACCAGGTCAATCCCACAGGATCCTTGGTTCAGTTTTTTAAAATTTCAAGTTTTATTTCAGTTTCTGCCCTAGGTTTAAAATTTATTGTCAAATCTAGTTTAAATCCTATTTATTTACAATTTATTGTTTCTATCGAACCTCCATAAGGAAAATCTGAGTCCATTTGGCCACAGTACAAGTTACTGTCGGCTGGATCTGTCTTAGGATTAAAAAAACCCCCAATCTGGAGCAGGTCACACTTATCGGGCCTAAACAGGGGACCAGGTCGCTCATTTAGGCCTCACAAGTGCAACCAGGTCACCCTTTTTCCCCTGAAAGGTGTGACTTCCTTCAGAAAGGTAGACCGCTTATGTCTGTGAAATCTGTGTGACCCCCTCGCCTATTTCTGGAAAAATTTGGTGACCCCCTCGCCACATTTGACCCGAAACATGTAGTCTGTCACTCAGGAGTTAATTTTCAATTTACTGAGGACTGTCAGTGTGGCTCAGCTGTCTCTGTCTAGCACAATAGTCCCATTTTTGTTTCTATTTCAGTTTACTGCAATTTCATGTACAAACAAAGTGTAAATTCAAAAACATTTAATTGGTTACTCAACATAGCCTAACTAAAACTAGCATAAAATTAACAGTCTTTCTTACCTTTCCTCCTCTACCCAGTCATCACCCTTCAAGGTATTCTGGGATAAGACGAAGGGAACAACTCATATAGTAGTAGGCCCTTCACCCAATATTGTTCGAAACCATTAAAAATGGATGACTTGGAAGGCAGAGGGGGTAGATAATGAGGGCTTCTCACGGTGCTAAGCGTCCTCCCTATTGACCAACCTTGCATCTGGGAGGTGACCTATGGATCTATGGATGGGATTAGTCCCATTGTGTTGAGATCCCAACAACTTATCTTGGTTGAAGAAGAATATAGTTGTAAGGTAGTCACCTAGTTAGGCTATCACAATTCAGGGTAAAAAATGGTATTTGTCTACAAATTTTTTGTTCATTTACTGCTTTCAACCACAATATGATGAATTCATAAACCATTTGCAGCCACCAAATAACAAAAACACAGAAATACATACACACCATACCACGTAAATCAACCCCACTCAGTTCATGATGCTGAGAGAGCCACTAAAATTGATTAATTTACACTAAGTTCAAAAATTTGTAGTCTTTGAGGACATAAGTCCTTGACTACCTTAACCATGGGAAGTACTTAGGCTCTACCCAGAAACTCATTGTGAGGAGTACCACGGGAACCCCAAAATAGTTGGCCGCTGAGAGGAATTGCTAAGCGAAATGGGCAACGACCCCCATCGATTGAGTAGAACTCCCATGAGGAAAAAACCAAGCGTTGTCTTCTGGTAGTCTTGGTGGCCAAGTGACCACCTACATCCAATAGGAATCCATTGAAAACAGGGTCCAAAAAATCATTTCCACCAGTTCGATACATAAATCTAACACAATTGATCCCCCACGCTCTTCCTCACTCCTAAGAGGCGAACCACCACAATTTGAAACATTGAATCGACACCGTTGATACCATTCTCGATGACCTCTTACACCATCAGAAGGCCACACAGCCTCTGATTCAGATTCACACCCATATCAGTCTGAACCAGGCTTGCACACAACACCATCAAGCTCCATGGCTGGTGCAAACCCGGATCTATTTTCCAGCATAGAAATCGCTAGTGGATCCATGTCCACACCCCAAATTATCACCAAAAACCCTACAGGTGGCCCCAGCATGGTCATGCAAACTATCATTAGTCAGCTTCCACCACCCATAGTAACCACTCAAGCTGTCCCACCTGCAACACTTAGGGGCAGTGGACCTTCCACATACATTTCCCCTCCTATCACACATGAGGGCAATACCCCTCCCACCTACATTGCCCGTCCTATCACACATGGGGGCATTGGCCCTTCCATCCACAGTGTCGCTCACACCACACTTGGGGACATTGACCCATCTACAATGGCACCACCAGCACCACCAGCTATGCAGGTACATTATGCACCTGCAAACCCCACCACCATAAATTCCCCATTTAACATCAACCTCGGGTCAAATCTTCCTTTCATGGCTCATCTTAACTTGCTTGATTTGTCTTGATTGACAAATGACCCCATCCGCCATCAAACCTTTTGGCCCCCCATGCCAACCAAACTTCCCTCAGACATTCCCAAGTTTGAAGGGAAAGCAGGGGAGTGTCCCCAAAATCACATCATGACATTTCATCTATGGTGCTCCTCAAATAGCATCATAGATGACTCAATCAGGCTAAGAATTTTCCAAATCACCCTCATAGGTGTGGCATCCAAATGGTACATTGAGCTACCGCAAGCCAAGTACCCATATTTCAACTCCTTACCTTTCATGTTCCTGCAGTATTTCCAACTCCCTGTCAGATATGACGAAGGGGTGGAGATATTGTTATCCTGCCACTAGAGCACTGCGACATATATAATCAACCACATCCATGAGTGGTGGTGACATTGTAGTTTGTGTAAAATCCAATTTGACGATAGGATCTTCTTGGATTGGTTTTGCAAAACCTTTATCCCACCCATAGAAAATGACGTCGCATCCAAACATCCTCAATCCGAAGAAGAGGCCATATTGAAAGCCTAGCCGTTTGACCTGATCTACGCATAGTCTGGATACCTCTACACCGTCATTCTAGATGCTCCCCATCTGGGTACCTCCTACTAAGATGCATCGAGGGCATCCCATGCTGTAGATGGCATCATAGGCTCAGTCTCCCAATAGCCACAACACCGTCCAACACCATTTCCAGTTCCACCACAACCAAGCAACACTTCCAGTGTTGCCTACAAAAACCAAACTCTAGACTATGCCATAATGATGTCCCAGTCCGGAGCAACAATTTCCTACGCACAACTTGCACCACCACAGCAGGCTCAAGCCTTGGCATGGGAGATACAACAATACGCGTGGCAAATTCCCACATTTGTGGCACCGTTGCCCACCCAAATTTATTATGGACCATCAGTGCAAGTGGTTCAAGCTTGCGCCCCTGGTTCAAGCTTGCGCCCCTGCTCCATCTGGTCCATTGGGAAAAGTATTTGCACAACAAAACCATCCCAACTAGCCTACCCCTAACAATCAACAAGGGAAAGCTAGAAATAATCGGCCCCGAAACCAAGCCAATAACCAACCGCAGGGAGGCAGTCAACAACCAAACCCTCCCAACAATGGCATAGCAAACTGACCCGCCCAAAATCCCCCATGACCAAATTCACCAAGACACAATGTCCCATTGTGCACAAACCAACCGTGCACACTCTATGAGGTCTACAGGCACTACACATTCGAGTGTCCCCTCATGGGTTGCACTAAGCAGGCCATTCAGAATGAGGTTCAACAGGCCGCCAATGTTACAAATCAATCTCAACCCAACCTGGCACCACAAGGACCTCCTCCTATGGTGCTTCAGAACCCATTATTGGTCCAAGGATTGGTGGCAACCACACCTCCTCCCCAACCCAATCCCAACACTCCGAGGGCACCTATGACAACCGAAACAGGTGTCCACCACCTGCTAGCCATGACAACTGAAGAGTTCAACCTACGAACCAGACGGAAACAGTATGGAACCACCACTAAACCTGCTGACACATCAGTGGCATCTACGTCCAAATCAGTCAATGCACCCCTTAAGTTACACCTTTCCCCCACCCCCCCATACGTTGAGTGGCCAATAACACCACGACCAGAGCTACAGTCATCTATAGCATCATGGATGATTTGGCCCAAACACCAATGGCCATGTCCACTCTGGAGGTACTCAAAACATGCCCAACGTAGGGGAAAGTGTTACTAGCCACCCTTGGGGACATAGACCCCTCCGACTCCAAGGAATAGAGAATGGAGAACCATGTATGCCATCCACCATCGCCTTCCAAATCCCGGTGTCTATCCAGAACTTGGTTGTGCACCGGTGCATAGTAGATGAGGGGGAATCTATGTGTGTTATGTCTACCCTATTCTGGGAGAAAATTGGATCCCTAATTCCACAACCATCCTCCACAACTCTGTGGGATTATAATGGCCATCCCACTAAATCCCAAGGAATCCTCCCCCATTTCCCCATCACATTAGCCGGGAAGACAGTGCTGATCGACATAGAGGTTGTCAATGCTCAACTAAACTATAACCTTCTCCTCGGAAGAAGTTATATGTACTCCATGAAAGCTATCGCATAAACTGTACTTCACCTCATGATGCTCCCCCATGAAGGGAAGATCATGACGGTTGATGAGCTCACTTATCACAATCTACAAGGGTTAACGACACCCGCCAATGTTATCCCTACCATCAAAACCATTGAGCCACAAGTGACTACCACAGACACCAATCTCATCCGTGCAATCAACACCATGGTTGACAACACACCAGCCTCGCCATTGTTGAATGTGGGTCCTCGATTATTTGACGATACCACCATGATGGCTCATTTCCCCTTAGTGTCACCACCACCAACAAAAAATTAGACTGCGAACTTGTGCATGCTCTCATCTAGCACCGCTACACCCAAACAACAACTGCAGCCGTAGCCCCAACCGCAGCCCCAACTGCAACCACAAGCAAAACCCCAGATACAACCATGAGGGAGTTATCTGGGCTCCTCTCTAGTCCATACAATTCCCTTCCTCTTTCCCCCGCCTGGTGTCATGAGCAAGCCAGTAATGGCCACCCTAAGCCACCCAACATTACATTGGGAATTCATGTGTGGTATCTTCATCCACTAGCTCAACCACCAATGCCCCAGGTAGTCTTAACCCTCATACAACCCATTGCGGTCGAGTCTCATCCTCCACTAGGCCTGCCAAAACCAACCACCGCACCCATGCCGCCCCACCCAAAAAGGGTCAGGGGAAAGAATGTGAAAGCTACCACAAAACTATGACAAATCCTGCCTTGTGCCATTTGCGAAGAACAGGGCCATCCAACTTAGAACTGCCTTGAGATTCCAATGATCTGTGTGCATTTGGATGCCATGGATACAACCAAAAACCTCCCCATGGTTGAACTTCCAACCGTGCCAATAGTAAAAAACAAGGCATTGAGAACAAACCGTGCTTGTGCCCTTTGCGGATTGTATGGACACTATTCTCACCACTGCCAAGAATTTCCCAAGTTCTGAATGGATTTCGCCAACCTTAGACAACATTCCCTTGAATCTGAGATCACCCTAATCGAAGAAGTTCACCCCCCACCTCCTTCTTTGGACACCATTTCCATTTACATGATGTCTAGTTCAATCGATCCTATTGTCTCCACCATCACCGAAGGTCCATCAGACCTGTCTCTTCCATTTTTTCCCCAACCACAGCTGCAACCTCAGTTACCAGGGAAACATTGGGGTTCATTCCTGATCAACATGATCCTTTTCCTTTTCCTACCATCCAAGATCATGAGTAAGTCTATCTTGGAAACCTGCAATCTACAGGATTTCACACTGGGATATCCTGTGTGGTACCTTGAACCACCTACCCTACCTCTAAGGCCCCAGGATGTGTTGACTCATGTCCAGCCAATTGAGATGATGTTGCACCTACCTCTAGGTCCATCAAAGACTCCTCCTGTCTCTAGGACTACCCCTCTTCCTCCAATAGAGATTGGGGGCACGACCACCAAAGCCACAACCAATACCATTTTCATGATATCTATCACCATTTTCCCTTTCGCCTTGTCAGCTATGGAAGATCCTCCTGATCTATCCCAACACCACTTATGCGATGATGGAGATATCTGTAAGACCGCCTCTAGTTTTACCCTGATCCCTTTAAACCATAGTGTGGAATTGATTCTTCCCATAAAAGACCAGATTCCTTCACCCCACCTTGCCAACGAACTTCATCTCGGCAAGGGGGAATAACTCTTTATTGACTCTTATGGACAACTCTTGGAGAACCCCCGCAACAAGCTCTACCTCAAGAGATTTTACGCTTAACATCACCAATGAGTCGCTTCGTTTTCTTTTCTTATTTTTCAACATTTTTTAGCACAAGTCAAGGGAAGCACCATCAGCTACTTATCCAAATTCAACCAAAACCTATTTGAGACACCTCTCACACCTCAGGGCTCAAATTTACATCTTCTTATGAGACCATCGTCTCACGTTTAACAAATAAATTTTGGGACCATTTCTCGAAGGCTACCTTGATTTATGAGCCACAGTATGGCAATGCAAGTGTCTATGGACCTGTACTTGTATCACTGTTCCCTACTGCTACTAATATGATCTTTCAGGACACCGCCCGTTAAGGGTCACCATTTTTTCTTCTTATTTTTTATTTTTTTCTACTTCATCTACTGCACCTTACGCGATTCTTTGGACCATTGTCTAGAAAACAATTTATTTCTCTTGCATGCATTTGACATATAACTTCCCTTGAACTTGCACTCACATCACATGTAGTCAAGTCCATCCACCACAAATCACACACAGCTCTCCTGACCTCTATCCGAGAGCCACCTCGGTTTGCATGCCTCTGCTGCACCAACTCGCGAGCCTCTACCGCAATCTATCCTGCGCATGTATTGGTATGTTTGAGAGCCACTTGCTCCATCCACACTGCACGGGTGACCTTTGGACCACTTTCCATCGTCCTGACATGGGGTACCTCCTGTGCCGTCGTAATCGGTTGACCGCACTGAAGTTTCATTTAAGCTCTTTTCTGACTCCTAAAAACAATGAAAAGATAGACGAGCATAGGTGCTTCCTTTCCCGCTCATTAAAGGATAGGAAAGGGCATCTACATCGTCTCGTTTACCTCCTTTTGTAGACCATGTAGAACATCAAATGAAAAGGACCACCTTGGCATATTCAAGCCAAGACCGTTCCCCTTTGCATACTTTTATGCTTTCTCAGGTAGAGGGACCGCACTTCACAAAAAAATCTCACTATGGGTTGTTTTTAAGCTCTTTTCCAGCAATCTCAACAAGAAAAGATTGCTGGGAAAACTTGGTTTTATTCATGCTCGTAAAATTATTTGAATGACCGTCCAGTCAGTATAGGTTTAACCTTTTGCGGCCTGATTGGACTACCAACAATAAAGAAGTCTCTCATCCCCCAAAGGATGGGCGAGATCTCCTATGTATACTTTTATCCTTTTTCAGGCACAAGAGACTACCAATGAAAAAGAGCCCCCACTAGAGTCTTCTTCGTGCTTTCAGACTCTCTAAAATTGAAAGCACCATCGAGCATTTACCTTCTCAAGTTCGCAAAAAATCTACGAGATCGTTGGCATAACAGTGTCTCTAGACACCACCCCACAAAGAAAATAGTTTGGCAAGATTTCCCCTTTGGGTCGCCTTTGTTTAGAATACTCTACAATTTGTATTCAGTGGATCCCATCAATATCAAAAGTGTCTACCTCCCCCAAGTATTTCCCATCTGCAATGACATTCCCGGTATTACAGCTATGATCCCATTCCCATGAGTCAATTTCATTTGCTTCCTGGTCCACCTTGTTGTCATACTCTGAAAAAAGGAAGTTTGAGTCTACCACACTCCCCCTGCCCCTATTCAATTCTTTCCCTCCCCCTCCCCCTCCATTCAGTGGGTTAGTCCAAAGATTGTCTCACACCTTTCAATTATCTCCCTCATGCTTTTGGTCAAGGAAACATCATTGCCTCGACTAGGGGCAGGTATCCCTCTATCGACGAAAACACACATATTCCAGAGGATAGAACCATATTTCCCTGTACCTTGGTTTCATTAACATCATTTATGATTTCCTTGGACCACTTGAGAGGAGTCCTTAGTGCCTCTCGGGATGGTTGTTTCTCACATGCTCGACTTCAACTACATCATCACACCGTCGAGATTCATACAGGGTTTGGTCCATGCAGTATTTGGTCAAACACCCCGGATGCCACCTGACTCTAGCAAATTGATGAGTCTATTCGAGGGACCTAAACATGTTATGTCCCATGTGATTTCTGGGTTGCATTGGAGACAGTGTTTAGAAGCCCCACCAGTGCTTCTATATAGATTTATGATTGATGCAGCATACTTGTACCATAGAGAATCTGACTCTCAATCAGTGAGTCCATACAACTATGTACCGTCCCAGATCTAGCAGGCCGTCAATCATGAAAATACAACATTCCATGAGAAATCCATGGGTCCAATGTAGCAGTTCTTCAGATCAGTATTGTATTCATCCTCACATTGAGGCAACCACTATGTATTATTAGTTGTATATGATTGGCTCTTGTAGTTTAGAGCATAGATCAAATCATTCTTTTGACATTTTCATGAGCATGAGGATGCCCACCTCATCCATATACATGTCACACATTATTTGTATCTCACCTATTGATGGGAACCATATTAATACAAAAACCAAAAGCCACCATGCCCCAGCCCCGGAAGCACCACCTCTCCACAGCAAATCCTATGATGTCCATCGGCCATATGATGAGCTCCTACCCTCACACATCAGGGGGCAATCTGTTAACCAAAAAAATCCTTCACTCATCTCTACATCACCTACACCACCCAAGGGCACCCATGCATGACCTTCGTATCACCCCATTAGACCCCCACACCCTCAAAAAGGCTTAAAAATGAGTAAAAGCGATTAAAAACCCCAAAAAGGAGCCTAAATAACTCTCATAAGGGCTAAAGCCTCCAAAAAGGGGCTAAAACCCCTCAAAGGAACCTAAAACCCTAAAGGAGGTAAAGTTAGGGCGGAAGGGGCTAAAGCCCTGACCAAGGGCTTAAAACCCTAAAAGTCCCCAAAAAAGCTATAAAAGGAGGGGTGGGGGTCACTCTCAAACAACTCTTCCCTTGCATACTGTTATGCTGTCGTGGATGCGGATGCCTTGACACCCTTTGTCTCTCATGCCACCCACATCCCCCTCTCATCCACTCATCTTCCCCATTGAGCCATAGCTCCTCCATTGCTGAGTGAGATAGAGACGTGCTTCTTCCAGCTAGGGCATGGTGGCCCATTCCACCAAAGAAGAGGTATACCATTATTTGTTCATGCGTTTGTTTAGTAGCTTAGTTGTTTTCTAACCCATCTTTGCTTGCAGGTTTATTGTTGTTTTTAATAGTTGTTTGCAGGTTCTTGAAGAAAATCCCTAACCTTGTTTGCAGAGGGGCTCATAGCCATTTCTTTTCCATCTTTTCTTCCTTTCTGTTCTGTTTATTTTTCTTGCATTTCCACATAGGAACCTACCCTTCCGTCCTATATATGGAAGGGATCCATTCCTGCCCCTATAGCAAGGAGAAATCCTTGCTACAAGTAGGCTGCTACAAATATTGTAAAATAATACAGGGCTTTCATCAGCAGGTGGCTGAATCTTTTGCCCTGTCATTTGATGTTTCAAAAGTAGTCATAGGAAGGGAGGAATTTCTCATAGATGAAGCACTAATCTCAGAGGTGACTGAACTCCCTTGCACTAGAGAGAAATGGTTCAAGACCACCATACCCAAATATGTGGAGTTCAACTCATATCTCAAGGCTAAACATAGGGGAATGATATGGAAGAAGAGTGTGTGATCATCATGGCTGGAAGAGAGCTGGAAACAGCTGCTAAAAGCCATTGTGGTCTATTTGACCTGTGAAGGAAGATATAATAGAGCAATGATCTATCATTTCAAACTCATGAACCACTTCACAAGTAAGAACCCTCTTAATCTACCATTTTATTTGCACAGGATTCTAGGGAAGATGGCCCATCAAGTGAAATCCCAACCATCCAAAATTGTTGGTAGGTTGTGCCACCACGGTCTTATCCAGCTATTGATCCAGGAATCGTTGAAGAAAAGAAACATTGCTTGGCCGTGCTTCCTGTTCTGGAATGGGTTTGAGACAGGCCTTCAGCCAGAGGAGAAAGGAAAATATCCTGCAAAGAAATCCAACACTCTAAGGAGTGGGAGAAGAAGGAGGAGGGCCATTTCCCCAGCTACAGCAACTGAGAAACCTCCCTCCTCCTCCAAAACCAAGAAGGAAAAAAGGAATTTGAATTTCGGTGAGAAAGGTCAGGGGGCAGGAGCACACCAAAAGAATGTCTTAAACCTACCTTATTCAGATTTCGAGGAAGAATAAGGAGAGGATGCAGCCCTAGCTCTGCAAATTGTTCCATTTACTGAAGCATTGTCATTTCCCACACCATAGGAACAAGAAGAACCAGCTGAAAGGGCATCCTCCAGCAAACCTAGAAGTCAAAATATCAATCAGCTACTAAGGCAGGTTTATGAAATGGAGGTCTTGGAAAGAGAACTGAAGAGAAACAATGAAACATTGACCAGAAGAAAGAAGCTATTGCACAATTCCTAGTTGGAGCAAAGAGAGAGATACATATTCTTGAAAGGTTGAACACTAGGTACCTGAAGGAAAATACCAGGTTACTCGAGATGGTGAGGCTCCAAAGGCTGCAGTTGAAAGAAGCAAAAGAAAACCCTAGCATCCACCTTACCTTATCAGCCCTAACTAAAGCATCCATTAGTCTCCAGCCTCCTTAAATGAGCCAGGGCCCAGCAAAAACTCCAAACATGAAGCCCTCAGAAGAACAAGGCTGAGCAAACAGGCCTGGAAAGGAATTTTTTAGCGAAACCTAATAAATTTTGTGAAACAGGGCTTTCGATGCTTAAGTGGGCGGCTGGAGTAGTCCATTAGCCACCAAATGTTCCTCCTTTCGGCAGTTAAAAGTTCCAATAGACTGGCCGCTTAACCACCGAAAGCAGGCGGACGTTTAAAAGCAAGTCCTTTACAGACAGAACCGGATTTTGGTGACTATAGATGGCTCAGGGACGTAAGTTAAAGATCAAAGGTGCTGACATAAGTATCAAAAAGGGTCTGTTAGATATTTTATGATAAAACAACGCCATAAAGTCATCAACCCAAATTTTCAAGCAGAAATTAGTGGGTTAACTGACAGTGGACCAGCAACAGTGATCATTAGCAACTACTTCAGTTATTTAATGTTCAGTTAGTGAACTAAATCTTCATTATAGTTAGACAAGTAGTTAGGTAGGGTTTCAAACCCTAATTTGCAAAAAATGTTACTTTTGATTATTTTTGTAGAAAACAAATCCAAGTTTTACGATCTTTCCATTTTGTAAAAGGCTATAAAGCCTAAGATCGATTTTATAATAAAGGTTCAACTTCAGGGATTTATAAGCCTATTATGCTTTCAGCCTCTCATTTTATTGTTTATGAATATAAGCTCTTTTGTTATGATTTGTTCAGCCATCATCCCTTTCTTTACTATACTTATGCCTGAATGTGTATTTAGGTCATTTTCAGATTGATTAATAGCTGATAGCTGTCATCCTATTGGTTTGTTAGTGCAATTTGATTTATAAGTGCCATCTGTATCATGATTTAGCCATTTATATGACTATGTTTTGTATAGAAATCTACCATCCTGATGAGTTCTTCATCCCTGCACCTTATTGTCTACTTCTGAGCAATTTTAACTAAAAGCCTTGTAGTTGAGTGAATTTTATGCATCTCTCGAGAGTGGAAAGGTTATATAGGTCAACTGACTTGATCCATATCAAAAAACACTAAAAACATTGTAAGTTACCAGGCATCCTCGAGCTACAACCTAGAGGATTTTCCTGGAGTGATAACAAATTGGCGCTGTTGCCAAGGAGAGGAGACTGAAGCTCAGCTTCCCTGGGAGACGACATAGATCCATGCTTTGATGATAGACAAAGCTTGGAAACTATTATGGTTGTAATCATATATCTAGAGACTCCATTGATATAAGGTGGCTTCAAGAAGACCAAGTACCAGAGCAAACCCTAAGGGGCCGCCAACAACACCAGTTTCAAATCTAGAACAAATTTTGAGAAGAGCTAGGGATTTACTAAGACACACCAGCAGTGCTGCAAAAAAAAGCTACATCAGGTATTTCAAGAAATCTTTCTGCTACTATTTCTTCTGCTCAAGTTCTTAATTCTCAGGAATTTTTAGATACATTAGAAAAATCTAGCGTTTGGGCATCTTCAAGCACTGTTTCTTGTGAAGATCCAATCCCTGGTGAATCCATTGGGATAAGTATACCACCACCTACTCAGCAAGTATCTCCATCGATGTTGCTTTCCTCAACCCTTTTCATACCCATTTCCAATATGGTTTCCCCTCAATTGACCAATATGGAAAGGATCCTAGTATTTAGGTATGCACCCCTAATTTTGCCAAATCCCCTCGCAGCCATGCCTATTGGGGATTATATCAAGTATATGCCTAAGTTTATAGGGGAAGGGGATTTCACTGCTAAAGAACATCTAGAGGCATTTTACAGCTATGCTGAAAATATTAACATAGATCAAGAAGATGTATGGACTAGGGTTTTTGTGGAAATCCTAGATGGCCAGGCTAGGAAGTGGCTTAAGGAACTGCCTACTGGATCAGTGGCAGGCATAGAGGCCCTAGATGACATTTTCCTAAAGCATTGGGGAGAAATGAGAGACCACCTCTACTATATCACTTAATTCAGCAACTTGAAAAGAGAAAATGTGGAGTCTGTCTCCAAATTTACCAAGAGATTCAACAATATGTACAGCAAAATCCCTACTGAAATTAAGCCCACTGATACCTCAGCTAGGATAACTTATGCAAATGCCTTTGACTCTGACTTTTGTCTAATTCTTAGAGAAAGGAGGTATGCCTCCTTATCACTCATGCAGGATGTTGAACTGGAGGTAGAGTCAAACATTTTGGCATCTCAGAAGGTCAAAGGGAAGATAGACAGGAAGAAGTAGCCAGCAGACCCTAGTGGGGCTTTTGTATCAGAGAACAAGATTGACAAAATGACCAAACTGTTAGATAACTTGACTGCTGAAATGTCTAAATTGAAGGACCAAGGACATCTACCTGTGAGGGTTAATGGTCCAAGTGAATTTTCTCCTCGAAACCCTAATTTTGTTCCTCAAAGAAGAGGAAACCCCCCAGTTCAGATTCTCAGAAGGGAGAGAAATCAAGGGGAAGATCAGAGAATAAGAGCTCCATTCCAAAATGTTGTATTAGAAGAAGAGCCAGAATTCATTGAAGAAGAAGAAGAAGTTGAAGACAACATCCATTTCATAGAAGATGAGGTGGACTGTTCTTTTCTGACACAGGAAGAATATGAAGAATCCCTAATTGATGAGTATATCACTGAAGAGGCTGTCTATCAAGCTAATAATCAGGGAGGTTACCAACTTAGGTCTAGGCTAGTCGCTCCTCTCAAAAATAATGTTGCATCGGTTAAGCATCCTGCTACATCAGCTAGAAAGGTTGTTTTTTTACCGAAGAAGGTGGCTATTGCATCCAAAGCATTGCAGAAACCAGCACCTTGCCATACCTGATCAAGTCCAACCCAAACCTACAGCTCATGAGGTAAGATTTCCAGATAAACTGCACTATTCTTTCAACCTTGAGTTTGAAATTCAAAAATTGAAAATCCCTTTCCCTTTAATTGAGTTAATGAATAATGATGCATTCAAGTCCTCCATTCTGAATTCCCTTCAACCCAAGGAGCACATTGACACAGACTTTGTGAACCTGCAAGATGAAAAGCCTGTTGTAACCTTGGGCCCCATGATCGAATACCTAAAGGACTCATGCCCACCATTATACATATCCTTGAATATCCATGATAAAATACTTCATAACTGTTTGCTGGATTCAGGAGCCTCTCATAACCTAATGCCAAAGGCTGTGATGGATGAGCTTGGCCTCAGCATCACCAATCCCTACCATAATTTATTCTCCTTTGAATTTGGGAAGGTCAAGTGCTTGGGCCTCATTAGAGACCTTATTGTGAACCTAACTCAACTACCTTCGAAAAGCATCATGATGGACATTGTAGTGGCTGATATACCTCCAAAATTTGGTGTCTTGCTATCTCGATCATGGAGAAAAAGACTAGGTGGAAACCTTCAGATGGATCTTACATATGCCACCATTCCCATGTTTGGAGGAGAGACTAAGAGGATGTATAGGGAAAATTAGGTGGCATACATTATAAACAAGGAGAGCAATTTAGTGAATCACCCCATCTATGCAATGGACATTGGTTTTGGATCATGCATTTTGCAAATAGATGATTCTCAGCAGACATCAGTCCAGCTCACTGAGCCCACCTTCCAGCAACCTAAATAAGTGACCACAGTAATCTAGACCATGTATTTTGATGGGGCTAGGACTCAAATCTCAACAGGTGCAGGTGTAGTATTAATCTCCCCATCTAAGGAAAACATTCACTTGTCTTATAAGCTTGATTTTAAAACCACTAACAACATAGCAGAATATGAAGCCTTGCTACTAGGAGTGAAAGATGCCAAGGAGATAGGGATCATGTGCATGAATATTTTTGGAGATTCAAAACTCATCATACAGCAGGTCAACAACACTTTTCAAACAAAAAATATCAGACTGAAGGCCTATAGGGATGAGGTATGGAAACTCAGAGACTCCTTTATGTTTTTTGAACTGCAATATATTCCTAGGGCTTTGAATCACCTGAATGATTCCTTGGGTGTCTCTGCAAGTCTTTTTGTTCCTCCTTTACCCCCTAACTTAGCTATGATGTTCAGGTCAAGTATAGACCCTCTTTGCCAGATAATGTAAAATTTTGGAGGGTGTTTGAGAATGATGATGAGCTTAGTAAATTCCTTCAGTTAGTAGATGAATTTTTTGACATACACATACATTAGAAAAACCTAAACATGGAGGAATCCAAACAGCTCAAGTTAAAAGATAGAGTGGCAGATCAGAACATCGTCCAATTTCCCAGCAGCTACATACCCAGAGGTCTAGTACCCCTAGAAGAACTATTTGATCACAATGACATCCCTTTCAAGCCTGCCAAAAAGGATCTAAATCCTACTATCCAAGAGCAAAACATAGGTATCCAAAGCCATCCAAAGCTAATAAATCTATCCACTGGGATGACTGCTGGTAAGAGGTCTGGATTTTTTAGCTTGATAAAAGAGTTTGCTGATGTTTTTGCAAGGGAGTATAGTGACCTAAAAACTTATGACACCAATATCATCTAGCATGGGATTCCTTTGGAGAAGGACACCATTCCTTTCAAACAGAAGCTGAGACCCATCAGCCCTCTCCTATTACCAGTGATTGAAAAAGAGATTCACAAGCTCCTCAAAGCCAAGATCATAATCCCCCTCAGGTATTCCAAGTGGATTGCAAAACTAGTAGTGGTAATAAATAAAAATGGAGAAATCAGGTTGTGTGTGGATTTTATAAACCTAAACAAGTGTTCCAAGAAAGACAACTATCCACTTCCCCAGATGGAACACCTACTACAGAAAGTCTCGGGATCTAGGGTTATGTCCTTCCTTGATGGATTCTCTGGATACAACCAAGTTGTTGTGCACCTGGATAACTAAGAGAAGACTTCCTTTACCACCCCCTAGGGAATCTTCATGTATGTTAAAATTCCATTTGGGCTAATGAATGTTGGGGATACTTTTCAAAGATCCATGGACCTAGCTTTTGTAGGGATAAAGGATAAGTTTGTGCTGATGTATTTGGATGACCTAACAGTTTACTCTCACAGCCATAATGACCACTTGCAACATTTAAGGAAGGTATTTCTAAAGTGTAGAAGGTATGGAATATCACTGAACCCCAAGAAGTCCCAGTTTGCACTCAATGAAGGAAAGCTCCTAGGCCACATAGTCTCAGTTGAAGGTGTAAAGATCGATCTGTTAAGGGTAGAGGAAATCCAAAAGATGTCAATACCAAGATCAAAAAGAGACATTCAGTCCTTTTTAGGCAAGATAAACTTTGTCAAGAGGTTCATCCCTAATTTCTCTGAGCTAGTAAAGCACATAACAATCATGCTGAAAAAAGATGTAGAAATAAAATGGGCTGACCAAGCAAGAAACTCTTTTGAAGACAAAAAGAAATCTATCATGGAGGCCCCAACCCTAATTAATCCCAACTACACCAAAGGTTTTTACATTTTCTCTTTCGCATCTTACGACATAGTGGCACCTGTACTATTACAAAATAATGATGAGGGTCTTGATCATCCAATTGCATTCTTCAGCAGAACCCTAAGAGATACTAATATGAACTATTACCCAATTGAGAAGTAGGCTTATGCTCTCATAAAATCTTTGAAAACTTTCAGAATCTACATTCTCCATGCAAAGGTCATTGCATATGTCCCTTCAGCTGCTGTGAAGGATGTTTTGACTCAGCCTAACATTGATGGGAAGAGATCTAAGTGGATTGACAAATTCATTGAGTTTGATATAGAGGTGAAACCCACCAAGCTAGTAAAGGGACTAGGTTTGGCCAAACTCATGGCCAAAGAAAACTATGAACTGATGGGAATAAATTTCACATGTGTCAAATCATCAAAGGTGCAGACTGTGGTAGCAACAGAAACATAAGTAAATCAAGATCATAATGGCATTCCATCAGTAGCTGAAAACATATATTTATGTGAGGGTACTCAGGTATCATTCAATTTTTACAAAAATTATAAGTTTCTCCTAATCTCACTCCTAACCAAGCACGAGCTCTTAAGTTGAAATCTGTTAAGTTTTGCATGATTGACAAACTGTTGTACTGGAGAGATCAGTCTGGAATTTTGCTAAGGTGTCTAGATAAAGAGGAATCAGAGCAGGTCATGCATCATTTTCATTCCAACAGATGTGAGGGACACCACTACTGGAAAAACATATCCCAGAAGATCTTAAGAGAGGGATACTATTGGCCATTCCTCTTTGCTGATGTATGCACTTTTGTAAGGGCTTGTGACCAATGCCAAATATTTATAGGGAAGCAGTAGCTCAAGTCCTTGCCCCTTAGTCCTATTGTGGTGAATGGGCCTTTCCAACAATGGGGTCTATATTTCATAGGTGAAATAAATCCATCTTCCAGTGGACAGCATAAATGGATCTTAGTAGCCACTTAATACTTTACCAAATGGATAGAAGCAGTACCCACCAGGAATGCCACTCATCAAGTCATCATAATATTTTTATAAGAGAATATCTTTAGCAAGTTTGGATACCCAGTAAGGTTAGTAACTGATAATGCACCATCTTTCAAGGCTGGGGAATTAGTTAAAATGTGTGAATCAATGGGTATTCAACTGGTGCACTCCACATCCTATTATCCCCAAGGCAATGGCCTGGCTGAGTCATCCAACAAAAGTTTAGTCAGAATCATCAGGAAACTGCTAGAGACAAATCAGAAAAGCTAGGATTCAAATATTAAGTTTGCTTTATGGGATGATAGGGTAACCGACAAAAGATCCATAGGAACTTCTCCATTCATACTAGTTTATGGAACCGAGGCCATTTTTCCTATCCATCTCATCCTTCCATTGGAAAAGTTATTTCAGAAAGAGGAAGATGAACCAAATGATATGGTGAGAAGGATGATGGATTTGGTGGAGTTACAGCAAATAAGGGATCAAGTTGTACGAAAATCATAAGCTCATCAACAGAGGATAAAGGGCATGTTTGACAAAAGAGAAAACATAGACAACTTCCAGGTCAAAGATTGTGTCCTCAAGTGGGATGCTGTCAGACAGGACAAGGGAAAACATGGAAAATTAGACTCTTTATGGATTGGCCCTTTTGTGATAGCCTAGGTACATAAGAATAACACCTTCAAATTGCAAAATCTGGAAGGTGAAGAGGTATTCGATGGCTTAGTGAATGGGCGGTTCTTGAAACTCTATTTTATTTGAGGCTCTAAGTCCTTATTATTGTAAATTAGTAGATAGTAGGTTGTTTTTTCTTTCAGAATAAACTCCATGACCAATGGAACAATAAATGATAGTGTTAAGTTACTTAGTTGCTTTTAGGGAAAGGAATTTTTGGTCTAGGATTCTTGGGACCTCACTAGGAGGTTCCCATCCCCAAGTAGGAGCCAGATGTTATCTCCCAAAATAATTTATTTTGATAGTATGAAGAATTCAACTCATGCAATGAAGGATATGATTATCACTTATATTTTGAATGCCTCTATTTTTTATTTGGATGAAAATTTCACAAGTTATAGCTTTCGGTGGTTTAGGCGAGGACTATCATAGCTCATTAGGCACCGAAAGGCTATGTTTTGGTGGCTAAATAGTTGAACATGGGCCAAAGGAAAACCACTGAAAGCTGTTTGAGCGAGTGTTATAGTGGATTTCACCACATTAGGTGAATCACACATTGTATGGCCTTCCCCTGTCCCTAACAGAGTCACCATTTCTATTACGGAGAGAAATTCCTATGGCTTGGGGTACCACAACAGACAGCTAGACTCCAGAAATCAATCTTTCCCCAATATGCAATAGAAATAAAATTTCTAACACTAAAGGATCAAACCTCGTACCTTATTTCGAACGGTTGAAGTAGATCCCCGTTGAGCTTTCTAATCTTCAGCTTGAATTGATATAATACTTCCTCAACAACAAGTAAACAATACAAAGCATACTATATTTCATGGTGTTAGATCTATTCTAGCATATATAATCAATAATGTAAAAGCATTTGACATATTCCAATGGATACAATATTCATTCAAATACACATTACTAGACAGGAAAAGATATTTCTATTAATATGAATCAAAGATTACAAGTGACAACCTCTGACGGCACGTCTGTGAACCGGAGAAAATGAATCCCCCACTTGGGTCTCCACCACCTCAATCCTCCATCACTCAGATAACAAGATCACTAGAAAAAGGCAAGCTTGGGAAGAACACAACAGTGCTCCAAGGGACAAAGGGATGCAGACTCAAGAATAAGTTCTGGCAACAATGGACTATAGTTTCGTTACTCTCAATTCTCTCTTATGCTTTCAATGTCTCAAGGGGTTGCTTATATAGCTTTTCAAAGGGATACTGAAAAGTCGAATCCGTGTGATCTCAAGGCATATGGAAGGCCAGGAGTCATATGAGTCAGATCCAAGTCAAGGAATGCTCCAAAAGGATTTGGATTATTCATGCATCCCGATGTACGTGACTATAAGGGGGAATATCCACGTATGTACGTGGTTATCGAGGAAAAAACTGCGTATATCACTTTTCAAAGGGATACTGAAAGGTTGAATCTGTGTGATCTCAAGGCATATGGAAGGCCAGGAGCCATATGAGTCGGATGCAAGTCAAGGAATGCTCCAAAAGGATTTGGATTATTCATACATCCCGATGTACACGACTATAGGGGGAATATCCACGTATGTACACGGTTATCGGGGAAAAAACCACATATATCACTTTTCTTATGTTTTTAGGGATGATCAAGGACACATCAAAAGACAAAAAGTGGTCCATAGGGGCTAATGAGTCTGCTGCGGGACAGGGGAAGGCCATACAATGTGTGATTCACCTAGTGTGGTGAAATCCACTATAACAGATGCCCCCTAATGTATGAGATCAGAGGGGTTATACGATGGCCGAAATACATTATAAGTCCATCCCAGAAGTGAAGTGAAGAAGGTACCCAAATGGAAGACCAGCCACCCAATCAGCATAATACCATAATACAACTCTGCATATAACTACAAATACATATAGCAGTCCCAGATACATAAGAGTACAATGGCCATGAATAGGCATGAAACATGATAACCCATATGTGGTCGTCGCCATGTACAATATACATAGATCAGAATCTCCATGATGAAGATATACAAAGGACCATGATCTCCACAAAGGCTGAAGATATACAATAGATCAAGATCTCCATAGTGGCTGGAAATGTCTGACATATACTGGAACAAGTCACGAGAGATGAAATATCATGAACACTGGCATGATCAAGGAGGTAGCATATAATGGATGCCACCAATCTGGAAGGTCTTCTACACACACCGCTACGAGTACATGTCCTACTATGCGAATAGAGGTGTCGAGGTCAAACATAGTAGTCCATCGTCTGATTATTGGTCATTGATGTATACCGTTAACAGACGAAAGATCACCCACCAATAATGAAAATGGGAATCAAGGTACTAGAGTGCAAACTAACAAGTGTGAAAAAATGTGTTGAGGTTGAACACTTGAGAGAATCCATCGATCAGGGGACATTGATGTATTCCCAAAAAATGTCGATGGAGAGAGAACCTGCCACTGATGACTGCAAGTCTCAAGGCACTCAAAATGACTCTAGACTCCAATCCCAGAATAAATGATATGAAGTCGATGGGATGAAATCCGCTGGAAGGAGGGAATTAGGGAATCCCCCATCATCCAACACGAGGTACTCAACAAGGCTATATAATGTGGAAGGACTCGATGATAAGGTGCACGAACCAGTAACTGTACCGGGAATGGACGACATGCAAAGTCAAGATAACTGAGGAATGGCCGACTCAGGTTTCAACTTCCTTCGAACAAGAGCATAACGGCATATGGTGACTGAATGAAGGTAGCATAGACTCGATATACAAACTGGGACATCTCTATGACGTAGGAGGAATCAATAGAGGCTCCATAGGGACTGGAAGCTTAACCAGTCGGTGGAGATAAACTTCGATAATGAGTACAGCTCCTAAGTCAAACTATAACCCAACCAATGGATGTGATATATAGTGCTATGTTCGAAGGCGACACGACTCGACAGCTGCCAAAGATAATATCTTTTCTTGTCCATATTTTTGGTTTTTTGATTTTTTTGGTCTTTTCAGTTATTTGAAAAGCTTGGAAAAAGAATAAACTAGCTTTATAGTTACAAACTAGGAGGAGACGAGTGTCATTAGGGAAAATAGACTAGTTCCAAGCAGTGGAACATACCTATGCTCAATGCAAGGATACATGTGTAGGATATCGACACTTGGGGGAAAATCCCCTCCCAGTAAAAAGGGAATCAAGCTGCGAAGGATATAAAGAAAGGCTCTGCATGGCTAGACATGAGACAAGCTCGGGCTATATGGCCGAAACACAATGTTAGGGGAGCCGGCATAAAGCTCAATAAGACAGGCAAAGCTCATGATAATGCATCAATGACTTGATACAAGGGAGTCCGGGGGATCATGGCCAGCATAAGATCAAGAGGAGTATGAGGCTCTTGCGAAATGTCATGGCAATACTATACAACGGACTCCCACACCCTAAAGGGAGAAACATCGACATGGGCACCAAATGCAAATAAGGCACTAAATAGGGTACCCATGTAAGGTGAGGCTCTACCACTCATATCATGCCACTTCTATAGCAGCAATAAGGTTCTGTGACATAATAGGGTGGGTTCGTACCTAAGGATATAGTGACATGGTCATAAGGTCATGCAAAAGTGCAAGTGGATGTGAAATCCTAACCTATATGCCAGTTCAGACATAATACCTGTGATAGGAACGAACGGGTTGAAACCTCAGAGAGAGTGTACAAAAATTGGATCCTACATGACAACCATATTAGTCCAAAACACCCCAAAATAGTCAATATAGAATCCAAACTATAGGATATAGGGAGGAATGATCATGACAATAGCACCCAAAGGAAACAATGCAGTGAACGATGGGACATAAAAAGGAAAGTAAGGTGTAGACCCAACATTCACGCATCCACTACCACCCCCCATGAGGGTGACCACTGGTGTAAAGACCGAGCGAAGGGAATAAAAGGCCTCCACAAATGAAGTAGAGGATGGAATATTACCATTCCCAAATCAACGAGCAAGGTAAGGGGTTGTGATGCCCCCAAGTCTAACACCAGTGTCTGTACTGGGACCAAGGACGGGTGATAGGATATTAGTCATGCTGAAAATAAAAGGACCCAAACTCAAGAGAGCATAAATATACTCAAGTAACCATGATCCCAAAGGCCAACTAGCACACAAAGAGCACACTCCTAAGAAAATCTACAGCCAAAATACAAGCAAACCACGGGGAGGATATGTGAGCTCCCGAATGCAGCAGGTATGTCTCACCTGGGAGAGGCTCGAAACTCCCATACACTACAAGCGGAGGTACGTAACCAATTATAGTGGCCCTCAGCTTCAACACATAAAGCGACTGTGCTGTCCGACCTCTACCTGGCCAGGACACTTGCAGAATAACCTCTACAAATACCCCCTCGATATCCTAGGTAAGGTCACTAAGGTCACCTCAATATAATCAAAGCTCAGGTGGACAGTCGCAGGTGGGATTGACCGTATGGGCAGGGTAGAAAAGCTCGAAACTCTCGAAAGAGCCCCCAGATACAAATACAATCCTGGAAATATTGCCGGTGCTACTCAGTTATGACTAGGGGTCATCCTAATCGATAACCGCTCACACTGACTCGTGCTTAACTCCCTTTTGAGAGGAGGATCCTGAGAACGATGGTTATACCAAGGATTTCACATACTCCCTGGATAGAGACCTAGTTGTTGTCATTTAGTGATCTTGGAGAATTAACTTACAATGAACTATTCCAAGATCCTAAAACCTAAGCTTGTTGGTGCACCCTAGAAAATAAAAGAGTGTAATTCATTTTAATTAGCGTTGATTTTAGTTGGATTTATTACTCAAAAATAGGATATGGTCGTGCAACTAATGACATTATGACTCAGCAGTGAAATAAATATGCACACCATAACAAACAATGCTAAGTGCAATCTTTGTCAAATGAAAAATAGGGTATGCCACTACATGAGATGCATAAATATATATTTCGTTTCGAATGTTAATGCAATCCTTCCTATATGAAAGCCTAAAAACAACTCTCATCCAAGAAATCCAATGCAAGTACCTCCTCAAATCCATATCTAAGATGCAACTAAGAGTGCAACTACTTTGTATTTTTCAATATAAAAGAACGAAAAATGCAATAAAAGTCCTCTAAAACTCTCAGTCTCTGCAGCAAGTATAAAAGACAAGCCCAGCAAGACACCAAGACAAAAAGAGTAATGCACTAATGGAAAAACAAAAATGAAGAATGACTAAAACTACTTTCAAAGAAAAATCAATGAAAAAGCGGTCTCTGGTCACAAAAGAAGCATCCAACAGACAACATCAGACCCAAGGAAGACCCAACCACACTCACAACCCACCCAGCAAATTCCCCCAACATCAAACTCACCAAAAGGGAGGATGTACGTGACTGTATAAATAACAGCCGTGTATGTACGCAACTATAGTCCATTGTTGCCAGAACCTATGCCTGAGTCTGCATCCCTTTGTCCCTTGGAGCACTATTGCGTTCTTCCCAAGCTTTCCTTTTTCTAGTGAGCTTGCTATCTGAGTGATGGAGGATTGAGGTGGTGGAGGCCCAAGTGGGGGATTCAGTTTCTTCGGTTCATAGATGTGCCATCATAGGTGGTCACTTGTAATCTCTGATTCGTATTAATAGAAATATCTTTTCCTGTCCAGTAATGTGTATTTGAATGAATATTGTATCCATTGGAATATGTCAAATGCTTTTACATTATTGATTATATATGCTAGAATAGATCTAACACCATGAAATATAGTATGCTTGTATTGTTTAATTGTTGTTGAGGAAGTATTATATCAATTCAAGCTAAATATTGGAAATCTCAACGGGGATCTACTTCAACCGTCCGGAATAAAGTACGAGGTTCGATCCTTTAGTGTTAGACATTTTATTTCTATTGCATATTGGGGAAAGATTGATTTATGGAGCCTAGCTTTCTATTGTGGTACCCCAAGCCATAGGAATTTCTCTCCGTAACAGTGAGCAGAGTCAAAGTAACACTTTTAGTGGCTTAGGCAAGACTACAGAAACTCATTAGCCATCGAAAAGGGTCATTTTCGGCAGATTAGAAAGGGGTGCAACATATACACTAACCACCGAAAGCTAAAAGATAGATATTGGGTGGAAAACCCTTTTTGACGATTTAGGCAAAAGCTATGACATCTATTTCGACCACCCAAAGAACATTGTTGACAGCGGTCAGAGATTTAGTCCTCTACGACGCCAAAATTTTGGAGGTTAAGTCCTTTATGTCACCAACACTACGAAGAGTCTAGTGGGTTGAGGTTCCGATCGTCAATGCATTAGTGGTTAGAGCTTCTGATTGTCGATGCTTAACCATCATGACATTAATGGTTTGAAATGCCAACACTACAGAAGTGTTCATGTTTAAAGTTCTGATGGATTAGTGGGTTGAGGTTTTGATCGCCGATGCATTAGTGGTTCAAGCTTTCGATTGCCGATGCTTAACCATCGCGACGTTAGTGGTTTGAAATGCTGACACTATGGAAATGTTTAGGTTTAAAGTTCTGATGCATTAGTGGGCTGAGGTTCCGATCGCCAACGCATTAGTTAGTGGTTTGAATTGGTAGTTAAAAAAGGGTTTTTCAAAGTCGCTATCTACCAAAAATGGAAATTCACCATGGCGACGGGGTAAAGATTTTGTTGGTTTAAGTAAGAAAGATCATGTTTAAATTAGCCACCAAAAGCCAGCGTTTTGGCAGTTAACTGAAAAAATCACGAAGGATATAAACCACCGAAACGCTAAAATAGGGAGACGGTTGGGAACTATCACATCCAACCCCATCAGCAAGGCAAAATGCCATTTTAAAGCATGATTACCCACCAAAATACCTAGATCCATGTGACTGCGTGGGAAATGAATGAAAAGGGTCATTAGGAAAGTAACACAAACTGATCTGACTACCAAGCCTCCAATTTCCCTCCACCTATCTCAAATACCATCAAATAGCCATCGAATGCTCTTGCTAAAGCAAGTTACAAAGATATGGGAAAAGAGATCTCAAGGATTGAGCTACTGTCATCATTTTGGTCACCTCATATTCCATAAAAGACAAAAATCCCTCATAATCAGTGCCTTGGGACCTTATCGAATTTCATTTTCAAAATTAGCATTGTTCTCACAAGAAAAATGAGCACTGAAGGAGCAGCTTGCTGAAGCACACTGTATACAAAGTCTAAAGGCTATTTTGCAGGTACCTAGGAGATACACCCTTCAGGATGAAGAAAAGTGGACCAGCTTTCATACTGGAGCTAGGTGATGTTCTTTATTTAGATACCCATCTAGAGGTTTGCAAACTATTCTAGGAGGTAGGATGCTACAAATATTGTGAAAAACTATAGGGTTTCAATCAGCAGGTAGCTGAAGCTTTTGTGCTGTCATTTGATGGTTCAAAAGTAGTCATAGGAAGGGAGGAATTTCTCATAGATGAAGCACTAATATTAGAGGTGACTGAACTCCCTTGCACTGGAGAGAAGTGGTTCAAGACCACCATACCCAAAGATGTGGAGTTTAGGTCATATATCAAGCAAGAACATAGGAAAATGATATGGAAGAAGAGTGTGCCATCATCATGGCTAGAAGAGAGTTGGTAGCAGCTACTAAAAGCCATTGTGGTCTATTTGACCTATGAGGGAAGATACAATAGAGAAATGATCTATCATTTCAAACTCATGAACCACTTCACAGGTAAGAAACCTCTTAATTTTCCCTTTTATTTGCACAAGAGTCTAGGGAAGATGGCGCATCAAGTGAAATCCCAGCCATCCAAAATTGCTTGCAAGTTGTGATACCATGGTCTTCTATAGCTATTGATCCAGGAATCGTTGAAGAAAAGAAACATTTCTTGGACCTATTTCCTATTCTGGAATGGCTTTGAGACAGACCTTCAGCCAGAGGAGAAAGGAAAATCTCCTGCAAATAAATCCAGCACTCCAAGGAGTGGGAGAATAAGGAGGAGGGTTGTTTCCCTAGCTGCAGCAACTGAACAAACTCCCTCCTCCTCCAAAACCAAGAAGGAAAAAAGGAATTTGAATTTCGGTGAGAAAGGTTAGGGGGTAGAAGCACACCAGAAGAATGTCTTAAACCTACCTTATTGAGATTTTGAGGAAGAACAAGGAGAGGATGCATCCCTAGCTCTGCAAATTGTTCCATTTACTGAAGCATTGTCATTTCCCACACCACAGGAACAAGAAAAACCAGCTAAAAGAGCTTCCTCCAGCAAACTTGGAAGTCAAAAGATCAATAAGCTACTAAGGCAGGTTTATGAAATGGAGGTCTTCGAAAGACAGCTGAAGAGAAACAATGAAACATTGACTAGAAGAAACAAGCTATTTCACAAGTCCTACTTAGAGTAGAGAGAGAGATACATCTTCTTGAAAAGGTTGAACACCAGGTACCTGAAGGAAAATACCAGGTTACTCTAGATGGTGAGGCTCCAAAGGCTGTAGTTAAAAGAAGCAAAAGCAAACTCTAGCAGCCGCCTTGCCTTATCAACCCTAGCTGAAGTAGCCATCAGTCTCCAGCCTCCTAAACCAAGCCAGGGCCCAACAAACACTCCAAACACGAAGCCCTCAGAAGCAGAAGGCTGAGCAAATAGGCCTAGAAAGGCATTTTTGAGCGAAACCTAATAAATTTTGTGAAACAAGGCTTTTGTTGGTTAAGCGGGTGCTGGAGCAGTCCGTTAGCCATTGAAAGTTCCTCCTTTTGGCAGTTACAAGTTTTGATAGACTGGCTGCTTAACCACCAAAAGTGTACGGAGGTTTAAAAGCAAGTTTTTGATAGACAAAACTGGATTTTGGCGACTGCAGATGGCTCAGGGGCATAAATTAAAGATCAAAGGTGTTGACATAAGTATCAAAAAGGGTCTGTTAGATCTATTATGACAAAATAGCACCATAAAATCATCAACCCAAATTGTCAAGGAGAAATTAGTGGGTTAACTGAAAGTGGACCAGTAGCAGTGATCATTAGGAACTACTTCAGTTATTTAATGTTCAGTCAGTGAACTAAATATTCATTATAGTTAGACAAGTAGTTAGGTAGGGTTTCAAACCCTAATTTACAAAAATTGTTCCTTTTGATTACTTTTTGTAAAAAACAGATCCAAGTTTTAGGGATATGTCAATTTTGTAAAAGGCTATAAAGCCTAAGATCGATTTTATAATAAAGGTTCAACTTCGGGGATTTATAAGCCTAGTATGCTTTCAGCTTCTCATTTTACTCTTTATGAATATAAGCTCTTTTGTTATGATTTGTTCAGCCATCATCCCTTTCGTTACTGTACTTATGCCTAAATGTGTATTTAGGTCATTTTCATATTGATTAATAGCTGATAGTTGTCATCCTATTGGTTTGTTAATGAAATTTGATTTATGAGTGCCATCCTTATCATTATTTAGCCATTTATATGCATGTGTTTTGTATGTAAATCTGCCAGCCTGATGAGTTCTTCATCCCTGCACCTTATTGTCAACTTCTCAGCAATTGTAACTAAAAGCCTTGTAGTTGAGTGAGTTTGCATGCCTTGAGATTGGAAAGTTTATATAGGTCAACTGACTTGATCCATATCAGAAAACCCTATAAACATTGTAAGTTAGCAGGAATCCTCGAGCTACAACCTAGAGGAGTTTCCTAGAGTGATAACACATGCAAAATAAATAATTCGTCTTCTGGAAAATGGTCCAAAGATCCGCATAAGGTGCGGTAGACGAAGTAGATGGCTATCTATTAAAAATCAAAATGATATTCCTTGACAGGAGATGGCCCAAAGGACACGCATGAGTAGCGGTAGGAAAGTGTGATGCAAGTACAGGTCCATAGACACTTGTATCACCATGGTGTGGCTCGCAAATCGAGGTAACTTCGAAGGAGTGGTCCTAAAATTTGTTTGTTAAACATGAGACAATGGTCTCATAAGGAGATAGAAATTTGAGCCCTTAGGTGTGAGAGGTGTCTCGAACTGGTTCTAGGTGAATTTGGATTAGTAGCTAATGGTGCTACCGTTAACTTGTGCTAGTGATCATGTAAATGGTATTGGTTGTGGTTTTGGTGGCCTTTCCCCTAGTCTCTATTGGAGGAAGAGGGGCTGGCGTAGAGACAGGAGGAGTCTTTGATGGACCTGGAGGTAGGTGCAACATCATCTCAATTGGATGGACATGAGTCAACACATCCTGGGGCCGTAGAGGTAAGGTAGGTGGTTCAAGGTACCACACAGGATCTCCCAGAGTGAAAACCTATAGATTGTGGGTTTCCAAGACATACTTACTCACGATCTCGGATGGTAGGAAAAGGAAAATGATCATGTTGATTGGGAATGAACCCCACTGTTTCTTTAGTAATAGAGGTTGAGGTTGCAACTAAGGTTGCGGCTGTGGCAGGGGAAACAATGGAAGAGACAGGTTTCATGGACCGTCGGTGATGGTGGAGACAAGAGGGTATATAGAATTGGACATCATGTAAATGGACATGGTGTTTGAAGAAGGAGGTGGGGGATGGAATTATTCGATCAGAGTGATCTCAGATTCAAGGGAATGTTGTTGGAGGTTGGACAAAGCCATTCGAAACTCGGGCAAGTCTTAGAAGTGGTGAGAATAGTGTCCATACAATCCATAAAGGGCGCAAGCATGGTTTGTTCTCAATGACTTGTTTCTCACTATTGGCATGGTTGGAAGTTAAACCATGGGGAGGTTTTCGGTTATATCCATGGCATCCAAATGCACGCAGATAATAGAAATATCGGGGAAGTTCTAAGTTTGATGGCCCTGTTCTTCGCAGATGGTGCAAGGTGGGATCTGTCAAGGTTTGGCGGTGCTTTTCACATTCTTTCCCCTAGCCCTTTTTGGGTGGTGCAGTGCAGGTGTGGGAGCGGTGGTTAGTTTTTACAGGTCGGGTGGAGGGTGAGACTCAATCGAAATGGGTTGCACGGGTGTTAAGACTACTTGGGGCATTGGTGGTTGAGATGGTGGATCAAAATACCACATAGGAATTCCCAATGTAAGTTTGGGTAAGTTTAGGGTGGCCATTACTGGCTTGCTCATGACACCAGGCGGGGTAAATAGGAAGGGAATTGTGTGGACTAGAGAGGAGACCAGATAACTCCCTGATGGTTGTATGTGGGGATGAGGTTGTGGTTGCGGCTGCACATAATGCTGTGGCTACGGATGATGTTGCAGCTGCGGACGGTGTTGTGGTTGCGGTTGGGGTTGTGGCTGCGGTTGTTGTTTGGGTGCAGCTGTGTTGGATGAGAGCATGCACAAGTTTGTAGTCTCGTTTGGTGTTAGTGGTGGTGACACTAAGGTGAAAGAAGTCTTCATGGTGGTATCAGCAAACAACCCAGGTTCCACATTCAACAATGGGGAGGCTAGTATGTTGTCAACCATGGTGTTGACCGTAGAAATAACATTGGCGTGTGTGGTCATCCCTTGTGGCTCAATGGTGTTGATCCTAGGGATAATGTTGGCGGGTGCCGTTAGCCCTTGTGGATCATGAGATGTCAGTTGGTCAACCGTCATGATTTTCCCTTCGTGGGGGAACATCATGAGACGGAATACAGTTGATGCTACGGCTCTCACGGTGTACATATAACTTCTTCCAAGGATAAGGTTATAGTCCAATTGAGCATTGATAACCTCTATGTTAATCAAAACTGTCTTCCCAGCTAATGTGATGGGGACATGGGGGAGGATTCCTTGTGCTTTAGTGGGATTGCCATCATAAGCCCGCAGAGTTGTGGAGGATGGTTGCAGAATTGGGGATCCAAGTTTCTGCGAGACTAGGGTAGACATAATGCATGTGGATGCCCCCTCATCCACTATACACCGGTGCACAACCAAATTCTGGATAGACACCAAGATTTGAAAGGAAATGGTTAATGGCATTCATGGTTCTCCATTCTCAGTGTCAAATGTGATCAACTTGGATTCAGAGGGGTCTACGGCCCCAAGGGAGGCTAATAAGGCTTTCTACTATGTTGGGAAATTTTTGAGTACCTCAAGAGCAGACATGGCAGTAGGTGTTTGGGCCAAATCATCCATGATGTTGTAGCTGACAGTAGCTCTAGTCATGGCGTTATTGGAAACCCGAACTATGGGGGGTGAGGGAAAGGGGGTAACTAAATAGGTGCATTGACTATTTTAGATGTAGATGCCACTGATGTGTCAGTGAGTCTGATGTTGGTTCCATACCGATTTCATCTGGTTTGTAGATTGACCTCTTTAGTTGTCATAGCTAGTAGGTGGTGGACACATGTTTCTGTCATGGTAGGTGCCCCTGGATCATTGGGATTGGCTTCGGGAGGGGGTGCGGTTGCCACCAATCCTTGGACTGGTAATGGATTTTGGAGCACCATAGGAGGAGGTCCTTGTGGTGCTAGGTTGGGTTGGGCTTCGTTCGTTGCGTTGGATGCATGTTGAACCTCATTCCTAATGGATTGCTTATCACGACCCATGAAGGGACACTCAAATGTGTAGTGCCTGTAGACCTCACAAAGTGTGCATGGTTGGTTTCTATGCAACGGGGAATTGTGTCTCAGTGCATTTGGTCATTGAGGATTTTGGGATGGTTGGTTTGTTGTGGCATTGTTGGGAGGTTTTGGTTGTTGACCGCCTCCCTATGGTTGATTTTTGCCTTGGTTTCGGGGTCAGTTATTCTTGGCTTTCCCTTATTGGGTATTGGGGGTTGGCTGGTTGGGATGGTTTTGTTTGCAAACACTTGTCCCAACGGAGCGGGTGGAGCAGGGGCGGGGGCTTGCAAATATTGTACCGGCGGTGCATAGTAGACTTGGGTGGGTGTTGGTGCCATAAATGTGGGAATTTGTCTTGCGTATTGCTGTGTTGGCTAAGCCAAGGCCTGATCCTACTACGGTGGTGCAGGTTGTGTGCAAGAAGTTGTGGCTCCAGACTGGGAAATCATTCTTGCATAGCCCATAGTTTGGTTTTGGTAGGCAACACTAGTAGTGTTTCTTGGTTATGGTGGTATTGCAGGTGGTGTTAGATGGTGATATGGTTGGTGGGAGACCAAGCCTATGATGCCATCTGCAGCATGGGATGCCCCCAGTGCATTCAGGTAGGAGGTACCCACATGGGGAGCATCTGGAATGACAGTGTAAAGGTACCTAGACTGTGCATAAATAAGATCAAACTGCTGGGATTTCAAGATGGCTTCCTCTTTGGATTGGGGATGTTCAGATTCAACGTCCTTTTCTATAGGTGGGAGAAAGATTTTAAGGAACCAATCTAGGAAGATCCTTTCATCAAGTTGGATCTTACACAAACTACAGCGTCACTACCACTCATGGATGTGGTCAATTATGTGGGTTGCAGTATTCTGGTGGCAAGATAATAAGATCTTCACCCCTTCATCATATCTAACAGGGAGTTGGAAATATTGTAGGAACATGAACGCTAGGGAGTTGAAATATTGGTACTTGGCTTGTGGTAGCTCAATGTACCACTTGGTTGCAGCACTTGTGAGGGTGCGTTGGAATATTCTTAGCCTGATCGAATCATCTACGATGTTGTTTGATGAGCACCATAGATGAAATGTCATGATATGGTTTTGGGGGCACTCCCTTGCCTTCCCTTCAAACTTGGGAATGTCTGAGGGAAGTTTGGTTGGCATGGGAGGCCAAATTTTTTTATGGCGGATAGGTTCATTTGTTAACCAAGCCAAATCAGGCAAGTTGAGACGTGCCATGAAAGGAAGGTTTGACCCCAGGTTGATGTGAGATGGGGTAGCCATGGTGGTGGGATTTGCAGGTGCATAATGCACCTGCATAGCTAGGAGTACCTATGGCACCATTATGGACAGGCCAGTGCCCCCAAGTGTGGTGGGAAGGACATTGTGGGTGGAAGGGCCACTTCTCCCATGTAAGACAGGAGGAGCAGTGTAGGTGGAAGGGCCAATGCCCCCATGTGTTGCAGGTGGGACAGCTTGACTGGTCAATATGGGTGGTGGTAGCTAGCTTATGATGGTTTACATAATAGTGTTGGGGCCACCTGGAGGGTTGTTGGTGATAGTTTGTGGTGTGGACATGGGTCCACTAGCAATTTCTATACCGAAAAATGGATCCAGGTTTGCACCATCCATGGGGCTTGATGGTGTAGTGTACAGATCTGGTTCAAACTGATATGGGTTCGAATCTGAATCAGAGGTTGTGTGGCCTTCTGATGGTGTGGGAGGTCATCAATAATGGTCTCGACAATGTTGGTTTAATGACCAAAACTGTGGTGGTTCACTTCTTAGGCATGAGGAAAAGAGTGATGGATCAATCATGTCAAATTTGTATGTCAAACTAGTGGTAATTATTTTTAGACCCCCGTTTCAATGGCTTCCTATTGGCTGTAGGTGGTCACTCAGCCACCAAGACTGCGAGAAGACAATGCTTGTATTTTTCCTCATGGGAGTGCTACTCAATCGGTGGGGGTCGTTTCCCATTTCACTTGGAAATTCCTCTCAATGGCCAACTACTTTGGGGTTCCCATAGTACTCCTCACAATGAGTTTTTGGGCTGAGCCCAAGTACTTCCCACAGTTAAGGTAGTCAAGGACTTATGTCCTCAAACACTGCAATTTTTAACTTAGTGTAAATTGTAAATTTTAATGGCTCACTCAGCGTAATGAATTGATTTGGGTTAATTTATATGGTATGGTGTGTATGTCTTTTGTTTTTCTGTTATATTTGGTGGCTTCTTAAATGGTTTATGATTATTCTGTAGAGTTCATAATGTTGTGAATGAAAGCAGTAAATAGTAATCAGAAATTTTTAGACATGTACCATTTGTAATCTTGAATCATGATAGCTTGACTAGGTGACTACCTTACACCTATATTTATCTTCAACCAGGAGAAGGTGTTGGGCTCTCAACATAATGGGACTAAGCCCATCTGTAGATCCATAGGTCACCCTATGGATGCAAGGTTGGTCAACAGGGAGGACGTTGAGCACTGTGAGAAGCCCTCCTTCTCTACCCCCTCTACCTTCCAAGTCACGTGTTTTTAGTGGATTCGAGAAATATTAGGTCGAGTGCCTATTACTATATGAGCTTCATTGTTCGTCTTATCCTAGAATACCCCGAATGGTGATGACTAGGTAGAGGAGGAAGGGTTAGGAAAGATGTTGATTTTAAGTGAATATTAATCAAGCTATATTCATTAATCCATTAACCATTGATTTACAGTTTGATTTACACATTCTGCAAATGAAATGAACATAAACAGAATCAGAAACAGAAATAAAAACAGTTTGGATGGATAGAGACGGCTGAGCCACATTGACAGTCCTTAACTTTTAAAAAATCAAACTCTGAGAGACAGATCACACTTTTTGCGTCAAATGTGGTGAGGGGGTTGCTCATAATCTGCAGACATAAGCGATCTAGATTCTAGGTTGAAGTCACACCTTTCGGGTCTAAATGAGCGACTTGGTCGCACCTTTCGACCCGATACGTGCGACTTGGCCGGAAAAAAAAAAAACAATTCTTTTTTTGTTTTTGTTTTTGTAGGTCACACTTTTTGAGCTTAAATAGGTGACTGGGTCACTCCTTTTGGCCCGATATGAGCAAACTGGCCCGAAAAATGAAAAAATGAAAACCTGAACTGGGAACGGCCGATAGTAACTTGTACTGTGGCCGAATGGGCTCGGTTTGTCCTTGAGGAGGCTCGGCTGTGAGCTAAAATGCAGAAAAACAAAGATCTAAACTAGATTTAACATAAATTTAAACTAGGTTAATAGAACAGAAATAAAAACTAAAATTTTGAAAAAAAAACACAGGGATCCTGTGGGCTCGACCTGGTATGGTCGCTAGTTCTGTAGTGGGGATTTCTCCCTTGCTACAGGGCAGGAATGGCTACCTTCCATCTATAGGACGGAAGGATAGGTTCCTGGTAGTGGATGCAAAGAAAAATAAACAAACCGAATAGAAAAACGAAATGAAATGAAAGAAAACCAAAACCCCTCTGCAAACAAGGTTAGGGTTTAGCTCCAATACCCTGCAAGAACATGTTAGAAAACCTGCAAATAAACAATGGAAACTTGCAAGCAAAGATAGGTTAGAGAAAACTAAGTAAACAATACAAAACAAACATTATACCTTCGTTTGGTGGAATGGGCCACCATGCCCTAGCTTGGAGAAGCACCTCTCTCTCTTGGCAATGGGGGAGCTATGGCTCAATGGGAGGATAGATGAGAGGGAGTGTGGGTGGCTTGAGAGACAAATGGTCTCAAGGCATCCACTCAGGAAGCATAATAGTATGCAAGGGAGAAGTGTTTTGAGAGTGACCCCCACCCCTCTATTTATATCTTTTAGGGTTCTAAGCCCATGGTCAGGGCTTTAGCCCCTTTTTTGGGCTTTTAGCCCCTTTCGCTCAAAATTTAGCTCCTTTTATGGTTTTAGGCTCATTTGAGGGTTTTTAGCCCCTTTCTCTCAAACTTTAGCTCCTTTTAGGGTTTTAGGCTCCTTTGAGGGGTTTTAGCCCCTTTTTGGAGGTTTTAGCCCCTACGAGAGCTATTTAGGCTCTTTTTAGGGTTTTTTAAGCCCTTTTTCCTATTTTTAATCCTTCTTGAGGGTGTGGGGGTCAAATGGGGTCAAATGAGGCTCGTGTATGGGTGGACTTGGGTGGCGTAGGCCATGTAGAGCTGAGTGAGGGATTTTTTGGGTTGACATTTATTGTACTGTATGTAGATGACCTTTTAATTATAGGGATATGCAACAACCAAATTGGATCCATAAATGAATCCATACACAGTGAGTTTGCAATGACAGATCTAGGATTGCTAAAACAATTTCTAGGATTCAAAATTGAGAAATATGAAAGAGGAATCATGCTAAGTTAACCTAAGTATTATTCAGAAATACTAATAAATTTCAAGATGGTTGATTGTAAGGAAACCAATTTCCCTTTTTTTTCTGGCATAAAAGTAGGTGAATTTGGTGATTCTCCTTTGCAAGATTGTACACTGTACAGGAAGCTAGTTGGTAGTTTGATGTACCTTAAACATACCAGAACTGATTTGTTTTATGTTGTAAGTGCTCTATAAAGGTATATGCACCTCCCAAATGAGCTCCATTGGAAGGAAACAAAAAGATCCTCCAATATTTCCAAGGAACAAATATTTTTGGGGTACACTATGCAGCTAGTTCTTCACTTGAACTAGTTGGATTTTTTGATTCAGATTGGGATGGAGATCCCACTAATAGGAAGTCCACTTCAGGTTTTGATTTAATTCTTTCTGAAGGTCATATTTTCTGGTCTAGTAAGAAACAATACATAATTCTTGTTTCTTCAGCAGAGACCAAATAAAGGGTAGCAATGAATGCAGCCACATAGTGTGTTTGGTTGCAAGGAATTCCTCAAGAGCTTGGTGTTGCAATTGATTCTCCTACTAACATTTGGGTGGAAAATCAAAGTTCCATAAATATATATATTGATCCAACTTAGAGTAAGATAACAAAGCACATAGATATCCATATGCACTACATCCAGGGCTTAGTACATGACAGAGTGATTTCCTTGCAGTATTGCCCATCCATCGAGCAAAATGTTGACATATTCACCAAGAGTTTTATTGAGAAGACCTTTAATCACTTGAGATATTTGCTTCGAGTGAGTGATGGATGGTGATTTCTACTATTTGTTTGCATTTTTTCATTCCCATGTCCATTTTTGAGGGGAGGTTTTGTCCCATGAGGTTTTCTTGTTTTTTTCATTTTACGTGGACAAATAAATTTTCGGTTTGTATTGATGTGACTTGAGCCTTTGTTGCCAAGTCCTCCCATAATATTTTCATGAGTTGTAATAAGTTATGGTTAAGCGGGGGGTGTTAGAACAGTAATCCACCACTTAGTACCTTATTCTAAAGCCTTAGCCAATTTTAATTGCATTTATGCTATAATATGCTATAGTTTGGACTTAGGGAAGTTAATCTAGCATGATAACCGGTTAGCTTGATGGTTTCACACATACATGAGTGCTCAAGCTTAGTACAACTTCACATGTTCACTCTCACTTATGACAAGTGTGCTCCCATTCCTTGATTTGAGGAATTGTGGTTGACTAGGATAACTATGTGGAAATTGAACCCAGGTGTTAGAACAATTACACTCACAACAATTGCTAATTACACATGCAAATTACTCACAAAGGAGACTAAATAATGGAGCAGAACACTAATCTGTATTGAATAAGTGTACAATAGCCAAACCTGTGAAGTCATAGGCTACCACAATAAATAATTACATGAGGGATTTGAATGCATGAAGATTCCATTCGAATCTAGTCAAAAGCAGGCTTACTAAATCTAAGCAAATCCCCCATAAGTGCATAAAGCAGTTTCCAAAACTGTCTAGGAGCTCACGAATTGGAAAAATCAATTAGCCAAGCTAATAGTGGATGGAAGGAAAACTAATAAATTATTTTCATAAGAGAAAAGAGTGGAGGACGTGGAGGACAAAAAACAAGTTAGCTTCACCTAGTCAAACTTTCCCAATTGCCTTAAAACACTGAAAAAAGCAGGCAGTAAAGCAGAAAAAGCAGACATGCGCTAGAAAGGCCAGGAATAAAGCATATTTTATTCCAGGAGGTTTCCCAAGCACTCCATGACTCAAAATTAGCAAGTTTTACCACTATGGATGAGTAGATGACAACTTGCATAAGGTGGAATATGGAAACTAGGCAAATAAGACAAAAATGGATTAATTAATGTCTAAGGTAGCTAACTATGGTTTGATTATTATAACATCCCCCCTTAAGCCTGAATTATGAGTAATATATCAGAAAATTATAGGGCCTAGCAACAAGGCTTAGTCACCCTTTACATACTACATGTCCATTTAACTAAGGAAAGAGGCAAAAGCCTAGTGGGAAAATCCTCCCTTAAACATGGACTGTAAAACAAAATTTGGAAATGTTGTCATCACTCATGCTTCACAGCATGATCAGCAATCCCCAACAGTGATTTGAGATTGTTGAATGTCTTCTCACAAAAAAATTTGGTGAATATATCAGCTACTTGTTCTGAAGATGAACAGAAGAGTAGGTGAATGGTGCCATCATGCACAAGCTGTCTGATGTAGTGCATATGGATCTCAATGTGTTTGGTTCTCTGCTTCTGAATTGGATCATTGTAGATTCGAATGGTACTCTGATTATCATAGTAGATAGTAGTTGAGTATTCTTATTCAAATCCACACTCTCCAAGTAACCCCTGCAACCATAAACATTGAGTTGCTACATTAACAACTCCTCTGTACTCTTCTTCTGTAGATGAGAGTGCAATGGCACTCTGTTTCTTGCTTGACCAGCTGATTGGCCCTTCTGCAACCATGAACACATATCCTAATGTTGAATTTTGATCTGTCCTTTCACCTTCCCAATCACTGTCAGTAAACCCAATCAAATCAATATTAGATTTAGCTTTATAGAAGATCCCATGTGTCCTTGTTCCCTGAACAAAGTTAAGGATCCTTTTGGCTTCTTTCCAATGGATCTCATGAGGCTGATCCATGTATATAGAAGGCACACTTACTGCATAAGAAATATCATATCTAGTATGTGTAAGATACAACAAACATCCAATCAATTACCTATATAGTGTATTGTTTACCATAGGTGAAGAATCAGCTTCTTCAAGCTTCACTCCTGAAAGGAAACGAGTCTTGCTTGGATTGAAATCCTTCATTTTGAATTTGTTTAGAAAATCCAAGGCATACTTGGACTGGTGCACCTTGATTCCAGCTTTGGTTTGAGCAATCTCAAGCCCCAATAATTGGCTCAATAGCCCCAAATCTGTCATGGAGAAGGCATGGTTCATTGCATCCTTTAAGGAAGCAATTTCAACCTTTGAGCTTCCTGTAATGAGAAGGTCATAAACATATAAAACAATGATCATTAATGAACCATTAATCAGCTTAAAATAGACATTTGGATCTTATTTGCATCGAACAAAATTCAGTGATAGCAGAAAGCTATCAATCTTGGCATACCAAGCCCTAGGGGCTTGCTTAAGCCCATACAATGACTTCTTTAGCCTGCACACAAGAGATGGGTTAGTAGAAAATACTTGAGGCTGCTGCATGTATATATATTCAGTGAGATCTCCATTCAGGAAAGCACACTTCACATCCATGTGATGTACTTCCCATTGCTTTGAAGCTGCAATGGCTAAGGCTAGCCTGATGGAGTCCATCTTTGCCACTGGTGCAAAGGTCTCATTGTAGTCTATTCCATGGACTTGTGAGTAGCCCTTGGCTACCAATCTGGCCTTGTACTTCATAGGTGAACCATCATCAGCAAATTTGGTCTTGTACACCCACTTACACTGAACTAGCTTCCTCCCTGGGGGAAGATCAACCAGCTCCCAAGTGTTTCTCTTCTGGAGTGAGCTGAACTCTTCCTTCATGGATGCTTTCCATATTGGATATTCTACTACATATTCATATGTCTGAGTATCTTATTCAACCATCATATAGCATTTCTCAGCAAACATAGGATCTTTCATGCATAGAGCACTCTCAAATTGAGATCTAGTCCTCCTAGGGTCATTAGGATTTCCAGCTAGTTCTCCAGCTACATGAATGGTCTTGGCTGACCATTTTGGCCTTGTATGGATGTTATGATATGCAATTAAATCATCATTATCATACATATCAGAATAAGCATGTTCAACTATCTCTTCACTTACATTCATAGGTTCTGGTGGTGAAGAGGATTCTCCAACTTCCACTGCTGCTAGGGGTTCTTCTTGAAATTAAACAAACCTTTCAATAAAGGATTTGTTTGTGCTCAAATTGAGTAGCTTGTACCCTTTTGAATATTTAGAGTAACCAAAAAATAGACACTCTTGGATTTGAGGCTACAAAGCCTTCCTCTTTTCTGTTGGAATTCTAGCCCAAGCCCTCGAGCCAAAAATCCTGAAATGGGTCACATCTGGCTTGTTCCCACTCCATGCTTCAAAACGATTAATACCATGAAGCTGTTTATGAGGCACCCTATTCTGTATATAGGCTGCATAGTTTATATCTTCAGCCTAGTACTTTGGTGGAAAAGTCTTAGCCTCCATCATGCATGTTGCCATCTCTTTCAGTGATATGTTCTTCCTTTCAGCAACACCATTCTACTGTGGTGTGTAAGGGATAGAATGTTGCATATGAATACCTACATCTACAAAATATTGAATAGACTTAGACTTGACATACTCACCACCATTTTCATATCTGAGGACCTTGAGTTTCCTCCCAGACTGGTTTTCAACCAAAGCTTTAAAGACTTTGAAGAGGCCAAAAACTTCAGACTTGTGTTTCAGGAAGTAAAACCAGTAATACCTGGAAAAGTCATCTATGAAAGTCAATGCATATAGGCATAACTCATTAACATATGAGGGAATGGGCCAGCAACAACACTATGGATCAACTCAAGAGGAGATCAGAAGAGTAGAGGGGTTTGAGTAGGGTAGGAAGTGTGAGAACATGTATACCTTCGAAGTGTGATTTGCAACTCCTTTTGCAATGACTTTACCACTTGAGATATCTGTGATCTCAACTTCATCAGGGGAGTATATGACCTTCTTTGGAGACCCTATGTGGGTCATCTGATACGCTGATAAGAGGTTAGAGGCAAGACCTGGAACATACAACACATTGCTGAACTTACCATGATCAAGATAAATCCTCCCCTTGCCCAAAATTTCAGTGAGAGAGTCATCTCCCAGTACTATTGGTGGACCTTTCGACATGTCAAGTGAGGTGAATGCCTCCTTGGTCGAAACCATATGCCTTGAAGCTCTAGAATCAATGATGAAACTAGGTGAGCTTGATGTGCTAGCAACCAATGCATGAACTCTCTCTCTGTCTTCTGAACTTGATCCTCCTTCCCTCTTCTTTGAGTTGTCTGGAAGGGAGATGCCATTCTTCTCCAGGAGTTGGCTCAGCATGTCTATTTTCTTCTTCATGCATGAGCTCTTAGAATGATTTCCCTTATTGCAGTATGCACACTTGCTCATTTCTCCTTTGTTTTTCTTCTTCTGGTAGTTCTTCTTGGAACCTTGAGGCTCCTCCGGAGACTTGTTCTTGTCTCTCTTTTGCTCAGGTGGATTTTTAGATTTATTCTTGCTTTTTGAATCCACCCTCAAATCTCCAGCAACCAGAGCTTGGTCTTTGGATGGTTTGATGCTGCCCATCATCACCAATTTATCTTGTTCTTGTGTGAGAGATTCCATGAAATATGCAAGGCTAGGCATCTTCCAGGCTCGAGCTGTCAACTTTGTGGCATAGAAGGTCGAAACAAACACTGAATAGTTAGGTCCAAGCTCCAAGAGTATGTCCAAGACTAGCTGATCATCCTTCTTTTCGATCCCACATTATTTTAGCTGCAAAACAAGTGCTTTGAACTTGGAAAAATAGAGTTGCAGGGATTCAAAGATATTGGGACTCAGGGAGATCAGTTCATTTTCAATTTGATGTCCCCTAATATCATCTATCTTTCCAAAAAGATCAAAAATATTATCCCATACTTCATTTGGTGATGTCAATCCATCAAGATGGAAAAGGAGGTCTCTAGATATACTCAGACACAAGAGACCATAGGCCTCATCCCTCCTGTTGTGCCATTTTATCTTCTCTGCACCTGCATTGGGCTCTGCTTCTATTGCCATAGTCACTCTGTAGAGGAATTTCTCTCTCAATAGTATCTCCATATCTACTTTCCATTCAAATAAATTAAATGGAGTCAAGATGATCTTCTGAGATTGATCCATAGCTCAGAAATTGTCCCGTCAGTCAGCAGAATGCTCCCAGTCAATGATGTCAAACCTGTAAAACAAATTGGAAGGAGAGAAATAAATATACAAAGGATTTGATACCATGTGGAAATTGAACCCAGGTGTTAGAACAATTACACTCACAACAATTGCCAATTACACATGCAAATTACTCACAAAGGAGACTGAATAATGGAGCAAAACACTAATCTGTATTGAATACATGTACAATATCCAACCCTATGAATTCATAGGCTGCCAAAATAAATAATTACATGAGGGATTCAAATGCATGAATATGCCATTCGAATCCAGTCAAAAGCAGGCTTACTAAATCTAAGCAAATCCCCCATAGGTGCATAAAGCAGTTTCCAAAACTGTCTAGGAGCTCATGAATTGGAAAAATAAATTAGCCAAGATAATAATGGATGGAAGGACAACTAATACATTATTTTCATAGGATAAAAGAGTGGAGGATGTGGAGGAAAAAAAACAAGTTAACTTCACCTAGTCAAACTTTCCTAATTGCCTTAAAACACTGAAAAAGCAGAAAAAGAAGACATGCGCTAGGGAGGCCAGGAATAAAGTAGATTTGATTCCAAGAGGTTTCCCAAGCGCTCCATGACTCAAAATTAGCAAGTTTGACCACTATGGATGTGTAGATGACAACTTGCATAAGGTGGAATATGGAAACTAGGCAAATACGAAAAAAATGGATTAATTAATGTCTAAGGTAGCTAACTATGGGTTGATTATTCTAACAAACCATGGGTAGTTTTAGCTCATTTTTGGACTGTTTGAGCATTTAATTCCCAGGTTGATCCTCCCACTCACCTTATTTTGTACACCCATGCATGCCAAGGAGTCATGATTTCTCCAACACAGTTCTTCCATGTCCACACCACCTTTCGTGACCATTTGGGCTAAGTTTGAGAGATTTTGGACCACCGAGGGGAAATTGACACCAACTTGGCTATTTTCACATGTACACTCATATTTGGCTTCCAAAATCCTCTCGAATTGAAATAGATGTTGGCATGGTTTTTGGGTAAGTGAGTTGCGCAGCGTCGTGGCAGCTGCACAAGCTCACGTGAGACCACGCAAGGCCAGATCAATGTGATGGGTGGAATAATAACCACTTTTGAATATTTAATGTATTAATTGACCACGTTTTGTGGACATAGGTCATCAGTGGTTACAAGTTAGTTAAATTTGTACCTTTGATGTAAAGGCGCAAGCCTATACATAGAGCTATATTTGCAACTGTAAGAGAATCATGATCATTGTGATAAAATTCCAAGTCAATATCTAAGAGTGATCAATCTGTTGCGATTTGTCTATGATCTTGATGAGTCTTCTATTTTGAACAATCTGCAATCTATCTATGTCAGATACTGAATTTTGGGATGTAATCAATTTCTTGCTGTGGAGAATAATTATTTTTTTTGGATATGTTGTGCAGAATTAATATGACATGATGGTTGTTGCCTAAATTTTGTCTTCTGTTTTCATGTTTTCTTTGTTGTGATGTCAATGAGATGTGCGTTGAATCTATTATCACTCCAGGAAACTCCTCTAGGTTGTTGCTTGAGGATGCCTGGTAACTTAAAATGTTTTTAGGGTATTCTGAAATGGATCAAGTCAGTTGACCTATATAACCTTTCCACTCCCAATATATGCATAAAACTCACTCATTTACAAGGATTTTAGTTATGATTGCTCAAAAGTTGACAATAATGTGCAAGGATGAAGAACTCATCATGTTGGCAGACTTACATACAAAACATATGCATATAAATGGCTAAATCATGATAAGGATAGCACTTCTAAATCAAATTGCACTAACAAACCAATAGGATGACAACTATCAGCTATTAATCAATCTGAAAATGACCTAAATACACATTCAGGCATAAGTACAGTAAAGAAAGAGATGATGGCTGAACAGATCATAACAAAAGATCTTATATTCATGAAGAGTAAACTGAGAAGCTAAAAGAATTATAGGCTTATAAATCCCCGAAGTTGAACCTTTATTATAAAATCAATCTTAGGATTTATATATTTTTTACAAAAGGTACATATCCTGAAACTTCGATCTGTTTTTACAAAAATACTCAAAAGTGACAGTTTTTCCAAATTAGGGTTTCAAACCCTACCTAACTATTTGTCTAACTATGATGAAGATTTAGTTCACTGACTAGACATTAAATAACTGAAGTAGTTCCTGATGATCACTGTTGCTGGTCCACTGTCAATTAACCCATTGATTTCTCCTTGACAATTAGGGTTCATGACTTTATGGTGTTGTTTTGTCATAATAGATCTAAACAGACCCTTTCCGATAGTTCTGTCAGCATATTTTATCTTTAACTTACATCCCTGAGCCATCTGCAGTCACCAAACTCTAGTTATGTCTATCAAAAACTCGCGTTTAAACCTCTATCTACTTTCGGCAGTTAAGCAACTAGTCTATCGGAAATTTTAACTGCCAAAAAGAGGAATAACCCATCAGCAATCAAAAGATCTAAACACTAAGGATCAGAACTTTTAATCTGAACGGTGCTGCAGTGTTGGTGATTCAAACCACTAACAAACCCGTCAGCGATCGGAAACTCTAAACACTAAGGATTGGAACTTTAAACCTGAACCCTGCCATAGTGTCGATGATTCAAACCACTAACAAACTCGTCGGTGATCAGAAGCTCTAAACACTAAGGATCGGAACTTTAAACCTGAATGCTGCCGTAGTGTCGTCGATTCAAACCACTAACGTTGCTACTGTTAAGCATCAGAGATCGGGAGGAAAAACCACTAATGCGTCAGAATTTCAAACCACGAGACTCTTCATAGTGTCGATGACATAAAGAACAATCCCTCTGAAACGTCAACGTCGAGGACTAAGCCTTTGACAGCTGTAAAAAGAAAATTATTCCGATGGCATTCAAAAGAACCATGGTTTGGCAAAAAAAAAAGAATTTTCCATCGGGACATTCATCGTTTCCCTTCTGAAATGTTGGTGGCATAGAGGACTAATGCCTCGGCTCAATCTTCAATAAACTCCCAACAGTAAAAAAATGAAACCATCGAAAAATAAAAAATGTTAAGCTCTGAGAAACGAAACTCCACAGCCAATATGCATTGGCTAGATAAACTGCAAAAAGGGTTTTCCACCCGATATTTATCTTCCAGCTTTTGGTGGTTAGTGTATATGTTGCACCCCTTTCTAATCTGCTGAAAATGACCCTTTTTGGTGGCTAATGAGATGTTCTGAGCCTCTCCTAAGCCATCGAATGTGCCTTTCCCACTGTTTCTTGCCACTCGCTTTCGGCGGTTTAAACCCCTTTTATCTCTCTTTCTAGTCTACCGAAAGCACCCCTTTTCGATGGCTAATGAGCTATGATAGTCCTTTCCTAAGCCACCGAAAGCTACAACTTGTGAAATTTTCATCCAAATAAAATACAAAGGCTTTCAAATTTTCAGTGATATTCATATCCTTCATTGCATGAGTTAAATTCTTCATACTATCAAAATAAATTATTTTGGGAGATAACATCTGGCTCCTACTTGGGGATGGGAACCTCCCTGTGATGTCCCAAGAATCCCAGACCAAAAATTCCTTTCCTGAAAAAGAATAATTGAAGTTATCTTCTAGTGTTCCATTGGGCATGGAGTCATTTGTCTTTTATAACTAATCCACTGCAATCTTCCTGTAGCCCACTTTCCTTATTCATGAAAACAACTAAGAATGACCTAGCTGCTCATATTAAGAGCTTATTTTCCTATCTACTCCTACTCCTAATTCTAATCAATAGAATATTCTTATCATGTGACATCATGCTTCCAATGAAGCCATGTCAAAAAAATGCTCTGCTGAACTTACCCTTGATCTTCACCCAAAAAATAAATGAAACCCTAGCATGTAGCAATGTAGTTTTGAAGGGTGACAGAACCAGCTATCATCTAACAAAAATATTTTGATATCTATGGTGCTCATAATTTCCAGATAGTCAGCAACAGGGTCATAAAATCCAACAAGAAATACCTTTTTATGTTGCTGATATTTTCCTTCACTAATGCCAATGTTGAATGTGGACTTCTCAACCTTTGTCAGATCAAAATGCAATCTCAATAGCTGATCTGAACCTTCTTGTTCTCTTATGATTATATCTTGATCATCAATCATTAAAATTTCCTTTTGAGAATAGTGCTCACAATACGATGATAAAACAGGGTTTACATCATATGAATAAAGATCAGTTGAAAACATATAATTGCCTATACAATCATCAGTTATCATAGGATCATCCTGGTTTGAAAACTGATCATAAAATCCAGATTCATACCTATCTTGGGAGTACTTTTCAAACACTAAAGAATCTTATTCTAAATCTAAAAGGAGCTCACATGCTTGCTGTTGTTCCAAATATGCTTCAGACTCATAACCTTCCTATTCAAAATATGAATCATACTGATGTTTATCTAGCTTAGGTAAATGCTGGTTTTCAAAATCAAACTGCTTTGGGATTCTCCTTGAAGCACAAATGTTTTCCTCCACCTATAAAGCATCTTCAAATAGAATGCTTAAAGATGAATATTTCCTTTCTAGCAGAAGAAGGGCCAGTTTTGAATGTAGTCCTATCACATAATATATAATGGCAGCTGTCTCTGTGGGATGGATCTCCAAAGGCATATCATGATAAGTGTTGTAGAATCTTCAATTGAAGATAGGAAAGTTTCATCTTCCTCTCTCTTCAAAGCATAGAAATCAGTGAGATACAAATCAAGAGATTTGTTCTCACCCCAATGCTTCAAAAATGCATCAATGAATTCTATCCAAGAGCCAATAGAGTCAGCTCTTAAATTCTTGAGCCATATAGCAGCATCTCTAATCAACGATTTAGAGAAAAATATCATGATTACATCCTCATGAACAATCTGAAAACAGACAATAAAATCTTTGAAGGATTCCAAGTGCCTTTCCACTAAAGCTTGATTATCTCTGGAAAACCAAGGGAGATATTCATAACAGTCAAGAGGATAAGGATGAAGCCGAGAGGGAACTTTTAATGGCTTAAACATCTTCATCCTGATTTTGATCTGAAAGGCTATTGGCTAATCATGAGGGATAACAATCTGCTAACAAGGTTCAATGATTATGGCAATGAGTGTTGAGCTTTGCATAGGTTTTGAATCAGTTTTGGATTCTTCAAGGTTACATGGATGATCAGATTTAGAAGGAATTTGGATACAGAGGTCATTTTTATAAATGAGCTACGGTACAAAGACTGATTCACCTTCTACAATACAAGTAGGCTACAAATATTCTTCTACAGATGGATTTATAAAAGATGGCTAATAATATTCAGAATATATAAAACATAGGATAATTCTTTTAACATGTGAAGGGAAAAGTATAAAGGAGCTAATAAAAAATAACAGCAGTTCATAAAGTAAATTGCTAAACTGGTACCTGGATTTTGAATTCAGCCTCTTCATCTTTTATCAACTGGGTCCTCCCCAGTGGAGATTTTTTAAATTCTAATGGATCAAGGAAATAAAAGTCTTTTTAAATCTTCCCTAGTAGTAGGGCTAGGTTTTCTTCTTCCTCTACCAACAAATCTGATCTAGGTTTCCTTGCTACTCTGGAAATTTTCCTTGTAGAGCTCTTCCTTTTCTGATGATATTCTTTGGGGCTACGATAGGTGTTTTTGGTGGCCTCTCTTGATTTTCTCTGGTATGAGCCCTTCGCAGAGCTACATTTCTTCAATGGAGTAGCCAGGGATGATATCTTCACAAGTAGCAGTGCTTGAAGATTCCTCAACCCTAAAATTTTCTGATTTACTTACAAACTTCTGAGAACTAGATGCTTCAGCATAAGAATACTGAAATGGAGGTCTATTTGATATAACAGTAGAAATCCCTATGGAAATACCTAATGTAGCACCCCTTGTAGCTCTAGAGGTTTTTCTTAGTGAAACCCTAGCTCCTCTCAGAATCTCTTCTGGATCTGAAATAGTTGTTGTTGTGGCCCTTTAGGGTTTGATCTGCTACTTGGTCTTCTTGAAGCCACCTTATCTCAATGGAGTCACCAGATAGATGATTACAACCATAATAGTGTCCGATATTTTTCTATCATCAAAGCAAGGATATATGCCATCTCCCAGTGAATATGAGCTTTAGTATCCTCTCCCCAGCAATGACGCCAATTTGTTATCACTCCAAGAAACTCCTCTAGGTTGTAGCTCAAGGATGCCTGGTAACTTAAAAAAAAATTAGGGTTTTCTGATATGGATTAAGTCAGTTGACCTATATAACCTTTCCACTCTCAAGACATGCATAAAACTCACTCATTTACAAGGCTTTTAGTTACGATTGCTCAGAAGTTGACAATAAGGTGCAGGGATGAAGAACTCATCATGCTGGTAGACTTACATACAAAATATTTGCATATAAATGGCTAAATCATGATAAGGATGGAACTTATAAATCAAATTGCACTAACAAACCAATATGATGACAGCTATCAGCTATTAATCAATCTGAAAATGACCTAAATACACATTCAGACATAAGTACAGTAAAGAAAGAGATGATGGCTGAACATATCATAACAAAAGAGCTTATATTCATGAAGAGTAAAATGAGAAGCTAAAAGCATTATAGGCTTATAAATCCCCGAAGTTGAACCCTTATTACAGAATCGATCTTAGGCTTTATATCCTTTTTACAAAAAGTACAGATACTGAAACTTCGATCTGTTTTTACAAAAATACTCAAAAGTGACAGTTTTTCCAAATTAGAGTTTGAAACCCTACCTAATTATTTGTCTAACTATGATGAATATTTAGTTCACTGACTGAACATTAAATAGCTGAAGTAGTTGCTGATGATCACTGCTGCTAGTCCACTATCAGTTAACCCATTGATTTCTCCTTGACAATTAGGGTTGATGACTTTATGGCGTTGTTTTGTCATAATAAATCTAAACAGACCCTTTCTGATACTTCTGTCAGCATCTTTTATCTTTAGCTTACATCCTTGAGCCATCTCTATTTTCCAAACTCTGATTCTGTCTATCAAAAACTTGCTTTTAAAACTCTGACCGCTTTTGGTGGTTAAGCGGCCAGTTTATTGAAACTTTTAACTGTTGAAAAGAGGAAGACCCGTCGGCGATCGGAAGCTCTAAACACTAAGGATCGGAACTTTAAATGTGAACGATGCCCTAGTGTCAGCAATTCAAACCACTAATGAACCCGTCGGCGATTCGAAGCTCTAAACACTAACGATCGGAACTTTAAACCTGAACGATGCCGTAGTTTCAGCGTTTCAAACCACTAACGAACCTGTCGGTGATCAAAAGCTCTAAACACTAAGGATCGGAACTTTAAACCTAAATGTTGCCGTAGTGTCGGAAATTCAAACCACTAATGTCGCGACTGTTAAGCATCGAAGGTCAGGAGGACAAATCACTAATGTGTTGAAACTTCAAACCACAAGACTCTTCATAGTGTTGGAAACTTAAAGGACAATCCCTCTGAAACGTCGGTGTCATAGAGGACTAAACCTCCGACAGCTGTTAAAAAAATGTTCCAATGGCAGTCAAAAGAACCACGATTCGACGAAAAAAAAGAATTGTCCATAGGGACATTTGTCGTTTCCCTTCTAAAATGTTGGTGGCATAGAGGACTAATGCCCCAGCTCAATCTTCAATAAACTCTCGATAGCGAAAAAATGAAACCATCGAAAAATAAAAAATGTTAATCTCTGAGAAACAAAACTCCACAGTCAATATGCATTCGCTAGTTAAATCGCTGAAAGGGTTTTCCACCCGATATTTATCTTCTAGCTTTCGGTGGTTAGTGTATATGTTTCACCCCTTTCTAATCTGCTGAAAATGACCCTTTCCGGTGGCTAACGAGATGTTCTGAGCCTCACCTAAGAAACTGAATGTACCTTTCCCACTGCTGCTTGCCACTCACTTTCGACGGTTTAAACCCCTTTTATCTCGTTTTCGAGTCTGCCAAAAGAAGCCCTTTTCGGTGGCGAATGAGCTATGATAGTCCTCTCCTAAGCCATTGAAAGCTACAACTTGTGAAATTTTCATCCAAATAAAAAATAGAGGCTTTCAAACTATCGATGACATTCATATCCTTCATTGCATGAGTTAAATTCTTCATACTATCAAAATAAATTATTTTGGGAGATAACATAATCTGTTTATGATTTACTGATGTTGCTACAATGAACTGATGATGCGATCTATCCCAATTCTGTTGCAATTATGATGAATGACAATGAAGCTTATTAAAGTTGTTTTATGAATGATATTGCTGTGATAAATGAATGGTGTGATCTGTTGTGATAATTGTCTTAGTTGTATCGAGTGACTTGGAGTAATCTGATAGTTATGTTGTCAAAGCTGCGGATTCCATATCTTCCCTTCTTAGTGCTGAAAACTTGGTTCCAATAGATCTCCCTTGAACATCTCATGTCAGACTTTGTCTGCTTTACAGATGTTTCTGGGCAGGGTAAAATCTGTCTGGGCCGATGCTCAAGGAGATCGCGCTGGTTTAGTGTCGACAGAGTGAGAACCCCTGTTGGTGAGGATTTAATAGTCATTTTGTGCCAATAAATGGTTCCGTTGCCGAGACTGAGTTGTGATTGAAAGGAGGATATGTTTTGGCATCCAACTGGAACAGAGATCGAGGAGTGGTTTGGTCTAAAACTGTGAGAGTTTTCTGAAACGAAAAATCAAAATCCAAAGTTGTCGATGGGAAATTGGTTGGATAGATATATTCACGACGGTCCTCACGAATAGTTCTTCTGTGAGTTTCCTATAATCTTGTATGAATGGCTGGCGAAGTTCGCTTCTAAGAAGAAAAAATTCCAAGGAGGAGAGCCAACATCTTAGACTCTGGAGCTGATCCAGGAATTACAAGAAAAATACAATAAGGAATCACGGGCTGTTGAAGTGTGGTTGGACAATATCCTGGAGGGATACATTACCGATTTTGCAGTTGATACCAATAAGTCATTTAGCGAAGCAGAGAGGGAGTTCTTCAATAGACCATGAGGTATATTTTTGTTGTCTCTATAGCTATATATTAAAAAACTTGTCTACAAAAAAGGTATTCTGAAGATGGACAAAGAGTAGTGGATCTCTAGTGTGCGGAGGCTGTAGACACTGTGACATAAGGTGGGAGACGCATGGAAAGGTAAGGGGTAGATGGGCATGAGTTCTAGTGATATTTTGAAGGTCACCGAGGAAACAATTGGTTGTACAAGAGGAGGATCAAGGTTTCAAGAGAAGAGGCATAGGATAGGAGAAGGGCATGTTTCAATCGAAGTGTGATACCGCAAAGAACAAGGGCATGGGACAAATCAACCTTTTAGTGATGAAGAGGATGACTAGGCCCAAGATACGCCCAGAATAACAATAGGATCAAACCCCAACAGTAACGTGTCCAAACCTCCATGCACTACTCCACCACTAGGAAGAACCGTGCATTCTACGTCAACTTGTCTGATGTATTAGCAACAGTTTAGCAATAGAGTACTAGCCGGAGGAAGAAGGCCCAGAATGGCAGGTGACAAAATGAAGCTACCAATATTTCATGGAAATGGCACCGATGACCCAAAGCAATACTCATTCTTGTGCGAGGTCATTTAGACCACTTGACATACTGTGGATGACAATGTCAAGAAAATCCAGCTGGAAACCACCGTCATAGGTTTGTAGTAGGGATTTCTCGCTTACTGCAGAGCAAGAATGGCTACCTTCCATTTATAGGATGAAAGGGTAGGGTTCTTGGTGGTTGTGCAAGAAAAATGAAATAGAAATGAAATAGAACAACAATACAAAGAAAACCCCTATGCACACAAGGTTATGGGTTGAGCTCTAAGACCCTACATACAACAATGGAGACCTACAAGAACATGTTAGGCCATAAACCTGCAAGCAAAGATATGTTAGAAAAATTCAAATAAACAAAAGAAAACAGAAATTATACCTTCTTTTGGTGGAAATGGGCCACCATGCCCTAGCTTGGAGAAGCACCTCTCTTGAGAATGGGGGAGCTATGGCTCAATGGGAGGATGGATGAGAGGGAGGGTGAATAGCTTGAGAGAAAAATTCTCTCAAGGCACTCACTCGGGAAGCATAATAGTATGCAAGGAAGGAATGTCTTGAGAGTGACCCCCACCCCTCTATTTATACTTTTTCTTGTGATTTTTAGGGTTTTAAGCCCCTGGTTGGGGATTTATCCCCCTTTTTTGGGATTTTAGCCCCTTTTTCTCCATATTTAGCTGTTTTGGGGGTCTTAAGCTCCGTTGAGGGGTTTTAGCCCCTTTTTGGAGGCTTTGGCCCCTATGAGAGCTGTTTTGGCTCTTTTTAGGGGTATTTAAGCCCTTTCTCATGTTTTTAAGCCTTCTTGAGGGTGTGGGGGTCAAATGGGGTTAAATGAGGGTCGTGCATGGGTGTCATTGGGTGGTGTAGGCCATGTAGATCTAAGTGAGGGATTTTTTGGGTTAACAAATTGCCCCCTGATGTGTGAGGGAAGGAGCTTATCGTATGGCCGACGGACATCATATGATTTTCTGCGAAGAGGTGGTGCTTCCTAGGCTGGGGCATGGTGGCTTTTGGTTTTTGTATTAATATGGTTCTGATTAATGGGTGAGATAGAAATAATGTGTGACATGTATATGGACGAGGTGGGAATCCCCATGCTCATAACAATGTCAAAAGAATAATGTGATCTATGCTCTATAATACAAGAGCCAATCATATACAACTAATGATACATAGTGGTTTCCTCAATGAGAGGCTGAATACAATACTAATCTAAAGAACTGCTATATTGGACCCATGGCATTCTCATGGAATGCTATTTCTTCATGAATAATGGCTTGCTGGATCTGGAATGGTACATAGCTATATGGACTCATTGACATAGAGTTGAAGTCTCTATGGTACAAATATGTCGCATCAATCATAAACCTATATAGAAGCACTGTTGGGGCTTCTGAACACTATCTCCAATGCAACCCAGAAATCACAAGGGACATGAAATTGTTTAGGTCCCTTGAATAGACTCATCTGGGTTCTTTGACCAAATACTGCACAGACCAATACCCTGTACGAATCTCAACAGTGCGATGATGTAGTTGGAGTCGACCACGTGAGAAACAACCATCTCGAGAGGCATTAATGATTCCTCTCAAATGGTACAAGGAGCTTATCAATAAGGTTAATGAAACCAAGATACATCCACCTCTATTTGTATCCTTTAGAATATGTGTGTTTTCATCGACGGAGGGATACCTACCCCTCATCAAGGCAATGGTGTTTCCTTGACTAGAAGCGCGAGGGAGATAACCAAAATATGTGAGACAATATGAGGACTAACCCATTGAATTGGGGGGGAGGGAAAGAGTTGAACAGGGGTATATTTTTTGGAAATTGAACCCAAGTGATAGAACAATTGCACTCACAAAATTGCTAATCAAACATGCAAATTTACAAACAAAAGAGACTAAAATTGGAGCATAACACTAATCTGTATTGAATAAGTGTACAATAGCCAAACTTATGAAGTCACAGGCTGCTACAATGTATAATAATTACATGATATATTTGAATGCATAAGGATGCCATTCGAAATAGTCAAAAACTAGGCTTACTAAATCTAGTCAAATCCCCCATAGGTGCATAAAGCAGTTTCCAAATCCACTTAGAGGCTCACGAATTGGAAAATTCAAGTAAGAAAGATAATAAGGGATGGAAATACAACTCATACATGCTTTTATTAGGAGAAAAGGATGGAGGATGATGAGGGAAAAAAACAAGTCAACTACACCTAGTCTTACTTTCCCTTTTGCCTTATTTCTCAATAAAACATGCAACTTAGCAGAAAAAGTAGATATCCTCTTTGAAGGATCTTGAATAAAGAAGACATGCTAAATATGGTTTCCATGAGGTTTCCCAAGTGCTCCATGACTCAGTTTTAGCAAGTTTGACTTCTAGGACATGTAGAAGGCAACTTACATAGAGTGGAATATAGGAAACTAGGAAAATAAGACAAAAATGGAAACAACGCTTAGTCACCCTTTACATACTGTATGTCTATTTAACTAAAGAAAGAGGCAAAAATCCAGTGGGAAAATCCTCCCTTAAACATGGATAGTAAAAAAAAAATTAAAAATATTGTCATCAATCATGCTTCACAGCATGATCAGAAATCCCCAGCAGTGATTTGAGATTGCTGAATGTCTTCTAACAAAAAATTTTGGTGAAGATGTCTGCTACTTGTTCTGAAGATTCACAAAAGAGTAGGTGAATGGTGCCATCATGCACAACCTGTCTAATGTAATGCATATGGATCTCAATGTGTTTGGTTCTCTATATCTGAACTAGATCATTGCAGATCCGAATGGTGCTCTGATTATCACAATAGATAATAGTTGAAAACTCTGATTCGAAGCCACAGTCACCAAGTATTCCCTGCAACCATAAACATTGAGTTGCTTCATTTACAACTCCTCTGTACTCTGCTTCTACAGATGAGAGTGCTACGGCACTCTGTTTCTTGCTTGACAAGCTGATTGGTCCTTTAGCAAGCATGAACACATATCCTGATGTTGACTTTTGATCTTTGTTTTCACCTACCCAATCGCTATGAGTAAACCCTATTAACCCAAAAATCCCCCACTTAGCTCTCAATGGCCTACACCACCCAAGGACACCATCTCACAACTTTCATATCACTTCATTAGACCTTCCATTAGACCCGTACACCTCCAAAATAGCCTAAGGATGAAGAAAAAGGGATAAAAACCCCCAAAAGGTGCCCAAAATAGCCCCCTAGGAGCTAAATCCCTAAAAAAGGGGCTAAAACCATGAAAGGGGCTAAAACACTGAAAGGGGCTAAAGTTAGGGCGGAAGGGGCTAAAATCCCAAAAAAGGGGCTAAATCCCTGACCAAGGGCTTAAAACCCTAAAACCCCTTGGAAAATCTATAAAATGAGGGTGGGGGGTCACTCTCAAAACACTTCTCCCTTGCATATTGTTATGCTGCCCGTGGATGCCTTGAGACACATTTGCCTCTCAAGCCACCCACACTCCCTCTCCTCCATTTCCATTGAGCCATTGCTCCCTAACCAAGAGAGGTGCTTCCACAATCTTGGGCATGGTGGCCCATTTCCACCAGAGAAGGTATACCATGTTTTATTTTTGTTTCTTAGTTGTTTAATATGCTTTGCTTTCTAACCCTTGTCCCCATTTGTAGGTTTTGTTTTTTTTTTAACATTGTTTTGCAGGTTTTGAAGGTGGAACCCTAACCCATGTTTGTAGAGGAGTTCATCACCAGTGCTTCATCTCCTTCTTTCTGTTCTGTTCTTAGCTTATAGTTTAGTTTATCTTTACTTTTGTATTCTTAGCCTTAGTGTTGGTTTACTATTCTGCTTCTGTTATTTCCATTTCATTTTTCTGCATTTTCACCATTAGCAGGAACCTACCCTTGTGCCCTATAGGCATAAGGGAGCCATTACTGCCCCTATAATAGGGATAAATCCTTTCCATAGAACTGGTGATCATACTAGGTCGATCCCACAGGACCCCTTGGCCAAACTTTTTATTTTCAAGTTTTTAAAATTGTTGCCCTACTTTTTCAGAAATTTCATGTTAAATCTATCTTAAATCCTGTTTATTTCCTATTTTAGTTACTGCTAAATCCTCTACTAGGCAGAACCGAGTCATATTGACCCCAGTACCAGTTACTGTTGGCCAGATCTGACTCTGTCTCACCAAAAAACCTCGTTCCGGAGCAAGGCGCTCATATCGGTGCAAAAGGTGAGACTAAGGTGCACTTAATGGGAAAACAAGTGCACCTAGGGCACACTTAGTCCCCCGATAAGTGAAAATTCATCCTAAAAACTCAGGTTGCAGCTATTTCTACATTCTGTGCGACCCCCTCACTCATTTCTGAAAAAATATCGCGACCCCCTCGCTAGATTTGGTCAGAAATGTGTGGCTTGTCAAATAGAACTTTAATTTAAGATTAATAGACAATAATTTTCAGTTTCATAGGACTATTAGTGCGGCCCAAATGCCTCTATCCACCATTGCATGTCATTTTCATTTTCTGCTTTTATTTTCTGTAAATTATTTCATGAACAATGTGTAAATGTTAAGTAAACCATTATGGCTTAATAAAATGAACCTAGTCTAACTAAAAGTGAATTAAAAGTAACCATCTTGCTTCCCCCTTCCTCCTCTAGCCAGTCATCACCCTCTGGGGTATTCTAGGATACAACAAAGGGAAAGCTCATATAGATCTAGGCACTCCATGATCGTGTTCCAAACCACTAAAACTGGGTGACCTGGAAGGTAGAGGGGGTAGAGAAGGAGGGATTCTCATGGCGCTAAGAATCCTCCTTGTTGACCAACCTAGCATTCAAGAGGTGACCTGAGGATATACGGATGGGCTTAGTCCCATTGTGTTGAGAGCCCAACACCTTCTCTTGGTTGAAGAGGAATATCACTGTGAGGTAGACATCTAGTTAGGCCAGCAAACATTCAGAGTTAATCACCATACTTATTTACAATTTTTATTTATGCTTTCATACACAACCACAATGATATGAACTCTACCATGATGAATTCATAAACCATATTGCAGCAACCAAATACCAGAAAAACAAGCAAACAACTACACCATACCAAATAATTAACCCAACTCAGTTCATGACGCTGAGTAAGCCTTAAAATTTACTAATTTACACTAAGTCAAAACAACTCTGCAGTCTTTGAGGGCATAAGTCTCTAACTGCTTCAACTATGGGAAGTACTTGGGATTTGCCCAAAAACTCATTGTGAGGAGTACCACAGGAACCCCAAAGTAGCTGGCCGCTGAGAGGAATTTCCAAGCGAAACGGGAAACGACCCCTTCTGATTGAGTAGAGACACCTGTGAAGAACAAGCCAAGCATTGTATTCTGGCAGTCTTGGTGGCCTAGTGACCACCTTCAGCCAATAGGAAGCCACTGCAACTGGGGTCCTAACATCATTCCCACCAAGTTTCAGACATAAATTTAACACAATTGATCCTCCATGATCTTCCGCATGTCTAAGAGGTGAACCACCACCATTTGGAACACTCAATTGAAACCATTGAAGCTGCTCTCAGTGATCTCCCACACCATCAGAGGGCCACACAACCTCTAATTTTTATTCAAACCCATATTAGTCTGAACCATACCTCCATACCGCACCATCAAGCCCCTTGGCTAGTGCAAATATGGATCTGTTTTTCATCCTAACCTTAGCAAGTGGACCCATGTCCACATCATAACCTGTCACCCACAACCTAGAAAGTTGCCCAAGCACAATAATGCAGACTGTCATCAGTCAGCTACCACCTGGAACACTTGCAACACATGGGGGCAGTGGCTCCTCCACACACATTGTCCCTCCTACCACACAGGGGGGCAGTGGACCATCAACTTACAATGCCCCTACTGTCATACATGGGGGCAGTGTCCCCGCCACTCATACTATCCCACCCAAAACACTTGGGGGAACTGGCCCATCCGCAATTGTGCCACTGCAAGCACCCCCAACTGTGCAGATGCACTATGCACCTGAAAACCCCACCACCATCACAGCCCCATCCCACATTAATTTGGGGTCAAATATGCCCTTCATGTCTCGTCTCAACTTGCCTGACTTGGATAGATTAAAAAATGACTCCATCCACCACCAATATTTTTGGCCACCTATGCCAACTAAGCTACCATCAGACATCCCCAAGTTTGAAGGCAAAGCCAAGGAATGTCCCCAAAACCACATAATGACATTCCATCTATGGTGCTCATCCAATAGCATTGTAGAGGACTTCGTTAGGATGAGGTTATTCCAACACACCCTTACAGGTGTCGTAGCCAAATGGTGCATTGAGCTACCACAAGCCAAGTACCCTGAATTCAACTCCCTAGCCTTCATGTTCCTACAATATTTCCAACTCCCTATCAGATATGACGAGGGGGTGGAGATCATACTATCTTGCCGTCAAAGCACTGCCACTCACATAACTGACCATATCCTCGAATGGCGGCGACATCGTAGCTTATGCAAAATCCAACTAGATGACAATATCTTCTTGGATTGGTTCCTTAAGACTTTGCTCCCACCTATCACAAAGGACATTGCATCTAAATGTCCCCAATCTAAAGAAGAGGCCATACTAAAGGCCCAACAATTTGACCTCATCTATGGCCAGTATGGATACTTGTATACCATCATTCCAGACACTCCCCATCCAAGTACCTCCTACCGTGATGCACTGGGGGCATCCCATGCTATGGATGACATCATAGGATCAGTCTCCCAATAGCCGCAGCCTCGACCGACACCACCTACCATTACACCACAACCAAGCAACACTGCTAATGTTTCTTACCAAAACCAAGCTCTGGACTATGTTAGAATGATATCGCAGTCCTAAGCAACAACGTCTTATGCACAAATTGCACCACCATAGCAGGCTCAGGCCATGGCTTGGCCAACACAACAGTATGTGGGAAAAATTCCCACATTTATGGCACCACCACCCCCACAAATCTACTATGCACCGCCAGTACAACCTGTGCAATCCCCCACCCCCGCTTCACATGCTCCGTTGGGACAACTGTTCGCACAACAAAACCATCCCCATCCTATCCCCAATAATCAACAAGGGCAAGCTATAAACAATCGGCCCCACAACTAAGGCAATAACCAACCATAGGGAGGTAGTCAACAACCGAACCCTCCCAACAATGCCGTGGCAAATCGGCCAGCCCAGAACCCCCCACGACCAAATGCACCAAGACGCAATTCCCCATTGTGCACAAACCAACCATGTACACTCTGTGAAGTCTATGGGCACTATACATTTGAGTGTCCCTTCATGGGTTGTGTGAAGCAGGCCATTCGAAACGAGGCCCAACAGGATGCCAATGTTACAAACCAAGCACAACCTAACCTGACACCTCAACGACCTCCCCCCATGGTGATTCAAAACCCACTGCTAGTCCAAGGATTGGTGACAATTACTCCCCCTCCCCAACCCAATCCCAACGCTTTGGGGGCACCTCCCATGGCCGAAACAGGTGTTCACCACCTGCTAGCCATGACGACTGAAGAGGTCAACTTGCAAACTCGACGAAATCAGTGCGGTACCACCACCAAACCTATTGACTCATCAGTATCATCCATTTCTAAGACAGTCAACCTACCTCTTCAGTTACCCCCGTTCCCATGGCCCCCCATACGCAGAGTTTCCAATAATGCCACAGCTAGAGCTATAGTCAACTATAGCATTATGGATGATTTCTCCCAAACGCCAACTGCCATGTCCTCTCTTGAGGTACTTGAAATGTTTCCAATGCAGTAGAAATCATTACTAGCCTCTTTAGGGGTAGTAGACCCCTCTGACTCCAAGTTAATCAATTTTGACATAGAGAATGGAGAGCCACGCATGCCCTCCACTATCACCTTCCAAATCTCGGTGTCCATGTGGAACTTGGTTGTGCACCGATGCATAGTGGATGAGGGGGAATCCATGTGCATCATGTCTACCTTGGTTTGGCAGAATCTTGGATCACCAATTTTGCAACCATCCCCCACAAATTTGCAGGCTTATAGTGGACATCCCACTAAATCCCAAGGAATCCTCCCTCGTGTCCCCATCAAGTTAGCCGGGAAGATAGTCCTAATTGACATCGAAGTCATCAACGCTTAACTGGACTACAACCTCCTCCTCGAGAGTAGTTACATGTACACAATGTGAGCCATTGCATCAATTGTCTTTTGTCTCATGATGTTCCCCCACGAAGGGAAGATTGTGATGGTTGAACAACTCACCTATCATGATCTGCAAGGGTTAATAGTGCCTGCCAACGTTGTCCCTACCATCACCACCATTGAGCCACAAGAGGTGACCACACACGCTAACATCATCCCTGCAAACAACACTATGGTTGAAAACATGCCAGCCTTCCCACCGTTGAATGTGGGCCATGGATTGTTTACCGATCCCACCATGATGGCTCCTTTCCGATTGGTGTCACCACCACCAACGCAAAAGCAAACTATGGACTTGTGCATGGTCTCATCTAGCACCGCTGCACCCAAACAGAAACCGTAGCCATAGCCCCAACCATAACCACAACATCATCCGCAGCCGCAACCCCAGCCAAAGCCATAACCTCAGTTGCGACCTCAAGCTTAGTTACCAGGGAAACAATGGGTTTCATTTCCACTCAACATGATCCTTTTCTGTTTTCTTTTCCTTTTCCTTTTCCTACCATTCAGGATCGTGAGCAAGTATGTCTTAGCAACCCGTAATCTACAGGATTTCATACCGGGAGATCCTATGTGGTACCTTAAACCACCTACCCTACCTCTAAGGCCCCAGAATGTTTTGACTCATGTTCATCGAATTGAGATTATGTTGCACCTACCTCTAGGTCCATCAAAGACTCCTCCTATCTCCAGGCCTGACCCTTTTCCTCCAACAGATACTGGGGGCAAGGCCACAAAAACCACAACCAATACCATTTACATGATATCTAGCACCAGTTTCCCTTTCATCTCATTGGCTATGGAAGATCCACCTAATCTATCCTAGCACCACTTATGCGATGACAGAGATATATGCAAGACTAACTTCGGCTTAACCCCATTCCCTTTAAACCATAGTGTGGAATTGGTTCTCCCCATAAAAGACCAGATTTCGTCATCCCACCTTGCCAATGACCTTCATCTCGGCAAGGGGGCATACCTCTTCGCTGACTCAGACGGTTGACTCTTGAAGAAGCCATGCAATGGGCTCCACCTCAAGAGAGTTTATGCCTGATATAACCACTATGAGTCCCTTATAGCGTATTTTTCTCCATTTTTGTTTTGTAACGTTTTTAACACAAATAAAAAACCCCCCCATTTAGGGGCAGCACCATTAGCTGATAGGTAGATTCACCTGGAAATGGTTTGAGACACCTCTCACACCTCTGGGCTCAAATTTCTATCTCTTTATGAGACCATCATCTCATCTTTAATAAATTAATTTCGGGACCATTTCCCACAAGTCACCTCAATTTATGAGCCATGACATGACGATGCAGGTGTCTATGGACTAGTACTTGCATTACACTTCTTGATCACAACTCATGCGAGTTTTCGGGCCGCAGCCTTAAGAACTATAATTTTAGCTTTTATTTTGGATTTTTAACACATAGTTGTCTTTTCCATTCACCACACCTTACGTGGACCTCTAGACCACTATCCATAACACAATTTATTTTTCTCACACGTATTTGGCATATAAATGCCTTTGGGCTTGTACTCACATCGCATGTGGTCAATTTCATCCACCACACACACACACGCTCTCCTGACCTCTATCCAAGAGCCACCTGAGTTTGCGTCCCTCTGCCACACTGACTCATAGGCCTCTTCCGCGATCTATCCCATGCATGTATTGGTATGTTTGAGAGCCTTCTGCTCCATCCATACTGCATGGATGACCTTGTGACCTCTATCCACCATCCCGACATGGGGCACCGCATGTGCCACCATTGGTTGACAACATTGGAGTTTCATTTAAGCTCTTTTATGACTCCTTAAAACAATGAAAAGATTGTTGAGCGTAGCTGCTTCCTTTCCTGCTCGCTAAAGTATAGGAAAGGGCATCTACATCATCTCATTTATCTCCTTTTGTGGACCAAGTAGACCATTTCATGAAAAGGACCTCCTTGGCACACTCAAGCCAAGACCGTTCCCCTCTACATACTTTTATGCTTTCTTGGGTAGAGGGGCTACACTTTACGAAAAAGCTCACCACCAGTTGTCATTAAGCTCTTTTCTAGCCATCTCAACAAGAAAAGATTACCGAGAAAACTTGGTTTTGTTCATGCTTGTAAAATTATTTGAATGACCGTCCAGCCAGTATAGGTTTAACCTTTTTCGGCCTGATTGGACTACCAACGGTAAAGAAGTCTCTCATGCCCTCTAGGATGGGTGAGCTCTCCTATGTATACTTTTATCATTTTTTTGGCACAGGAGACTACCAATGAAAATTAGCCCCACTAGAGTCTTCTTCATGCTTTCAGACTCTCTAAAATTGAAAGCACCATCGAGCATTTACCTTCTCGGGCTCACCAAAAATCCATGAGATCCTACCACAATGGTGTCCCTAGACACCACCCCATAGAAAACAGTTTGGTAGCATCCCCACATTGAGTCACCTTACTTCAAAGTACTCTACAATGTCTCTTCCTTGGATCCCATCAATATCAAAAGTGTCCACCTCCTCCAAGTATTTCCCATCTGCAGTGACATTCCCAGTATTACAGCTATGATCCCATTCCCTTGAGTCGGTTTCATTTTCTACCTAGTCTGCCCTACCATTATACTCTGAACAAAGAAACTTTGAGTCTCCCACTCCCCTGCTACCCCTATTCATTTCTTTCCCTTCCCTCCCTTCCCCCCCCCCAATTCAGTGAGTCAGTCCACAGATTGCTTCACACCTTTCGGTTTTCTCTCTCGTGCCCCTGGTCAAGGAAACATCATTGCCTTAGCTAGGGGCAGGTCTCCCTCTATCGATGCCAACACACATATTCTAGAGGATATACCTAGAGGTCCATGTACCTTGGTTTCATTGACATCATTTATGATTTCCTTGGACCACTTCAGAGGAGTCCTTAGTGCCTCTTGGGATGGTTGTTTCTCACGTGCTCGACTTCAACTCCATCATTGCACTGTTGAGATTCGTGCAAGTTTTTTTCCACACAGTACTTGGTCAAAGACCCTGGATGTCACCTGACTCTAGCACATTGGTGAGTCCACTTGAGGGGCTTAAATAGGTTATGTCCCTTGTGATTTCTGGGTTGCATTGGAGACAGTGATTTGAATCCCCAACAGTGTTTCGATATACCTTTATGATTGATGCAGCATACTTGTACCACAAAGACTCTAACTGTCAATCAACGAGTCCACACAACTATGAACCAGATCTAGTAGACCATCAGTCATGAAGATATAACAGTCCATGAGAATGCCATGGGTCCAATGTACCAGATCAGTATTGTATTCAGCCTCACATGGAGGAAACCATTATTGTAACATCAGTTGTATATGATAGGCTCTTGTATTTTAGAGCATAGATCAAATTATTCTCTTGACATTGTCACAAGGATGGGGATGCCCGCCTCATCCATATACACGTCACACATTTATTGTATCTCACCCATTGATGGGAACCAAATTAATACAAAAACAAAAAGCTACCATGCCTTAGCCCTGGAAGCACCAACTCTACACAGCAAATCCTATGATGTCCATCAGGCATACGTTGAGCTCCTACCCTCACACATCACAGGGAAATCTGTTAACCCAAAAATCCCCCACTTAGCTCTCAATGGCCTACACCACCCAAGGAAACCATCTCACAACTTTCATATCACTCCATTAAACCTTCCATTAGACCCCCACACCTCCAAAATAGCCAAAGGATGAAGAAAAAGGGCTAAGAACCCCAAAAAGGAGCCCAAAAAATCCCCTTAGGAGCTAAATCCCTAAAAAATGGGCTAAAACCCTAAAAGGGGCTAAAGTTAGGGAAAAAGGTGCTAAAACCCCAAAAAAGGGGATAAATCCCTGACCAAGGGCTTAAAACCCTAAAACCCCTTGTAAAAGCTATAAAAGGAGGGTGGGGGGTCACTCTCAAAACACTTCTCCCTTGCATATTGTTTTGTTTCCTGTGGATGCCTTGAGACACATTTGGCTCTCAAGCCACCCACACTCCCTCTCCTCCATTTCCATTGAGCCATTGCTCCCCAACCAAGAGAGGTGCTTCCACAAGATTGGGCATGGTAGCCCATTTCCACCAGAGAAGGTATACCACGTTTTATTTCTGTTTCTTAGTTGTTTAATATGCTTTGCTTTCTAACCCTTGTCCCCATTTGCAGGTTTTGTTTTTTTTCTAACATTGTTTTACAGGTTTTATCATAGCTTAGGATTTGTTTGTAGGTTTTGAAGGCGGAACCCTAACCCATGTTTGTAGAGGGGTTCATCACCAGTGCTTCATCTCCTTATTTCTATTTTGTTCTTAGATTATATTTTAGTTTAGCTTTAGTTTTCTGTTCTTAGCCTTAGTGTTGGTCTACTGTTTTGCTTCTGTTATTTTTGTTTTGTTTTTCTGCATTTTCACCATTAGCAAAAACCTAACCTTGTGCCCTATAGGAATAAGGGAGCCATTCATTCCCCTGTAACAAGGAGAAATCCTTGCTACAAACCCAATCAAATCAAGATCAGATTTAGCTTTGTAGAAGATCCTATGAGTTCTTGTTCCTTGAAAAAAGTTAAGGATCCTTTTGGCTGCTCTCCAATGGATCTCATGAGGCTGCTCCATGTATATTGAAGCCACAGTTAGTGCATAATAAAGATCAGGTCAATTGTGTGTAAGGTAAAGCAAACACCCAATCAACTGCCTATACAATGTATTATTTACCATAGAAGAAGAACCTGCTTCTTCAAGCTTAACTCCTAAAAGGAAGGGAGTCTTGCTTGCCTTGCAGTATTTCATGTTGAATTTGTTTAAAAAATATAAGGCATACTTGGACTGATGTACTTTGATTCCATGTTGGTATTGAGCAATTTCGAGACCCAAGAATTGGCTCAACAACCCCAAATCAGTCATAGAAAATGCATGGTTCATTGCATCCTTCAATGAGGCAATCTCTTTATTTGAACTTCCTATAAACAAAAGGTCATCCACATACAAGAAAATAATCATCAAATAACCATGAATCAGCTTCAAATAAACATTATGATTAGACTTGCATCGAACAAAACTCAATGACAACAGAAAGCCATCAATCTTGGCATACCAAGCCTTGGGGGCTTGGTTGAGCCCATACAATGATTTCTTTATCCTGCACACAAAAAATGGATTATAAACAAACCCTTGAGGTTTCTTCATGTAAATCTCTTCAGTAAGATCTCCATTTAGGAAAGCGCACTTCACATCCATGTGATGTACCTCCCACTACTTTGAAGCTGCAATGGCTAAGGATAGCCTTATGAAGTCCATGTTTGCCACTAGTGCAAAGGTTTCATTGTAGTCAATACCATGTACCTATGAGTAGCCCTTGGCTACCAATATTTCCTTATATTTCAAATTCGATCCGTCAACAGCAAACCTAGTCTTGAAAACCCACTTACATTGAACTAGCTTCCTCCCTGGGGGAAGATCAACCAGTTCCCAAGTGTTGTTCTTCTGGAGCGAGATGAATTCTTCTTTCATGGCTGTTTTTCATCTTGGATCATGTGCTGCATCTTCATATGTCTGTGGATCTGATTCAACCATCAGATAGCACTTCTCTACAAACAAAGGTTATTTCATACATAGGGCACTCTCAAACTGAGATCTAGTCCTGCTAGGGTCACTAGGATTTCCAGCGAGTTCCTCAGCTACGTGAATGGTATTTGCTGCTCATTTTGGTATTGTAGGAATATCAGTATCTGCAATTAAATCACCATTATCATACATATCAGAATCAGGAAACTCATTTGTCTCTCCACTTACATTCAATGGTTCTGGTGGTGAAGAAGACTCTCCAATTTCAACTGCTGCTAAAGGCTCTTCTTGGAACTAAACACTCCGTTCAATGAAGGATTTGTTTGTGCTCAAGTTTAACAGATTGTACCCTTTTTAATATTCAAAATACCCAACAAATAGGAACTCTTGGATTTGGGGCTACAAAGCCTTTCTCTTTTCAGTTGGAATTCTAGCCCAAGCCTTTGAGCCAAAAATCCTAAAATGGGTCACATCTGGCTTGTGCCCACTCCAAGATTAGAAAGGAGTCATACCATCAAGTTTTTTATGAGGCACCCTATTCTTGATATAGGATGCACATTTTATAGCCTCGGCCTAAAAATTTGGTGGCAAAGTCTTAGCCTCCATCATACAGGTTGCCATCTCCTTCAGTGATTTGTTCTTTCTCTCAGCAACACCATTTTGTTGTGGTGTGTAAGGGATCGAATGCTGCATATGAATACCTACATATTTACAATATTGAATGAACTCAAACTTGACATACTCACCACCATTGTCATTTTGAGGATCTTGAGTCTCCTCACAGACTGGTTTTCATCCAAGGCCTTAAAGACTTTGAAGAGGTCAAAAACTTCAGACTTGTGCTATAGGAAGTAAACCCAACAATACCTGGAAAAGTCATCTATGAAGGTCAATGCATATTTGGATTGACTCATGGACATATGAGGAAATATACCAACAACATCACTGTGGATCAACTCAAGAGGTGCAGAGGTTCTCTCATGACTAGATTTCTCAAATTTGTGCTCTGAGTGTTTTCCTAGGATACAACCTTGATAGAATCCCTTGGAAAACTTAATATTTGGTAACCCTATGACCATATCGTTTTCACTCAGATCAGAAATACACTTATATTTAAGATGGCCAAATATTTCATGACAAAGCTTGCTTTCCTCATTAGCATGAATTAGAAGAGCAGAGGGGTTTTAGTAGGGTAAAAAATGTGAAAACATGTATACCTTCGAAGTGTGATCTACAACACCTTTTGCAATGACTTTACCATTCAAGATCTCTATGATCTCAACATCATCAGGGGAGAAGATGACCTTCTTTGGAGACCCTGTGTGAGTCATTTGATACACTCACAAGAGGTTAGAGGCAAGACCTGGAACATACAAGACATTATTGAACTTACCATGGTCAAGATCAATCCTTCCTTTCCCCAAACGGTCATTGAGAGAGTCATCTCCCAGCACTATTGGTGGACCTTTCGACATGTCAAGAGAGGAGAATGCCTCCTTGGCTAAAACCATATGTCTTGAAGCTCCAGAGTCTATGATGAATCTAGGTGAGCTTGATGTTCCAGCAACTAAAGCATGTACTCTCTCTCTGTCCTCTGAATTTGATCCTCCTTCCGTCTTCTTTGAGCAATCAGGAAGGGAGATGTTACTCTTCTCTATGAGTTGGGTCAACATGTCAATTTGCTTCTTCATACAGGAGCTCTAGGGATGATATCCCTTACTGTAGTATGTGCACTTGCTCATTTATACTTTGTTCTTCTTCTTCTAGAAGTTCTTCTTGGAGCCTTGGGGCTCCTCTTGAGACTTGTTCTTATCCCTCTTTTGCTCAGGTGGATTCTAAGCTTTCTTCTTTCCTTTTGAATCCACCTTCGAATCTATAGCAACCAAATCTTGGTCTTTGGAAGGTTTGATGGTTCCCATCATCACCAATTTATTGTGTTCTTGTGTGAGGGATTCCATGAAATATACAAGATTAGGAATATTCCAGGCTTGAGCTGTCAACTTGGTGGCATGGAAGGTCAAAACAAACACTGAATAGTCAGGGCCAAGCTTCAAGAGTATGGCCAAAACTAGTTGCTCTTCCTTCTTTTCAATTCGACATTGTTTTAGCTGCAAAACAAGGGCTTTAAACTTGGAAAAATTGAGTTGCAAGGATTCAAAGCTACTGGGACTCAAGGAGATCAATTCATTCTCAATTTGATGTCCTCTCATCTCATCTGTGTTACCAAAAATATCTACAAGCTTATCCCACACTTCATTAGGTGATGTCAATCCATCAAGATGGAAGAGGAGGTCTCTTGAAATGCTCAGACACAAAAGACCATAGGCCTCACCTCTCTTGCTATGTCGTTTAATTTTCTCTGCAACTGCATTGGGATCTACCTCAGTTTCCATTGTCACCCTATAGAGACCTTTTCTCTATCAATAGTATCTCCATATTTGCTTTCCATTCAAAGAAATTAAATGGATTCAAGATGATATTCTTAGATTGATCCATAGCTCAGAAACTGTGCCCTTCAGTCAGCATAATATGCTCCCAGTCAAGATGTCGAACCTGCAATAGCAATATCGAAGGAGAGAAATCAATCTACAAATTCTCTGATACCATGTTGGTTCAGGAATAAACACCCTTATAACCTAGGGTCTGGGGTTACCAACTTACTTCTAAAACTTGCAGACAATTGGGTTTAGTTAAATGCAGAAAGGAAATAGGAAGAAATATTGGACTCACCCGATTACCGATGGTTGATCCAAGCTTTATCTTCTTCTGCTCTCCTTCTCTCCAAAGCTTTCATGGATGCACCTCCTTTACCTGCAAAGAGAAAATTCTCCAAGTATGATCTTATACATGTATATATGATAGGTTAGATAAACAACATATATAGTGCTTAATCAAATATATTCATCAAACCCTAATATATGAAAGAGACTCAACACAAAGTTGGAAGAAGAATTCTCTTTATTAACAATCAGTGAATGAGATAAGTGTACAACCCAACGCCTGAGACAAGGAATCCTCTACAACCAAAGGACTCTGATTTCTGCTGCTCTAAGAATTCTAAATATATACCACCAGCATAACTTTTCTCTCAAAAATTCATCCTCCTAATGCCCTCCCCAAGGCCTCTATTTATACTTTGGGAAATAGAGAAATTTCAAAGGTTGAGGAATTCGAGATAGTTGAGATGGTTAATGATTAGGGCTCAAATAATTCTCCATTAATCGTGATTTATGTTTTTTAATGTCGAATGGAGGCATATGCGACTATTACTATAAGCAACCCGTGTATGACACGTGAGTCTCTTAAAGGAAACCCACGTATAGATCTATGCGTGGGTTGTAATGGAGATAGTCGTATACACTACACGAGTTGTCAATGAGGATAGTTGCATATGTATGTGAGTTTCAATGGAGATAGCCATGTATGCCAATCCATACTTAGAAAAATAATGTAGCAAGTTGGTTGAAAGGTAAATGCATCTAATGTCATGCCCATATATAGTGTTTTGGAAAACTTCAATCCTAAAATGTCCTTTTGTGTGCCAACATAATGAATTGTCAGCACTCAGACGGAGAAATACCATTTGGGTTGATAATATATTCCCCCTAATGTGTGAGGTCAGAGGGAAGCTATGGCCGAAATACATTATAATCATTATCTTTGGAGAAATCAGAAGTCCAATGGAGCAGATGTAGTACCTGCAACAAATACATAATAATGTCATATACAAAGGCATATTTGAGGATGCTATGTTCAATATACTGGAACACTAACTCCTTTACAATATTTGATTACATCATATAATACGGGTACAAGACCATGTATATTACAAAGGTGGACCGAAGCCACAATATACAATAATGATGAGTCTTCAAAGATATGGAAGTTGTGTAAATAACCATAACATAATCTTGCGCAACTTAGTCCATGAATTTGAAACTAACATCTTCATAAACAATCCCAAAGAACCAGTACAATCCAAGCCATGTGAATAGATGTTTATTGAAGTTGAACATGGAGCAGATTCAATAGATTGTCAATCAATAGGTGATAATCAACAACTAAAGAAAATGAATTCACCAATAATGAAAGTGAATCCTGAGGTACGATCCTCAAAACTCTAGGTCTTCATCGTCAGGAAGTGTTGATGCGGAACCATACTGTGATAAGGAAGGAAATCGATCCTCCAACAGATCACAAGAGTGACTAGGAACTAGGTAAAGTGAGACACAAGTAGTAACAGATATGAGAATGATGGAATCAGGATATAGATCAGACACGGGGTTAAGTCCTTGAACAATGAGCACGACACAGAGATGACCCAAGGAAGCTTTTTAACTTTAGAGATAGAACAACTAAACTTATCTGTCATGTAGGAGACATGATCAGATTACCTAGGTAGAACTGATAAGAGGAGGAGTAAGAAACTCGAAGTAATAGCTGAACTAAAAGTGAACACTGAGACATGAGTATTGGAAAAAATAGGGAGTGCTTTGTTTAAGGATGACATGCTGCCACTAACTAAGAACCAAAAGAAAACTTCTTCCTTACCTTCCTTATTAAATTTTAATGAGTCCAGGAAAGTAAACTCGGATCTCTCTTCATTTTTTAACAAGCTTGAGGAGAAGAGGGAATAATGCTTGATAGTGTCACTGATTCGTGTATTTTATGAGCCTGAACTAGTACATGATCACTTGGTATTTTCATATTTAGAGAGTCTGAAAATTCCAAAGAATACTCCAGGGGGATCCTTTTTCATCCAATTTAGTCTCCTGAGGCCATAAAAGTATAAAACATACCCCAAAAGAACTCTCTTAACTTCTGTAGAAGAAAAGGTGAACCTTTTTTGTACTTAGTCAGGGAGGTTCGAAAAAGGTTAAATTACCACCTACCCAATGATCCTTCGATAGCAGCATATCACTTGAGTTTTATGAGTGTGAAGGAAATAAATATCACTCGGAAAGATCCATTTGAGTATGAGAAATGGGACTTACAACAATAAACTCGATGCTTTATTCTTGTTGTTTAAAGAGCATGACAAAGACACAAAGTACACTCAGAATCTTTTTCATGTTTAGGTCCAGAGCATAAAAAAGAGAAAACTAAGCTCATACCGGGAGTTCCTCTTTTGTAAGTTTAGTCCCTCAGGTCCGAAAAAGTGATAAAATTGTACCTGAGAATACTCTTCTCAATTCTGAAGAAAAGAGAGTGATCCTTTCTCATATTATTCCACATGGTTTGAGAAAGAGATAACCTACCTGTTATAGCTGATTTTACCACACATGTTGAATCATTTTTTTATGGCCTTCCTCGTTCCTCTGTAGACTCCTTAGACCTCATGGACCATTTTTTTTCCTTTAATGTTTCCAATATCATCCCTAAAAACATGTAAAAAATTTCCATACGCGACTTTTAATCCCTTTCTCGCATATATACGTGGATTTGGCCCTTAAAACTGAGTACATCAGGATGTGTGCAAAAGGCCAAATTATTTTGGAGTTTTCCTTGATGTGGATCCAACTCACTTATCTCCTGGCCTTCCCTATGCCTTGATATCACTCAAATTCGACCTTTCATTACCCCATTGAAGAGCTATATAAGGAACCCTTTCGATACATTAAAGGCATGAGGAATTGAGAGAAAGATAACTATAGTCCATTGTTGTCAAAACTTATGCTTGAGTCTACATCCCTTTGTCCCTTGGAGCACTTTTATGTTCTTCCCAATCTTACCCTTTGCTTGTGAGCTTGCTATCGAGAGATGGAGGATTGAAGTGGTGAGGGCCCAAGTGGGGGACTCAGTTTCTGTGATTCGCAGATGTGCCGATACAGGTTGTATTCATTGTAATATATGATTTTATATTAATAGAAATATCTTTTCCAGTCCAATAATGTGTATTTGAATGAATATTTGATCCATGGATGATTTAAAATGCTTATATGGTATTGATTATATATGCTAGAGTAGATCTCACACGATTATATATAGCATGCTTGTCCTGTTTATTGAATGTTGAGGAAGCAATTTATCAATTCAAGCTGGAGTTGGAAAGCTCAACGGGGATCTACATCAACCTTCTGGAATAAGGTATGAATCGAGATCCTTTAGTGTTAGATATTTGGTTTCTCTTGCATATAGGAAAGGATTGATTTCTGGAGTCAAGTTGTCTGTTGCGGTACCCAAAGCCATAGGAATTTATCTCCGTAACAGAAATGACGAATCCACTAGGGAGTTCCTAGTAGTTGTCCTTTGGGGGTTTTTATCAGCATTCAATGTTCTTGAATTGCTCTTATTTCTCTATTTCTGAGTCGAGTCTAGAGGCATGTTTTCCTAGTAGTGTCTGATTGGTGTGAATTTTGTCACAGTTTATCTGTTTGACTTTTTTTTTATACATTTTTCTTCTTGTATGTGAGTTTTCAACTCACAGTAACATATACACATGAATTTGACTGCTATATCTGCGTACATACATGGGTCCACTACGAATAGTCGCATATGCCCTGAGTTTTTCCTTTCAGAGGAATATGGATTGTTGCTGGGTGAATTTTGATTATTGTTGAGTCTCCTTTGATACTGCTAGAGTATGTATACACCTCTGTTTCTGACCAGAGACATCTATTTTTAGGGTAAATTTCTTTTTTAAGAATGTTCTTGTCATTGCATTTTCAATTTTTTGTTTTGGGATTAGTGCATTAGATTTCTTTTACCTTAGTACTTTGCGTGAGTACTGTTTGATTGTGCTTGAAGTGTCTGGGGGTAGTAGAATCATTAGTTTTCTTTAGTATCTCATTTTTATTCAAAAAATCCAAAATATTTACTTCTTTGCATCATTATGCATTGAACTTTGCATTTTGCATGGTACTTGCACTAGGTTTTCTTAGAGAAGTATTAGTTAGGCTTTCATATAGGAATAACTGCATTTGTCATTTGAAGAAAATTTTGCATTTCACATAGTAGCATGCCCCATTTTTCATTCGACACAATGCATTTGCATTGATTGTTAGGTGTTCATTTTACTTTGATTTGCATCATAACACCATTGGTTGCATGGTCATCTAACTTTTTTGAGTAATAAATCCAAATAAAATCAATGCTTAATTAAAATGGATTACACTATTTTATTTGATAGGGTACACTAACAAGATTAGGTTTTAGGGTCTTGGAATAGTTCATTGTAAATTATCCAAGACCACTAAAAAAAACATGTATGTGTCTCTCCAAGTGAGAGTGTGAAATTCCTTGGTATAATTAGTGTTTCTTAGGATCCTCCTCTCACAAGGGAGTTAAGCACGAGGCAATGTGAGTGGTTATTGATTGGGATGACCCCTAGTCATAACTGAGTAGCATTGAAGATATTCCTAGGATTGTATTTGTATCTAGGGGCTCTTTCAAGAGTTTCAGGATTTTCTACCCTACCCATACAGTCAATCCCACCTGCGATTGTCTGCCTGAGCATTGATTACATTGAGGTGACCTTAGTTTCCTTACCTAGGTTATCAAGGGGGTACTTTGCAAAGGTTATTCTGTGGGTGTCCCAGCCAGGTTGGGGTCGGATAGCATAGTCGCTATATTCGTTGAAGCTGAGGGCCACAATAATTGGTTACGAACCTCCGCTTGTTGTGTATGGGAGTCTCAAGCCTCTCCTAGGCGAGACATACCTACCTCATTCAGGAGCTCACATATACTACCCTTGTTTGCTTATGATTGGCTTTAGATTATATTGGTGTATGCTCTGTGCATGTTAGATTGCTTAGGGTTTGGGTAATTAGGGAGTCTTTTTCATTTTTTGAGTCATTGTGGATTCAGGTGCGGCACCCCACCGTTCTCGTCGTTTAACAGGACTTCCGCCTTCTACATCTCCTCCTCCTTTGGGAGAGATAAATAGACAGTCCAGGTGGACTAATCCTGACATTGATTCACACATGATGGGAGATCATGAAGATGAAATTCCTGATTTGTCTTCTCCACCTCAGGTGGTTGGAGAAGATGATCCTACTCCTGTGTATGATCCTTCACTTGATATACCTACACACTGTAGGTTCACTCCTTCACATGATATACCTACACACTCTAGGTATGATCCCTCATCCACAGGTCATTGGTATTGGATGTCAAGTGACAAGACTCATCATGAACCTGCGAGCACTAATTATGTTAGTTATGGCATGCCTGGAATCCCTGCACATGACCCGACATTCCATGCCGAGTCAGAATTTTATCCTAGCACTATGCCTAGGGGAATTCCCATTCCTTTCCATGCAGAGAGATTTGGGAGCACGATTCACATTGAACCCTCCATCCCAACGATTAAGGCTACATCACATGTTCATCCTAAACCTAGTGCTAGTATTCCTATTCGGATACCAGAGCCAAGACGAGCGACTATAGGGAATACCACTTACATGATTTCACATATCCATTCATCCTCTATTCCTAGTTCTTCGAATGCTATTCCTCCCCCACATTCACATGGTCCTTCGAGCTGAAATGTTGCTACAATTCATGTGTGTACTACTGTTACTCACGTAGTTGTGTCTCAAATTCAAGTACCTCCTGTTGTGTTGGGAGGTCGTATTCCTACTTCTGGAGGTCATATTCTTACTTCTGGAACGTCTATTCCTACTTATGGAGTTTCTCATGGGACATCTCATGGGACTTCTTATGGACCGTATTATGGACTGCAATATGCACAAAATTATTCACCTTATGGGTACAGGTATCAACAACCTACTTACTCCCCGAATTATGGCTTTGTAGCCCCAAATAATCAAGGTACAACACATTATGGTGCTTCCATGCCACCCTACACGGGTCAAACGGGAGGATCATACTATGGCCATGGCCATGGTGGTTACAGTAATCAGTCCTATGTGAACCAAAATTATCAGGGAGCACCTCATAGACCTGCTCAACCTAGGCTCCCTTTCCTCACAACGTTAAATCTTCCTGACTTGTCAATACTAACGAACGATCTAGTATCTTATGACCCAGCTTGGCTAGCTATCCCTACAAAGCTTCCCTCAGACATTCCCTAGTTCGAGGGAAAACCAGAAGAATATCCGAGTGAACATGTTACTACATTTCACCTATGGTTCTCTTCTAACTCTTTACACGAAGATTCGATCCGTTTAAGGCTATTTCAACGCACCCTCACCGGGCCTGCCGCGAAATGGTACATAGAGCTACCTAGGGGAAATTCCCTGTGTTTGATGACCTAGCTATGACTTTTCTCAACCACTTCTAGCTACCAATGCATTACAACATTGGTATGGAACTCTTGTCAACATTTCAGCAAGATAAATCCACGCATATCTCGAACCACATCCAAGAGTGGAGTAGCTAGAAGAGATTGATTAAATCCTTCATACCGCCAGAGTTTCTTCTTGAGTGGTTCCTTAAGTAATTACTACTTTATATAGAAAAATATGTTTCTACATCCGGAGTTCATGACAAGGAACAAGCCATTTTTAGGGAACAGGAATTGGACTTGATTTATGATCAATCTGGTTTGTTATATGAGATCATTCCTAATGCTTCGCGTTCTAGTTTCGACCCTAAGTTCAAACCTGGACAACATGTTGATGGCATTGTTGGTTGTATGAGTACCAAACCTATGAATTCAGTTATGAAATAGCTCAGTAAATTATCTATCAACTAATTTGCTTCGGGACAAGCCACGACTTCGTCTCAACCCACCCAAATGACAAGTGTGCTTTTGGTACAATCATAGGACCAAAAGGGTAACTAGTAACCCGGAAGGAATAAGAAGAAGGGTAAAAAAAATCAGAAGGGTGGCAATAAGAATGGAAATGCCAATTCTAAAGACAAGAACACCCAAAATGCTAAAGGGGACAAGCATCCTAAATGTAAGGTTAAGTTTCCTTGCAATTTATGTAAGGAGGACCACCTGACTCACTTGTGCCCTCGGATAGAAGAATCCTTGAGGTTCATAGCGCAGGGCCCAGCTGTGCTAACTAACCCTTTACTTGATAATCAAAATATGAACTCAAGGACCCATGATCAGTCTGGTGGGGATCAAGATCCACTGGAAGCTTGTAGTGGTCATGGTTGCATCAACATGGTGTGTGATACTAAGGTTGTGACTCGTGCGAAGGACTATGGTTCATCACAACTAGACCTTGGAAAGGAACCTGCTCCACCCGAGAGTCCTTTGCGTATAGAAAAACTTGTAGATAAACCTAAAGTTGGTCCTCACATTCCTAAGGGAGTCCTTAAGTGTTCAAGGCACAATCCTAATGCCTGAGCTTCCCAAAACTCTTATGTTGTCGAGGATTTGGGCCATACTCCTTGTGCGATGTTTGTATTCGAAGTACTTTAGAGTTGTCCTTCATAAAAAAAATATTTTCTTTATGCTCTTCGTGTTAACGATGATAATTTTTCCTCCATCATCAAATTTGAAACCGCAGGACTACAGCCTTGCTTTCCTTACTATGTTTGTCTCTTGATTCATGTAGAATGTCTTAACAAGACCGTCAAACACACTGCGATTGATGAAGGTGTTGCTGCTTCCATGATGTCTTTGGCATGTTGGAAGGGTTTGGGTTCCCCAAAGTTGTCGAAATCTAATACCATGTTGATTGCATTTGATGGTAGATCGTTTCGGTCGCATGGCATTCTTCCTTCTCTTAAGGTCCATTTGGGAGGGAAGACCATTGCGATCGAGGTCAAGGTGGTTGATGAGCCCCTTGACTACAATCTGTTACTGGGTAGGAATTGGATGTACAGTATGCAATCCATAGCTTCTTCTCTATTCCAAGTTGCATGTTTTCCATTTAATGGGAAGATAGTTATGATTGATCAAATGTCATTCAATAATCCGTGTGTTACCGCAGCTTCGGGAGATTTTGTCCTGGTTGTCGTGCACTCTCAGCCAATAACTGGGAGTGTGGGTGTGGGCATGTACCCATCCCTTATGGGATCATTTAGTTTTCCTACACCTGTTCTTATGATCGGGTGTACTTTTGGTGAGGCTTTGTCGTCATTGTGTTCGGTGTCTTTTCGCACCACTCATAAGGAAGATCCTTGGATTCTTCCTACATCGAGTCCTTCGCGTGAGCCCATAGGAATGAACGTGTCGTTTCCTACAACTATGATAGCATATCAAGATAATCTTGGATGTGTTCCAGAGCTTAGTCCTTCCTCTTCGTGGATGAAGGAGGAGGACCCATATGTACTGCTTGCATGGGCAGTTCAATCTTCTCACACACATGACTACCTTGATAGTGTTTTTCCTTCAGACGAGGCTATAATTGAGGCTATGTCTGGGGTTAATCCACCTTGGGAAGAGTTGCATCATAGATCTTATTTTCTTCCTGAGCTTGACCATTTGGAGTGTGAAGAATTATGGAGATTCTTAGTGAGAGAATTGGTAGCCCCATGCTTTCGTTAAGCTCTCCTGGTCCAATGGCTGATGGAAACATGGCGAATATATCTCCTACCATCCCTATCAATATCTCTCGTGATCCTGGCAAGATTGAGAATGTCTATATTGGGGTAGAATGTTCCCATGCTGAGATTCAAAAGTATACCAAGCTGTTCAAAGAATTTCGTGATGTATTTGCTTGGTCGTACGAAGAAATGCCAGGTATCAACCCTCGCATTGTTGAGCATGAAATTAAAACTTATCCTAATGCTAAGCCTGTTTGACAACGCTTGCATGCAGTGAATCCTAGAAAATCACCCATGATTAAGGTTGAGATAGAAAAATTATTGAATGTCAGTTTTATCTATCCCGTTCCCTTGACGGAGTGGATTTCAAACCCCGTTACGGTTGATAAGAAGTAGGGAATGATCTGCATATGCACTGATTTCCGTGACTTGAATTGTGCCTATCCTAAAGATAATTTTCCCACACCATTTATTGATCATATTTTGGATGAGTGTGCGAGAAGCGAGGTATTTTCCTTTATGGACAGCTTTTCCAGATACAATCAGATACGGATCAAACCTGAGGACCAACATAAGACTGCCTTTATTTGTCCTTTGGGTACCTTTGCATATCGAAAGATGCCTTTCGGCCTTAAAAATGCCAAAGCCACTTTTCAGCGTGCTATGACCTTGATATTCCATGATCTCAAATCGTTTATTGAAGTCTTTCTGGATGACCTTGCTGCTCATTCTCGTCAGAGGATGTGTCATTCCTGTCATTTGAGATTAGTGTTCGAAAGGTGTTGCCATTATTTGGTTAGGTTAAATCCTCACAAGTGCATATTTTGCGTGAAGTCTAGTCGCTTATTAGGGTTCATTGTCTCCAAAGAGGGTATAAGAGTTGAACCTTTGAAGGTTGAGGCAATACTTCAATTGTCTCCCCTGAGAAACATTAGACATCTTCAATGTTTACAAGGCATGGCAAAATTTTTACGGTGATTCATCATGAATTTTGCCAATTTGACTAGAGGCTTTATGCATCTTTTGAAGAAGGACACTACCTTTTTATAGGATGAGCAAGACCAAGAGTCCTTTGATGTGCTTAAGCGAGCCTTAGCATCGAACCCAGTGATTAGTCCACCCGACTATAGCTATGACTTTCTACTTTATGTGGTTGCATCCATGGAGACAATTGGTATGGTTTTGGTTCCAAAGGATGAGGAGCTCCAATAGCATGCCATATATTATCTAAGCTGAAACCTTATAGATACAGAGATATGTTGTTCCCATGTGGAGAATCTTGCCTTAGCTACCGTTCATGCAGTTCAAAGATTGAGACACTATATTCTCCTTCACCAGACATTGGTGGTTGCCCATGTCAATCCATTTCAGTTCGTCCTCACTAGAAGGATGATAGGGGGAAAGTATAATAAGTGGATTGTCATCTTGCAAGAATTTGATCTCGAGTTGTTTCGGCAAAATCAAAGAAATAGTTGATTTTTGTGGAGCTTATATCTGATTTCTTGAGCAAGGAGGAGGAGGAAGCTTGTGAAGATACGTTTGTCAATGAGCACATCTTCTTAATTTCAACTTTGGATCCATGGTATGGAAATATTATCATATATTTACAAACATTAAAGGTCCCTACTCACCTTTCACGGGATGAACAACGATGATTACATAACGTATCCAAGAGTTACCTCATAGTGGATAACACATTGTACCATCATGGGGTAGATTCCATTTTACATCGTTGTTTAACTCATGAGGAGGCTGATATTGTGCTGAATGATTGTCACGGAGGGGCATGTGGTGATCATTTATCTGGGCTTTCTATAGCCCAAAAAATATTGAGAGAGGGTTATTTCTGGCTGTCGATCTTTAAAGATTGTGTCAATGCGGTCAAGAAGTTCCACCCTTGCTAGGTGTTCGCATGTAATATGCGCTTGCATCCTGCCCTATTACATCCAATTATCACCGTCAGTCCCTTCACTAAGTGGTGGCTCAATTTCATGGATTGCAACCTAGCTTTAGCTGGGGGGCATCATCATATTATCATGGTTGTTGATCAATTCATGAAATGGGCTGAGGCTATGCCCATAATTAAATCTGACAGTGAGACAGTTGCACACTTCATATTCAACCAGATTATTACTCGGTTCAGTATTCCGAAAGAGCTTGTTACTCACCATGGTAGGCACTTTCAGAATTGGATGATGGAAGAGTTTCCCTTGAAGTTAGGGTATAAGTAGGAGCATTCTTCTTCTCATTACCCTTAGGCAAATGGACAGGTTGAACCAGTGAACAAATAACTCAAGTCCATTCTCCAATGAACCATCGTACAAAGCAAGACAAATTGGCATATCATGTTATATCCTGCTTTGTGGGCTTATAGGACTGTGGTTAAGACTGCCACAGGTTTTTCTCCATATCAGCTTGTACATGGAGTGGAGCCTATATTGCCAGTTGAGTGTGATATCCATTATTTGAAGCTAGCCATACAGCTCTTACCGGATACGTCCCTATTGAAGGAGCATTTGGTCCATTTAGAGTAGCTTGATGAGCATCGTTGAGATACTTTAGTGGCTCTAGACATGAACAAACATCGCGTTAAGGTCCAATACGATAAATCTATCCGTCCAAGGAATTTTAGTGAGGGAGATTTGGTCCTTTTGTGGGATCAAGATAAAGAACCCTTGGGGGTAGGAAAATTCAACCCCATGTGGCATGGTCTTGTTACCACCTAAGTTGTACTTAGTGGTTTTTTATCAAGTGAGCCTGGTGAACCGGATAGGGTTAACTTGTTCAGGCTTCAAAAAGACCTTTGGAAGTACTTCTGGGAAGTGCTTGTTGTACTATATCACATGTTCATACCCCATGGGGGAGTTGTAATAAATGTTCTCGCATGATAGTGTCTGTAAAAGACTCAGTCTCTTAGACTTCATTTGTCAATCCGATCAGCCCAGGGTGTTTTTTCCCTTGGTTATTATTGGTTGTTGAATAAACGACTGATAATTTCTGAGTTTTTCACTCCATACCTCCAAACTTGGGGTGGTCGGCTTGGCATTTAGGCCTATTGAGGTTATTAGAGTCTATGTGTCAATGTATAAGCATGATAGACATCATTTTTGAGTCATATGAACATGTCTAAGTCCCCCTAGGTGTTTTTTAATTTTTAATTTTTTTTAGTTTTCTCAATGTTTTTTATTAAAATTAATTTTTTCCAAAATTTAAGCTATTTTTTAATAGTTTAATTGGAAAAATTGATTTTGTAATAAAAGTGGGCCAAATAATCGGTTTCAGTCATGTAGGTGCTCATTTTCAAGCTAAGAGCACCATGTAAACCCATGGACCCACTATTTCCTAAGTTTTGAGTGATATTCCATCACTCAGGTCAGAAAGCCCCAAAAATCAATTATTGATTATCTTAATTAATAAATTGATGAATAATGGAGCAAATCCAAAATCAATAAATCAGTGGATTCTCAACCGATTTGACTGAAATCAATCAGATTTGGAGCAGATTGACTGGATCTGACAAATCCTTGACTGAAGGAGGGGATCAAATAATATCCAGAGTTGATCTATAGCTGTCTTTATGGGGAATTGCGCCCTCTCTCTCTCCTCCACACGTGTGGACTCTCCTGGATTATTTGTGGGCCGATGTGTTGGTGTATGGGTTGATGTGTCAACTCAATCAGGCCCTTGGTTGACAAGTAGGCTTAGTACATCTTTAGTTATGCATTGATGGAATCTCCCTTAGTTGATTTCACTTGATTCCATGAGGAATTGCACCCCCCCTGGGATGGATGGCCTGTAATTTGTATATATCCTGCTTAAGGCTCCCTCTTCCAAGCTAGTTAGAGCTGTACTGAAGGGCTTGCCATTGTAATATTGTTGTAATATTTCAATTGTTGAAATAAAGAATATTTGGAGGCCAAATGGTGTAATGCTCTCACATGTGTGGATTAAGCAGTGTCTTACGGCTATTGATGTTGCCGGCTTTTCTCTCAATTTCTGCATCTGAACCCTGTCTGGCTTGAACGATTCAACTGAATCAATAGGAGTATAGTTGGGAAAGTAAGGTTACTTTTTTTTCTTATATCTCATAGAATATATGTTAGAATATCTTGATTAAACATGTTTAATAAGTTTATTTGCATGTTATTCTTGTTTCTTTTTCATATATATATCCAGATCTCATGAGGCTTCGTGCAGGATTGTGTGTTTAGCTTTCAGGTAGCAAGGATTGGATGAGCTATGGATCTAGTTTGAATCCACTACACACCAAAAATTTTGTGAAGACATTTCCCCTCTACATTCCACTAACAAGTTTCCTCTACAGATCTGCTTCAACAACAAGCACCTTTCTTCCCCTTTCTCTCCTTTAAAATCTAAAATTTTCCTCAAATTGGTTACTTAAAATGTTTATTATTACTCTGATCTATATCATTAAGAAAAACACACATAGATCTAGTTATTAACATCCCTTCCAAATTCTATATCTTCGTTTTGTTTTGCACATAAGGTTTAATTTCAAGAGATCTAGCTAAAATTACCTTATTGTCGCAAGCATTTTTAGTGAAAATTCGTAGCTTGCTGTTAAAGTAGTTTCATTTGCTATTATAAATTTCATTATTCTACAATATCAGTGCATATTTAAGTGGCTGCACAAACAGAAAGCCAAGATCCCAAGGAAAGCTTGCTTTCCTTGGTCCTTTTTCGCCTGTTTAGCTAGTTTTAGCTTCAATTTTTTTGAGATAAGGTAGGCTGATCCAAAGGTACTATTAAAGTGATTTTGGGAATTTGTTATTATAAAAATTCTCACTGTATTTTATCAGGTCTGACAGAAAATAAAGGAATCTTCTCTCCGAAGTGGCCTCAGGAGCGTTCAAATCCCCCCAAGGGTCTCCCTTTTCACCAAAAACTCAAATTTTTTCCAAAGTTGTAAAATATTGGTTTCAGCCTGTATAAGGACCAAGAATTTTCTGATATATCAGTACTTTGATACTGTAACCATTAATAAATAAAATCATTTTTGGAATAGGCTCTTTCGAGCCCATTCCCCATCCCCCCTGGGGCGATTTGCGTCGGTGTCCTTTTTATCGCTTTCTGCTTATTTCTTTTTTAAAATAGCATTGATCTAATTTTCAGGGTAGTATACTTGATTTTATTATTAATTTCATATTCCACTTTTTTTTTTCAAAGTAATCATAATACTTACCCCACGATTTCTCGATTGACCCAAAAGGGGAAAGAGATTCGTGGTAGGACTAATTAGAAAACTAGAATTGTGGATCTGTTTTATTTTTCATCATTTATTTATTAGTAATTATAAAATTAACCCCTCCTCGATTCCCCGATTGAGATCCACTTGGATCGAAATAGGTTCCTGGAGGGTTTTCTTCTAAACAAGAACACCCAGTTTAAAACTTACTAAAATTGACAAGACTTCAGTGTGTATGCTCTGCACTTGGCTGGGGTTCGTCCGATCAGCCAAGCTGTATCAAAATCACTTGGGTGACTAGTATAATTAGGACCCACTCTCCCCAACCAACAAACCATTAGGTGAAAATCCAACACCTAGATCAAACCTTTATGGTGGCAAAATACCCAAAGGAAGCGGGAACTTTTGAAAAGTGACCTTGGGGCACCGATCTCTGTCACAACCTAATGGGTGCGTTATGAACAATAGCCCCAGAGACTCCATTTCATCCCACATTATCCTTGTGGGTAGCTGTGAAGGTTTAGTTTTGGACATACTCCAAGTACTCTCGGGTATATCTGGAGTCCCCCCTTAGCCTAAATTTAATCAACTCATACTTCACATTTAAATTAAAACATACCAAGAGGAAATCACAAAACATTCGCTCCAAGCACATGCAAGCATATTGATTCTATTTTTGACTCCATTCTAAGGAACTGGTAAATTTCTTGCTTTATATATATATTGTGTCTCAGTATTGTGCTTTCATGTGTTCATCTTTTACATCTTTCCATCTGTGATTATCTATAGTTAAATTGTAAACTCCTAAATAACTCAGTCAGTTTAAACATCAAAACACTAAGTAACTCTCCTTAGTAACTTAATAGGGTCTACCCCCCTTGGCTCCGTTAGGAATTGAGCCTAAACGGAGGAGTCAAGAACAAGGTGACAGCCTTGACTCAAGACTTGCCCCCAAGGACACACCAAGTGGCTTGAAGATTTCTGCCACGTGACCCAGGTGTGTGAAAGGCGACAACACTTTTTGGTGCCGTTGCTGGGGATAAATATTTTTATTCCTGAGTATGACTTTTGTTTTCTTCCTTTTTGTTTTTTATTTGTTTGATGAATTCTTAGAGTAGATCTTTAATTTTCATCTGGCGATTCCACTGACCTTTTTCCGGTTTTATTTTTACAAAGAAAAGCAAAAAATATTTTTTGTGAAAAGATTTATAAATGCTTATTTTTCTTTTTTACATGGCGACTCCATTGAAGGGATAAAACCCTGTTATATCATAAACTTGTGAAGTTTTGTTGTGTGTATATGAGCCCATGCGACATGTTAGAACTTTTAAAGGTCATCACTTGATAGCTCCACCTTTTCAGTACAAGGTTTAATCATTATATCAAATGCATACTATTAATTTTTTATATGGATGAATTAAAGGAGAAGTATGGTGCCCAGTTAACCGGAAGGTTTCAGCCTATCGATTTCTCAAACATCCATGGTTTTCCTAAATATTGTAATGGTTTTGGGGATGCACATAACTAGCTTCCGACATTTCATGGAGATTATGGTGACTCAGCTATCTGGCATGTCAAATATTTCCTTCAGTTGATTGCTGACTTCAATGTTCTTCATGAAAACAATATGATGGAAATGTTTGCTAGTACTTTTTGGGGTGAGGCCGGTTATTGGTTCTATCAAGGCCTTCCTGATAAATGTATAACTTATTTTCCAATCTTCCTTTGGATGTTTTTAGAGTAGTGGCATGATGGTAGGGGTAGTATGAATGGTTTAAAAAATTTCCTTGAAAAGATCTGTACCTTCTACCTATCTGGGACAGAGTATCACACGGAAACATATGATGGACCGTTTTCCATGATACAAAGTATTGAAGACTTGGAATCACTTCTTGAACATTTAAGTGAAGAGGAGGTTCATGATACTCCCATAAAAAAACATCATGGTAGTTATTTAAGAAAAGAAGAGATTAAGCGTCTTCTCAAAGAATATGAGGTACCCCCCATTGCACAACAAGATTCTGAGGAAGGGAAAATCCAATATGATCATATTGAAGAGCTTCAGGAGGAGCCCATAATGGAACACATTGTTGAAGACTCTTGTCATGTCACCATAGCTGAAGACATTGAAGATTTGGTGTATTCTCAAGTGTGTTGCAATGCTGATACCTTTCCAGAAATCCCTCTAGAGAAATCCACTAAGCAACACATACCAAATGATCCCATTGAATATGTCCAAAAGGTCTCCTTGACTGGAGCTCCTTTTCATGATATCATAATGAAAGCCTATAAAGAAACTTATGATAAGATCAGTATGGTGTGTGATGACACTAGTCCTTGTTCTCCACATGTTGATGAAGGTTTGGAAAGTTTATTGCCTTGTAACATTTTATCTGAAGAAGATTGTTATGAATACAAGGAGGACATGGATAGGCAGGAGCATGATGCCATGGATGAAGAGTCCCCCACATATGACATGGATAGGAGTGATGACTATTGGAATTTCATAGATAATCCGACTTGTGAAAATATTATGGAGAATCCCATCCATGATATGTTCGACAATGGTAGTGTCTATTCAAAAATTTGTGGAAGTCATATCTACGATACATCCATAGAGGGAAGCACAGATTTGGATGCCTGGCAAAACCTTAGTATGGAAGAGGAGCATTCAGAATTTTCACGTGATCATTCAAAATCATACCATGTAGAGCTGCACAAGGGTATCAGTAATGAAGACATTGAGAAATAGTATTGTGAAAAGTCAGATGTAATGCAGTCAGTGGAACATCAGTCTCAGCCATATTTTTCGCATATAGAGGTTCCTTATGATTTGGATCTACTTGGGTCTTGTGCAATAAGTTATCATTTGATAAGCCCTGATGATAAGTATGATGATGTAGTTAATCTACCTCATCATTCTGATTGGTATATCAGTCCTATCCACTCATGGATAGAAGCAGCCTGCATGAGCACATTCAAGTTTGGCCAGAAGTTTTATGACATTGTTCATGCCTATGATCTCCCATCCATCCCGCCCATCCTGAATTATCACGCAGTTTTGCATTTTCTGAATAAGGTATCCTTACTTTGGTTGGTAACCAAAGACAAGGAATTTTTTTTTTATGTTAATAAAATGCTTAGGTGGTTACATTGGATTTCTGATTACACTTAACCCTTTTTATATCATGCTTAGAGTAGGAAAATAAGCTCCTTGAAAAAGAGCATTTACTTTCTGCATTTCTACTTAGCTGTAATAAAACTTTGCTTCTTCTAGTTAGTTACATTTATAAATAAATCAAATTAATGGTTCATTTGGTTTTCTATAAAACTTGTGCTACTGAGGTTTTTCTTGTCAAGTTGAGATGTTTTTACACAGTATATAAAACAGAGATTCTGGTGTTCTCATATCCTCTCCTTTCGTTAAAGACCAGATCAAGCACACATCCCACAGTTGGAGCCAGAATGTTACCACCTAAGTTGTACTTAGTGGTTTTTAATCAAGTGAGCCTGGTGAACCGGACAGGGTTAACTTCTTCGAACTTCAAAAAGACCTTTGGAAGTACTTCTGGGAAGTGCTTGTTGTACTATATCACATGTTCATACCCCATGGGGGAGTTGTAATAAATGTTCTAGCATGATAGTGTGTGTAAAAGACTCGGTCTCTTAGACTTTATTTTTCAATCCGATCAGCCCAGGGTGTTTTTTCCTTTTGTTATTATTGGTTGTTGAATAAACGACTGATAATTTCTGAGTTTTTCACTCCATACCTCCAAAGTTGGGGTGGTCGGCTTGGAATTTAGGACTATTGAGGTTATTAGAGTCTATGTGTCAATGTATAAGCATGATAGACATCATTTTTGAGTCATATGAACATGTCTAACTCCCCCTAGGTGTTTTTCAATTTTTCATTTTTTTTAGTTTTTTCAGTGTTTTTTATTAAAATTAAATTTTTCCAAAACTTAGGCTATTTTTTAATAGTTTAATTGGAAAAAATTATTTTGTAATAAAAGTGGGCCAAATAATCAATTTTCAGTCATGTAGGTGCTCATTTTCAAGCTAAGAGAACCATGTAAACCCATGGACCCACTATTTCCTAAGTTTTGAGTGATCTTCCATCACTCAGGTCAGAAAGCCCCAAAAATCAATTATTGATTATTTTAATTAATAAATTGATGAATAATGGTGCAAATCCAAAATCAATAAATCAGTGGATTCTCAACCGATTTGACTGAAATCAATTAGATCTGGAGCAGATTGACTGGATCTGACAAATCCTTGACTGAAGGAGGGGATCAAATCAGATTTAGAGTTGATCTACAGCTGTCTTCATGGGGAATTGCACCCTCTCTCTCTCCTCCACACGTGTGGACTCTTCTGGATGCTCTGTGGGCCGATGTGTCAGTGTATGGGTTGATGTGTCAGCTCAATCAAGCCCCTGATTGACAAGTAGGCTCAGTACAGCTTCAGTTATGCATTGATGGACTCTCCCTCAGTTGATTTCACTTGATTCCATGAGGAATTTCACCCCCCCTGGGCTAGATGGCCTGTAATTTGTATATATCCTACTTGAGGCTCCCACTTCCAAGCTAGTTAGAGCTGGACTAAAGGTATTACCATTGTAATACTGTTGTAATATTTCAATTGTTGAAATAAAGAAGATTTGGAGGCCAAATGGTGTAATGCTCTCATATGTGTGGATTAAGCAGTGTCTTACGGCTATTGATGTTGCTGGCTTTTCTCTCAATTTATGCATCTGAACCCTGTCTGGATTGAGCGATTCAGTTGAATCAATAGGAGTATAGTTGGGCAAGTAAGGTTACTTGTTTTTCTTATATCTCATAGAATATATGTTAGAATATCTTGATTATACATGTTTAATAAGTTTATTTGCATGTAATTCTTGTTTCTTTTTCATATATATATCCAGATCTCATAAGGTTTTGTGCAGGATTGTGTGCTTAGCCTTCAGGTAGCAAGGATTGGATGAGCTGTGGATATAGTTTGACTCCACTAAACATCCAAAGTTTTGTGAATACATTTCCCCTCTGCATTCCACTAACAAGTTTCCTCTGCAGATCTGCTTCAACAACAAGCACCTTTCTTCCCCTTTCTCTCCTTTAAAATCTAAAATTTTCCTCAAATTGGTTACTTAAAAGGTTTCTTATTACTCTGATCTATATCATTAAGAAAAAAACACATAGATATAGTTATTAATATCCTTTCCAAAGTCTATATCTTAGTTCCTTTTTGCACATAAGGTTTAATTTCAAGAGATCTAGCTAAAATTACCATATTGTCGCAAGCATTTTTAGTGAAAATTCATAGCTTGCTGTTAAGGTAGTTTTATCTGTTATAAATTTCAGTATTCTGCAATATCAGTGCATATTTAAGTGGTTGCACAAACAGCAAGCTAAGATCCCAAGGAAATCTTGCTTTCCTTGGTTCCTTTTCGCCTATTTAGCTAGTTTTAGCTTCAATTTTTTGAGATAAGGTAGGCTGATCCAAAGGAACTCTTAAAGTGATTTTGGGAATTTTTTATTCTAAAAATTCTTGCTGTATTTTAGCAGGTCTAACAGAAAAGAAAGGAAGCTGCTGTCTGAAGTGGCCTCAGGAGAGTTCAAATCCCCCCAGGGGTCTCCCTTTTCACCAAAAACTCAATTTTTTTCCAACGTTGTAAAATATTGGTTTCATCCTGTATAAGGACCAATAATTTTATTTTATATCATTCCTATGATACTGTAACCATTAATAAATAAAATCATTTTTGGAATAGGCTCTTTCGAGCCCATTCCCCATCCCCCTGGGGGGATTTGCGTCGGTGTCCTTTTCGTCACTTTCTGCTTATTTCTTTTTTAAACTAGCATTGATATAATTTGTAGGGTAGTATAATTGATTTTTTTATTAATTTCATATTCCACATTTTTTTTTTCAAAGTAATCATAATACTTACCCCACGATTTCCCGATTGACCCGAAAGGGGAAAGAGATTCGTGGTAGGACTAATTAGAAAACTAGAATTGTGGATCTGTTTTATTTTTCATCATTTATTTATCATAAATTATAAAATTAAACCCTCCTCGATTCCCCTATTGAGATCCACTTGGATCGAAAGAGGTTCTTGGAGGGTTTTCTTCTAAACAAGAACACCCAGTTTAAAACTTACTAAAATTGACAAGACTCCAGTGTGTATGCTCTGCACTTGGATGCGGTTCGCCCGATCAGTAAATATATGTCAAAATAACTTGTGTGACTAGTATAATTATGACCCACTCTCCCCAACCGACAAACCATCAGGTGAAAATCCAACACCTAGATCAAACCTTTACGGTGGCAAAATACCCAAAGGAAGCGGGAACTTCTGAAAAGTGACCTCGGGGCGCCGATCTCTGTCACACCCTAATGGGTGTGTTACGAACAATAGCCCCAGAGACTCCATTTCAGCCCACATATTCCTTGCAGGTAGCCATGAAGGTTTAGTTTTGGACATACTCCAAGTACTCTCGGGTATATCTGGAGTCCCCCCTTAGCCTAAATTTAATCAACTCATACTTCACATTTAACTTAAAACATACCAAGAGGAAATCGCAAAACATTCACTCCAAGCACATGCAAGCATATTGATTCTATTTTTGACTCCATTTTAAGGCACTGGTTAATTTCTTGCTTTATATATATATTCTGTCTCAGTATTGTGCTTTTGTGTGTTCATCTTTTACATCTTGCCATCTATGATTATCTATAGTTAAATTGTAAACCCCTAAATAACTCAGTCAGTTTAAACATCACAACACTAAGTAATTATCCTTAGTAACTTATTAGGTTCTACCCCCCTTGGATATGTTAGTAGTTGAGCCTAAACAGAGGAGTCAAGAACAAGGTGACAGCCTTGACTCGAGACTTTCCCCCAAGGACACACCGAGTGGCTTGAATATTTCTACCACATGACCCAGGTGTGTGAAAGGCGGAAACAGGTCCTTACATGGTTAAGCATGTGTTAGAGAAGGGTGCTTATGATCTAGTAGATTATGAAGGGATGGCCTTGGCGGAGCCTAGAAATGGGCTCTATCTTAAAAAGTACTATGCATAATTTTCAGCCAGGGCTGACTATTGCATATTATTGTATAGCATTTTGCATAGTTAGGTTTTTCTTATGGTGATTGGGTTTGTTGATTAGCTTCCATTTCTTATGGTAGATATCAATGGAGTCTTCCATCTATATAGGATTCGCAAATGGTGCAAGTGGTCACACTCAACACTCAGCCTCTGCTTCTTGGGTGATTTATACTCCTATGGGTCAAGTATTGTCTTCGGGAGGTGTATGTTTACGACCTTCTTCAAACAATGTTGCTGAATATTGTGCCATTATTGAGCTTCTACAGGATGCCATTTCACATGGTGTTCTATCTCTCGAGGTACGTCTTGATTCGGAGTTAGTAGTGTCACAGCTTAATGGCTTGTATCATTTTAGAGATCCAACATTATTACGGAGATTCTTATGTGTGAGATTGTTAGAATGACAATTTGACAACATAACATACATACATGTTCCAAGAATTTATAATCAAGTTGCTGACTCATATGCTAACTATGTTTGGCATTTGTTTCATAGGCAGTAAGCTCATCATAAACATACATTTTTACACATGTAAATAAATAAACCAATCATCATAAAAAAATTTCATTAAACATCCAAAATGTGAAAATACATAGTGTCATAATACAAAAATGGGGCTTCTGAGCCACCAAAATATAAATACACGGTAGTACAAAATGTATCACTCCTGGGTATCTAAGCCTGGGGAGGAGGAGGAAGTTATAATCATTGAATGTCACCACAGATATAGCTATTCATCTAAACAACCACACCCATGCCTGTGGCACACCCACTACTAGACATTGCATGGCCTCAGGCAGGTCCTCGAACTGCACCATGGGTACCCTATGTGTCAGCTGCACGAAGTTGGTATGAATTCTTTGGAACATCCGATCTACATCCACACCTATAATATCATCTCCTCTTCCCCTCTGTCTATGATGAGGGAAGCCTTCAGGCCACCGTAGCCCTATTACCACCTAAGTTGTACTTAGTGGTTTTTTATCAAGTGAGCCTGGTGAACCGAACAGGGTTAACTTGTTCAGACTTCAAAAAGACCTTTGGAAGTACTTCTGGGAAGTGCTTGTTGTATCATATCACATGTTCATACCCCATGGGGGAATTGTAATAAATGTTCTAGCATGATAGTGTCTTTAAAAGACTCAGTCTCTTAGACTTCATTTTTCAATCCGATCAATCTAGGGTGTTCTTTTCCCTTGGTTATTATTGGTTGTTGAATAAACGACTGATAATTTCTGAGTTTTTCACTCCATACCTCCAAAGTTCGGGTGGTCGGCTTGGCATTTGGGCCTATTGAGGTTATTAGAGTCTATGTGTCAATGTATAAACAGGATAGACATATTTTTTGAGTCATATTAACATGTCTAATTCCCCCTAGGTGTTTTTCAATTTTTTAGTTTTTTCAGTGTTTTTTATTAAAATTTAATTTTTCCAAAACTTAGGCTATTTTTTAATAGTTTAATTGGAAAAATTGATTTTGTAATAAAAGTGGGCCAAATAATCGCTTTCAGTCATGTAGGTGCTCGTTTTCAAGCTAAGAGCACCATGTAGACCCATGGACCCACTTTTTCCTAAGTTTTGAGTGATCTTCCATCACTCAGGTCAAAAAGCCCCAAAAATCAATTATTGATTATTTTAATTAATAAATTGATGAATAATGGAGCAAATCCAAAATCAATAAATAAGTGGATACTCAACCGATTTGACTGAAATCAATCAGATCTAGAGCAGATTGACTGGATCTGGCAAATCCTTGACTGAAGGAGGGGATCAAATCAGATCCAGATTTGATCTACAGCTGTCTTCATGGGGAATTGTGCCCTCTCTCTCTCCTCCACACATGTGGACTCTCCTGGATGCTCTGTGGGCCGATGTGTCGGTGTATGGGTTGATGTGTCAGCTTAATCAAGCCCTTGGTTGACAAGTAGGCTCAGTCCAGCTTCATTTCTGCATTGATGAACTCTCCATCAGTTGATTTCACTTGATTCCATGAGGAATTGCGCCCCCCCTGGGCTAGATGGCTTGTAATTTGTATATATCCAGGCACAACCTCCTCTTCCAAGCCAGTTATAATTGGGATTGAGGTGCTGCTGCTATTGTATTGTTGTTATTCTTCATTTGAAATAAAGAAAATATTTGGAGGCTAGACAGTGTTGTTCCATTACATGTGTGGATGATTATTGCCATTATTTTACTGAGGTAACCTGTATCTGTTTTCATTTCTTGCTAGTTGCTTGTAGATCTGTGGTTAAGATTGGTAATTAGCTTATTACAATCTTGATAGGAAAGGTGTTGTTCAATAAGTTTATTTACTTTCACTCTCCTTTGATGCATGTTTAGAGATCTATATTTAAAATGTCCTATAAGCTTATATGCATGTTATCTTGAATCTCTTTGTATGTACTAATCGGATCTCACAGGTTTCTTGGCAAGTCCTTTGATTTCAGCTGAGTTGCAGGTTCATACTTTGGAGAGTATTCTGATCTATCTTGCTTCTTCATTCTCTTCAAAACATTTCAAAGGCATAGTCCCTCGAAATTCCACCTGAAAGCTCTACTGCGGATCTTCAAGGAAACCAACATTTCTTTCCTCCTCTTCCTCCCTCAAAATCAACACTTTACCCGGTTACTTTTTTCAGTTCATAGATTTGATTTCAGTTGGATCTATTTAATCCAAGTAAAATACACATAGATCTGATATTTCATAGCTCACATTCTAGATCTTGCACTCAAAAAAGTTTCATAAGCATTCTAGATCTAGCTTTAGGGAAATCGTCCTTTTTGCATGAATTTTAAAGAAAACTTGTAGATCACATGCATTAGATTTACTTTATATGTTATAAAATTTAATATTATGCAATATCAGTGCATTTTCATTGGCTGCACAAAAATCAAGCCAAGATCCCAAGGAAATCTTGCTTTCGTTGGTTCCCTTTCGTTTGTTTTAGCTAGTCTTAACTTCATTTTTTCTGAGATAAGGTAGGCTGATCCAAAGGTAATCTTAAATTTCTTTTGGGAATTTGTTATTCTAACATGCTCTCTGTCTTTTAGCAGGTCTTATAGAAAATAAAGGAAGCTGCTGTCCGAAGTGGCCTCAGGAGCGCTCAAATCCCCCTAGGGGTCTCCCTTTTCACTAGAAACTCAAAAAATTTCCGAAGTTGTAAAATCTTGGTTTCAGCCTGTATAAGGACCAATAATTTTCTAATAATTTCAGTTCAGTGATTCAGTAACCAATAATAAATAAAATCATTTTTGGAATAGGCTCTTTCGAGCCCATTCCCCATCCCCTTGGGGGGATTTGCGTCGGTGCCCTTTTCATTGCTTTTTGTTTATTTATTTTTTACTAGCATTGATAAAATTTGCAGGGTAGTATACTTGATTTTGTTATCAATTCCATACTCCATATCTTACATTTCAAAGTAATCGTAATACTTAACCCACGATTTCCCGATTGACCCGAAAGGGGAAAGAGATTCATGGTAGGATTAATTAGAAAATCATAATTGTGTATTTGTTTTATTTTTCATCTTTTATTTATCAGCAATTTTGAAATTAACCCCTCCTCGATTCCTCGATTGAGATCCACTTGGATCGAAAGAGGTTCCTGGAGGGTTTTCCTTTTAAACAAGAACACTCAGTTTAAAACTTATTAAAATTCAGAAGACTCCAGTGTGTATGCTCTACACTTGGATGCAGTTCATCCGATCAGTCAAGCTGTATCAAAATCACTTGGGTGACTAGTAAAATTAGGACTCACAATCCCCAACTGAAAAACCATCAGGTGAAAATCCAACACCTAGATCAAACCTTTACGGTGGCAAAATACCCAAAGGAAGCGGGAACTTACTGAAAAATGACCTCGAGGCACCGATCTCTGTCACACCCTAATGGGTGCATTACGAACAATAGCCCCAGAGACTCCATTTCAGCCCACATATTCCTTGCGGGTAGCTGTGAAGGTTTAGTTTTGGACATACTCCAAGTACTCTCGGGTATATCTGGAGTCCCCCCTCTACCTAATTTAATCAACTTATACTTCACATTTAACTTAAAACATACCAAGAGGTAATCGTAAAACATTCACTCCAAGCACATGCAAGCATATTGATTCCTTTTTTTGACTCCATTCTAAGGCACTGGTTAATTTCTTGCTTTATATATATATTGTGTCTCAGTATTGTGCTTTCGTGTGTTCATCTTTTACATCTTGCCATCTGTGATTATCTATAGTTAAATTGTAAACTCCTAAATAACTCAATCAGTTTAAACATCACAACACTAAGTAATTCTCCTTAGTAACTTAATAGGGTCTACCCCCCTTGGCTCCGTTAGGAGTTGAGCCTAAACGGAGGATTCAAGAACAAGGTGACAGCCTTGACTCGAGACTTTCCCCCAAGGACACACCGAGTGGCTTGAAGATTTCTGCCATGTGACCCAGGTGTGTGAAAGGCGGAAACACTTTTTGGCGCCATTTCCGGGGATAAATCTTTTTATTCCCGTGTACAACTTAGCTTAACTTTTTTCTAAACAACTAAAAAGATAAAAAAAAATTGATTGATCTAGTCTTTAAAAAACATAAAAATTAAAAATTGATCCATCTGGCGACTTCGTTGTCTAACATCCCTTCAAGAATTTTTACCCGAAGAAACTGCTGACAATTATTCAATCCTCTCCCTGATCCCGAAAGGTTTATTAGGGAAATATTGAATAGGCATACTTCTCATAGAAACCTTGAATATTTAGGATACCAATCCCTCTCAGATATCCATCACATATTTGTAGAGAGTCATACTTTCCAATCTCAAGAAATGACGAATTTTTACAAACCCCTTGACTTTTCTCAGATAGCAGGTGCTCCTCATAACATTTCGAATGATGCTATCAAGAAGCTCCCCAAGTTTGAGGGAAATAATGCTACCACTTCCAAGACTCATCTCTGAAAGTTTGAAAGGCACCTAGTCAGTTACTGTGATAATGTTGCCTCTAACCATGAAGATATCAAAATGAAGCTCTTTGCTTTATCCTTAGAGGATGATGCTGCAGAATGGTTTGAAAACCTTGGTGATGATTCATATAAAACCCTTAATGAATTCCTAGCATGTTTTAAGAAGAAATGGGGGGAAAAGAAAGAACCAAGACATTTGCTTGCTTCCCTTCATAATATAAAGAAGATGGAGAATGAAACCATGGATGAATTTAATACTAAGTTCAGGCATGTGGTTGCGGACCTCCCTAGAGACATCAAGCCAAGGTATGCCTCCATATTGATATCCTACATCAAATCTTTCACTAGTGATCTGAGATACCAATTAAGGGATAAAGATCTAGTCGATCTAAAAACTACTCAAGATCTGGCCGAGAAAATAGAAAGGAATATGCAATCTTCGGGAAAATCCAACATTCCAGGTTACACTAGGGGAGACACTTCGTACAACAAAGAGAAGGGAAAGGCCATTGAATTAGAGGAAAAGGAAACCTCTAAAGACCCCATGGAAAAGGTAACTAGACTATTGGAAAAATTCATGACAAACCAATCTAAGCAATTGAATAAAATTCAGAACAGAATAGTTACATTGGAGAGAAATAATGGACCTAGGAATTTTCAACCAAAACATAATCAAGTATATCAAAGGAAGTTTCCTCAGCATGATCCTAGGATTCCAAACCAGTTAGACTCAACTAACCTAGTAGAGGAAGTAATTCCATGGTGCAGACCTTGTGAGCAATTCCACCCAGAAAGTACTTGCTACATAGAAAACTAGGTTATAGAACATGGGATGGCGGAGGTCAGTAATCAGGAAACAACATCAGGTGAGTCTGATCATGTGTACATGGTAGGCCTAACCTATCATGTATCAAACTAGCATTGGCAGTAGGCCACGGATTACGGTTTCGAGAAGGATCTCCTGTCTAACTTTTATGGTGTAATGCCTCCTTCGGAAGAAATTAAGGAAATGAAGGAGGCCAGGTTCAAGGGAGCTGTGTATCAAAGAAGAGAAAAGAAATCACCGTCTAAACACTACAAGCCAAAGGTAACCACTCCTACCCTCCCAGATCCTCCTATTGTCCTTGAGTCAAATATTGATATGGGAGAATGGATAAGTAGTGCTAAGATTCATGTTTATGCAACTGATGTCCTTAAAATTCCTGGTCAAAAAGAAAATTTGTTGAAAGCCTTAGAGGATAGTCAAAGTAAAGCTCATAATATTATCGAAGAGGATCCTCTTCCTAATAATAATGCTATATTTGAAGCTGAACATATTGAACCCATAGATATGACCATAGTCCTCAATAGTGTTGATCCGAGAAGAGAAGATCACCCACCTTTTTATGTCTCCCTCTTAGTTGATAAAATTATCCTTCATAATTGTATGTTAGATTCAGGTGCTTCATCAAATGTCATGACAAGAAAAGTAATGGAGCAATTAAATCTAAGGGTCACCCGACCCTACCACAATATTTGTGACATGGATGTAAAAGAAGTTGAAGTGGTGGGGATAATCTTAAATTTACAAGTTAAGTTGGCTAAGTATCCTGATATAGACATGTCGATGGATGTGGTGGTGATAGATGTTCCAGATAATTGGGGTATGTTGTTATCTAGAAAATGGACTGCAACTCTTGGTGGGCACATTCAAATGGATTGGACATATGCTACTATACCCGCATCAGAGAACACTAGGGTGATTCTCCATAGAGAAAAGATGAGGAAACGACATGTAGAAAACCCTAAGAAGCCTGGAAATGAATTTGTTCATTTCACTGATAATTTTGGAAACTATGCTATTTTGTCAAATTTCGTGGCCCCCATTAAGGAAAACATTAAAAATGAAAAGATCGATGAAGTTTGGCAAATGTACTTTGATGGGGCTTATTCCAAAACCGGAAAGGGTGCAGGCATCGTGATCATCTCTCCTTCAAATAAAGTCTACAACTTTGCATTCAGGTTAGAGTTTGAAGCATCAAACAATGTAGCCGAGTATGAGGCATTGCTCCTAGGGTTAGAAACTGCTAAATATATGGGGATAAAGATGTTGAGCATAAAAGGTGATTCAGATTTAGTTGTCCTCCAGATTAAGAATCAGTATCAATGCAAAAATGACAGACTAAGAAAGTATAGGAATGCCACATGGGACACTATGGAATGGTTTGATGCACTTGACATTCAAATTGTCCATAGGGAAATGAATGGGTTGGCAGATAAATTAGCAGTAGCAGCATCCACCCTCCAGCCATCAGATGAAATGATTAATGGGAATGGAAAGATGGAAATAAAATTGAGACCTTCAATTCCAGATAATATAGACCATTGGAAAGTGTTCAAAGATGATGAGCAACTCTTGAGGTTCATCCACAATCTACAAGAGTTTGAGGGTTGCAAGATCAGTTATCAGCAGGAAGGTAAAGAGTATCAGGAGTGCGAGGATAATGAAAGGAATCAAATCCCGAGTAGCCTTATAGCTTTTGAGAATCTTTTCGATCATCAGGATCATCATAAAAAACAAAAAGAAGAAATAAAAACTGGGAATTATATGGAAATAAACATAGGAACTGACAAGGATCCCTAGTTAATAAAAATTGGAAAAGGTACTTCAAAAAAGGAAAGGAACAACTTGATAAACCTAATCAAATAATATAGAGATGTGATGGCCTTTAGTTATGATTTGCTTAAAGCCTACAGGGAGGATGTGTTTCAACACACTATTCCCCTCATAGAAGAAGCTAAGGAGGCCAAACCTTTCCAAGAAAAACTTAGGCAAATAAATCCTAAGTTGGCCCCCATTGTGCAGAAGGAACTTCAGAAGATGCTAGCAGCAGGGATCATAGCACTTACAAGGCATTCATCTTGGTGCTCCAACTTAGTTGTTGTTAGAAAGAAGAATGGGTCAATTAGAATATGTATGGATTTTAGAAATCTGAATACATCATGCCTCAAAGATAATTACCCATTACCCGACATGGAAACTTTGCTTCAAAGAGTAACAGGATCAGGAATGATGTCCATGTTGCATGGCTTTTCCGGTTATAACCAGGTGTTGGTAAATAAAGAAGATCAACATAATACTACATTCACCACACCTTGGGGTACCTATAAATTTCTAAGAATGCCTTTTGGCTTATTGAATGTTGGTGCCACCTTCCAAAGAGCCATGGATTTTTCCTTCAAAGAAATTATAGGCAAAATAATTGAAATATATCAGGATGACTTAACTGTTTTTTCAAAAGAAAGATCTGACCACATAAGTCATCTTAGGCAGGTTTTTATAAGATGTCGGAAATATGGTATTTCCTTGAATCCCGCCAAGTCAATATTTGGAGTTGATGAAGGCAAGTTGTTGGGGCACATCATTTCTAAATATGGTGTCAAGGTTTATCCTGAGAAAGTTGAAGCTATTAAGAAAGTCCCCTTGCCTCACAATCTAAAAAATCTCCAGTCCTTTAATGGTCAAATCAATTTCATAAGAAGATTCATCCCAAACTTAGCAGAATTAATGAAACCTCTACAAAAGCTATTAAAGAAAGATGCTAAGTTTGAGTGGAAGGATGAAGGGAAAGATGCATTCAAGTCCATCAAAAATGCCATATCCATGTCCCCGGTCTTGACTAGTCGAGATTATTCCAAATAATTCCAAATAATTTACTTTTCCTTAGAAGACACCATTGCTGGTGTTTTACTTCAAAAGAATAAGGAGGGACATGAGCAACCCATAGCCTTTATGAGTAGATCCTTACAAAATTCAGAACTGAAGTATACCACGATGGAGAAACAGGCCTATGCTCTTGTCAAGTCCCTTAAACATTTCAGAACTTATATAGGTTACTCCAAAATCATTGGATATGTACCCCATGCAACTGTCAAGGATATCATGTCTCAGCAGGACTGTCTAGGAGTCAGGGGTAAGTGGGTTTCAAAAATTCAGGAATATGATTTGGATATAAGACCTACTAAATTAATTAAGAGACGGGGTCTTGCAAAGATGTTGACCCAAGGAAATGAGAAGGCTTTAGGAATAATCTGCTAGATCAGCAATTCAGAGCAAAGTGTATCAGATGAATTTCAGAGATTAGAGCAGCACCCCTAGTACATCGACATCATATTTTTCCTCCGCAACCTTACATGCCCCGATCACTTACTAGGTCATAAAAGAAGGGCATTAAGGTTAAAGGAAACTAAGTATTGCTTGACCAAAGATGGTTTGGGTTGGAGAAACCCAAATGGTTTGATACTTAGATGTGTCGATGAACCTGAGTCCAAGAAACTCATGGTTGAGTTCCATTCAGGATTTTTTGGTGGACATTTTGCAGCTAAAACAACCACCCATAAAATCCTTAGAGTAGGCTACTATTGGCCAAACCTATTTTCAAATGTGCATAAGGCTGTCAAAGTTTGTCCCCAGTGTCAGTTATTCACTGAAAAGCAACAAATGAAAGCCTTTCCTCTAAATCCAATAGTGGTCCAAGCCCCTTTTCAGCAATGGGGGCTTGACTTCATCGGTAAGTTCAAGGATAACTCAAGCAATGGTTACTCTTGGATTCTTACTGCCACGAATTATTTTACCAAGTGGGTAGAGGTGATACCCACCCAAAAGGAAACCGGTGCCATAGTCATGGATTTCCTAGAAGATAAAATCATCACAAGATTCGGTGTCCCAACTAGAATAATCACGGATAATGGCCCATGCTTTGTTTCTTCTGAAATGTCATCTTTCTGTTTCAAGTACGACATTATCCTATCTCACTCATCTAATTACTATCCCCAAGGAAATGGTCTAGCAGAATCAAGTAACAAGAACTTAATGACCATAATCAAAAAAATTGTGGGTGACAATAAGAAGGCTTGGGATAGTAAAATCAAATTGGCATTATGGGCCGACAAGATCACGAAGAAAAGTTCAACAGGGAAGAGCCCTTTCGAACTAGTCTATGGCCTTGATGTTACCTTACCAGTCCATCTAAAGCTTCCATTTTATCAACTCCTCCATACATTTAGCTCAGATCAAGAGGCCATCTAGAATAGAATAAACTAGTTGATCGAGCTAGATGAAAGCAGAAGAGACTCTCTTGACCATAGTATCAAAAATTCAGACAAGGTCAAGAGAGCCTTTGATAAATCTACCCGTCCAGGTTCCTTCCAAGTAGGTGACATGGTTCTACGTTGGGACAAACGACGGGAAAAACCTTGCGAAACATGGAAAGCTCGAAATCCTGTGATTGGGACCGTATATCATCGATGAAATAGTAGGAACGAACTCCTTCTATCTAAATGACTTGGAAGGAGAAAGAATGAGCTTACCAGTAAATGGTTTCCTCCTCAAGCTATTTTTCGTCGAGACTGTTTGATGCCTTTAGTGGCATCGATGGTTTCAGGGCCAATTTCTAAACCTTGCCCTGCATGTACTTCTAAATTCTATATATCATATTGTTGTATCATAGATATTGTTGTATTATAGTTATTTTGTACCATGTTGAAAATTTTCCTTTGTATATTAGTTTGTAAAATATTCCTTTTTGTACATTATAGATTAATTATGTACATTAGTTTGTTTTTATAGCTAATTTTTTCTTATATATACATGTTACTGACAAACTCTAATTGCCTTGCAGGACCCAGAGATTCCAGAGTTCTCACATCCTCTCCTTTGAACAGAAGATCAGTCAGAGAATGTGTCCCAGATGGAGCCTGAATGTTACCACCTAAGTTGTACTTAATGGTTCTTTATCAAGTGATCCTGGTGAACCAGACAGGGTTAACTTGTTCGGACTTCAAAAATACCTTTGGAAGTACTTCTGGGAAGTGCTTGTTGTATCATATCACATGTTCATACCCCATGGGGGAATTGTAATAAATGTTCTAGCATGATAGTGTCTGTAAAAGACTCGGCCTCTTAGAATTCATTTGTCAATCCGATCAGCCTAGGGTGTTTTTTTCCCTTCGTTATTATTGGTTGTTGAATAAACGACTGATAATTTCTGAGTTTTTCACTCCATACCTCCAAAATTGGGGTGGTCGACTTGGCATTTGGACCTATTGAGGTTATTAGAGTCTATGTGTCAATGTATAAACATGCTAGACATCTTTTTTGAGTCATATGAACATGTCTAAGTCCCCTTAGGTGTTTTTCATTTTTTCATTTTTTTAGTTTTTTCATAGTTTTTTATTAAAATTAAAATTTTCCAAAACTTAGGCTATTTTTTAATAGTTTAATTGGAAAAATTGATTTTGTAATAAAAGTGGGCCAAATAATCGGTTTCAGTCATGTAGGTGCTCATTTTCAAGCTAAGAGCACCATGTAAACCCATGGACCCACTTTTTCCTAAGTTTTGAGTGATCTTCCATCACTCAGGTCAAAAAACCCCAAAAATCAATTATTGATTATTTTAATTAATAAATTGATGAATAATGGAGCAAATCCAAAATCAATAAATCAGTGGATACTCAACTGATTTGACTGAAATCAATCAGATCTGGAGCAGATTGACTGGATATGACAAATCCTTGACTGAAGGAGGGGATCAAATCAGATCCAGAGTTGATCTACAACTGTCTTCATGGGGAATTGCACCCTCTCTCTCTCCTCCACACGTGTGGACTCTCCTGGATGCTTTGTGGGCCAATGTGTCGGTGTATGGGTTGATGTGTCAGCTCAATCAAGCCCCTAGTTGACAAGTAGGCTCAGTCCAGCTTCAGTTCTACATTGATGAACTCTCCGTCAGTTGATTTCACTTGATTCCATGAGGAATTGCGCCCCCATTGGGCTAGATGGCTTGTAATTTGTATATATCCAGGCACATCCTCCTCTTCCAAGCGAGTTAGAATTGGGATTAAGGTGCTGCTGCTATTGTATTGTTGTTATTCTTCATTTGAAATAAAGAAAATATTTGGAGGCCAGACGGTGTTGTTCCATTGCATGTGTGGATGATTATTGCCATTATTTTACTGAGGTAACCTATATCTGTTTTCATTTCTTGCTAGTTGCTTGTAGATCTGTGGTTAAGATTGGTAATTAACTTATTACAATCTTGATAGGAAAGGTTTTGTTCAATAAGTTTATTTACTTTCACTCTCCTTTGATGCATGTTTAGATATCTAGATTTAGCATGTCCTATAAGCTTATATGCATGTTATCTAGAATCTCTTTGTATGTACTAATCGGATCTCACAGGTTTCTTGGCAAGTCCTTTGATTTCATCTGAGTTGCAGGTTCATACTTTGGAGAGGATTTTGATATATATTGCTTCTTCATTCTCTTCAAAACATTTCAAAGGCATAGTCCCTCGCATTCCACCTGAAAGCTCTACTGCGGATCTTCAAGGAAACCAACATTTCTTTCCTCCTCTTCCTCCCTCAAAATCAACACTTTACCCAGTTACTTTGTTCAGTTCATAGCTATGATTTCAGTTGGATATATTTCATCAAATTAAAATACACATATATCTAATATTTCATATCTCACAGTCTAGATCTTTCACTCAAAAAAGTTTCATAAGCATTCTAGATCTAGCTTTAGGGAAATCGTCCTTTTTGCATGAATTTTAAAGAAAACTTGTAGATCACATGCATTAGATTTCCTTTCGCTGTTATAAAATTTAATATTCTGAAATATCAGTGCATTTTAATTGGCTGCACAAGCATAAATCCAAGATCCCAAGGAAATCTTTCTTTCGTTGGTTCCCTTTCATTTGTTTTAGCTAGTCTTAACTTCATTTTTTTTGAGATAAGGTAGGCTGATCCAAAGGTACTCTTAAAGTGCTTTTGGGTGTTTTTTATTCTAACATGTTCACTTTATTTTATCAGGTATGACAGTAAATAAATGAAGCTTCTGTCCGAAGTGGCCTCAGGAGCCCTCAAATCCCCCCAGGGGTCTCCCTTTTCACTAGAAACTCAAAAAATTTCCAAAGTTGTAAAATCTTGGTTTCAGCCTATATAAGGACCAAGAAGTTTCTGATAATTTAATTTCTCTGATTTTGTAACCAATAATAAATAAAATCATTTTTGGAATAGTCTCTTTCGAGCCCATTCCCCATCCCCCCTGGGGGGATTTGCGTCGGTGTCCTTTTTGTCTCTTTTTGCTTATTTATTTTTTACTAGCATTGATATAATTTTCAAGGTAGTATACTTGATTTTTTTTATCAATTCCATACTCCATATCTTACATTTCAAAGTAATCGTAATACTTACCCCATGATTTCCCGATTGACCCGAAAGGGGAAAGAGATTCGTGGTAGGATTAATTAGAAAACCAGAATTGTGTATTTGTTTTATTTTTCATCTTTTATTTATCAGAAATATTAAAATTAACCCCTCCTCGATTCCCTGATTGAGATCCACTTGGATCGAAAGAGGTTCCTGGAGGGTTTTCCTTTTAAACAAGAACACTCAGTTTAAAACTTATTAAAATTGACAAGACTCCAGTGTGTATGCTCTGCACTTGGCTGCGGTTCATCCGATTAGTCAAGCTGTATCAAAATCACTTGGGTGAATAGTATAATTAGGACTCACACTCCCCAACTGACAAACCATCAGGTGAAAATCCAACACCTACATCAAACCTTTACGGTGGCAAAATACCCAAAGGAAGCGGGAACTTACTGAAAAGTGACCTCGGGGCGATGATATCTGTCACATGCTAACGGGTGCATTACAAACAATAGCCCCAGAGACTCCATTTCAGCCCACATATTCCTTGCGGGTAGCTGTGAAGGTTTAGTTTTGTACATACTCCAAGTACTCTCGGGTATATCTGGAGTCCCCCCTTTGCCTAATTTAATCAACTCATACTTCACATTTAACTTAAAACATACCAAGAGGCAATCGTAAAACATTCACTCCAAGCACATGCAAGCATATTGATTCCTTTTTTTGACTCCATTCTAAGGCACTGGTTAATTTCTTGCTTTATATATATATTGTGTCCCAGTATTGTGCTTTCGTGTGTTCATCTTTTACATCTTGCCATCTGTGATTATCTATAGTTAAATTGTAAACTCCTAAATAACTCAATCAGTCTAAGCATCACAACACTAAGTAATTATCCTTAGTAACTTAATAGGGTCTACCCCCCTTGGCTCTGTTAGGAGTTGAGCCTAAACAGAGGAGTCAAGAACAAGGTGATAGCCTTGACTCGAGACTAGCCCCCAAGGACACACCGAGTGGCCTGAAGATTTCTCCCATGTGACCTAGATGTGTGAAAGGCGGCAACATGCCCTAGCTAAATCTACATACATATGATAGGATGTCACTATGTGTTGTCACACAAAAACATGTCTTTTTGATTCCATATGTCAAAAAACACAAAAAAAAATTAAATAACTCAGAAATCTTAAAAAGAGGTTTGGGATTCATTACCAATGTCACCGTATGCCGATCCTAGTGGTAATGGAATGTCAGGGTCTCCCCAAAAATCTATCCCCGCATAGGGGTAATCATCGATGTAAACTATCTACCATCACCACCATGGAAAGAAATCAGATGGATAGGGGTTGGACACCCTACCTCCACCCATTCTATGCATTGCATCTGCCCAACGTCATCGGGCCAGATCTCGAACCCCGTGAAGAGTAACGTCAACTCTAGGGATCAATCCCGGAACACACTCAAAAAAAAAAATGCTCAGTATGCTACTGAAACTGAAGTTTTGTACTTTTCCCATCTTGTACTCATTGTGGAAATTGAACCCAGGTGTTAGAACAATTACACTCACAACAATTTCCAATTACACATGCAAATTACTCACAAAGGAGACTGAATATGGAGCAGAACACTAATCTGTATTGAATAAGTGTACAATAGCCAACCCTGTGAAGTCATAGGCTACCACAATAAATAATTACATGAGATATTTGAATGCATAAGGATGCCATTCGAGTTTGGTCAAAAGCAGGCTTACTAAATCTAAGCAAATGCCCCATAGGTGCATAAAGAAGTTTCCAAATCTATCTAGGAGCTCACGAATTGGAAAAATAAATTAGTCAAGATAATAGATGATGGAAGGACAAATCATACATGCTGTTTTTAGGAGAAAAGAGTGGATGATGATGAGGACAAAAAACAAGTTAACTTCACCTAGTTGAACTTTCCCAATTGCCTTAAAACTCAGAAAAAGCAGGCAATATAGAAGAAAAAGCAGACATGCACTAGGAAGGCCAGGAATAAAGTAGATTTGATTCCAAGTGGTTTCCCAAGTGCTCCATGACTCAAATTTAGAAAGTTTGACCACTTTGGATGTGTGGAGGACAACTTGCATAAGGTGGAATATGGAAACCAGGCAAATAAGACAAAAATTGGATTAATTAATGTCTAAGGTGATTAACTATGGGTTGATTATTCTAACACCCCCCCTTAATCCTGACTTATGAGTAAAATATCAGAAAATTATAGGGCCTAGAAACAAGGCTTAGTCACCCTTTACATACTGCATGTCCATTTAACCAAGGAAAGAGGCAAAAACCCAGTGGGAAAAATCCTCCCTTAAATATGGACAGTAAAACAAAATTTGAAAATCTTGTCATCAATCATGCTTCACAGCATGATCAGCAATCTCCAGCAGTGATTTTATATTGATGAATGTCTTCTCAAAAAAGACCTTGGTGAAGATATCTACTACTTGTTCTGAAGATGAACAGAAGAGTAGGTGAATGGTGCCATCATGCACAAGCTGTCTGATGTAGTGCATATGGATCTCAATGTGTTTGGTTCTCTGTTTCTGAACTAGATCATTGCAGATTTGAATGGTACTTTTATTATCACAATAGATAGTATTTGAGTATTCTGATTTGAATCCACACTCACCAAGCAACCCCTGCAACCATACACATTGAGTTGTTGCATTTACAACTCCTTTGTACTCTGCTTCTGTAGATGAGAGTGCAATGCCACTTTGTTTCTCACTTGACCAGCTGACTGGCCCTTCAGAAAGCATGAACACATATACTGATGTTGACTTTCGATCTGTGTTGTCAACTGCTCAATCACTATCAATAAACCCAATCAAATCAAGATCAGATTTAGTTTTGTAGAAGATCCCATGAGTCCTTGTTCCCTGAAAAAAGTTAAGGATCCTTTTGGGTGCTATCCAATGGATCTCATGAGGCTGATCCATGTATCTTGAAGCCACACTTACTGCATAAGAAATATCAGGTCAATTATGTGTAAGATACAACAAACATCCAATCAATTGCCTATACAGTGTATTGTTTACCATAGGTGAAGAATCAACTTCTTCAAGCTTAACTCCTGAAAGGAAAGGAGTCTTGCTTGGCTTGCAATCCTTCATGTTGAATTTGCTCAACAAATCCAAGGCATACTTGGACTGATGTACTTTGATTCCATCTTTGGTTTGAGCAATCTCGAGCCCCAAGAATTGGCTCAATAAGCCCAAATCAGTCATTGAGAAGGCATGGTTCATTGCATCCTTCAAGGAAGCAATTTCATCCTTTGAGCTTCTTGTAATGAGAAGGTAATCAACATAAAAAACAATGATCATTAATGAACCATGAATCAGCTTCAAATAAAAATTTGGATCTGACTTGCATCGAACAAAATTCAGTGATAGCAGAAAGCTGTCAATCTTGGCATACCAAGCCCTAGGGGCTTGTTTAAGCCCATACAATGACTTCTTTAGCCTTCACACAAGAGATGGATTAGTAGAAAATCCTTGAGGATGCTGCATGTAAATATCTTCAGTGAGATCTCCATTTAGGAAAGCACACTTGACATCCATGTGATGTACCTCCCACTGCTTCAAAGCTGCAATGGCTAAGGCTAGCCTAATGGAGTCCATCTTTGCCACTGGTGCAAATGTCTCATTGTAGTAAATGCCATGTACTTGTGAGTATCCCTTGGCTACCAATCTGGCCTTGTATTTCAGAGGTGAACCATCCGCAGCAAATTTGGTTTTGTAAACCCACTTACACTAAACTAGCTTCCTCCCTAGGGGAAGATCAACCAGCTCCCAAGTGTTGTTCTTCTCGAGTGAGCTGAACTCTTATTTCATGGAAGTTTTCCATCTTGGATCATTTGCTACATATTCATATTTTTGTGGGTCTGATTCAACTATCAGATAGCATTTGTCTGCAAACATAGGATCTTTCATGTTCAGAGCACTCTCAAACTGAGATCTAGTCCTCCTAGGATCGTTAGGATTTCCATCTAGTTCTCCAGCTGCATGAATCGTCTTTGCTACCCATTTTGGTATTGTAGGAATGTTAGGATCTGCACTTAAATCATAATTATTAGACATATCAGAATCAGCAATTTTAACTATCTCTTCACTTACATTCAATGGTTCTGGTGGTGAATAGGATTCTCCAACTTCCACTGCTGCTAGGGGCTCTTCTTGGAACTGAACACACCTTTCAATGGAGGCTTTGTTTGTGCTCAAATTGATCAGCTTGTAACCTTTTGAATATTCAGAGTACCCAACAAATAGACACTCTTGGATTTGGGGCTGCAAAGCCTTTCTCTTTTCTGTTGGAATTCTAGCCCAAGCCCTTGAGCCAAAAATATTGAAATGGATCACATCTGGCTTGTTCCCACTCCATGCTTCAAAAGGAGTCATACCATCAAGTTGTTTATGAGGCACCCTATTCTGGATATAGGCTGCACATTTTATAGCTTCAGCCCAAAACTTTGGTGGCAAAGCCTTAGCCTCCATCGTGCATGTTGCCATCTCCTTCAGTGATATGTTCTTCCTCTCAGCAACACCATTTTGCTATGGTGTGTAAGGGATAGAATGATGCATCTAAATACCTGCATCTACACAATATTGAATGAACTCAGACTTGACATACTCACCACCATTGTCAGATATGAGGACCTTGAGTTTCCTCCCATATTGGTTTTCAACCAAAGCCTTAAAGACTTTGAAGAGGCCATAAACTTCAGACTTGTGTTTGAGGAAGTAAACCCAGCAATACCTGGAAAATTCATCTATGAATGTCAATGCATATTTGGATTGACTCATTGAAATATGATGAAATGGGCTAGGAACATCACTGTGGATCAAATCAAGAGGTGCAGAGGTTCTCTCATGACTAGCTTTCTCAAATTTATGCTCTGGGTGTTTTCCTAAGATGCAACCTTGACAGACTCCTTTGGAAAAGTTAATCTTTGGTAACCCTATGACCATTTATTTTTCACTAAGATCAGAAAGATACTTGTAATTAAGGCATCCAAATATTTCATTCCAAAGCTTACTTGCCTCATTAGCATGAATCAGAAGAGTATAGGGGTTTGAGTAGGGTAGGAAGTGTGAGAACATGTATACCTTCGAAGTGTGATTTGCAACTCCTTTTGCAATGACTTTACCACTTGAGATCTCTGTGATCTCAAATTCATCAGGGGAGAATATGACCTTCTTTGGAGACCTTGTGTGGGTCATCTGATACACTGATAAGAGGTTAGAGGCAAGACCTATAACATACAATACATTGCTGAACTTACCATGGTCAATATCAATCCTCCCTTTGCCCAAACTTTCAGTGAGAGAGTCATCTCCCAGTACAATTGGTGGACCTTTCAACATGCCAAGTGAGGTGAATGCCTCCTTGGTCAAAACCATATGTCTTGAAGCTCCAGAATCAATGATGAAACTAGGTGAGCTTGATGTGCCAGCAACCAATGCATGAACTCTCTCTTTGTCTTCTGAATTTGATCATCCTTCCCTCTTCTTTGAGCTGTCAGGAAGGGAGATTCCATTCTTCTCCAAGATTTGGGTCAGCATGTCAGTTTTCTTCTTCATGTAGGAGCTTTTAGAATGATTTCCCTTACTGCAGTATGCACACTTGCTCATTTCTCCTTTGTTCTTCTTCTTCTAGGGGTTCCTCTTGGAACCTTAAGGCTCCTCTGGAGACTTTTTCTTGTCTCTCTTTTTCTCAGGTGGCTTCTTAGCTTTCTTCTTTCCTTTTTAATACACCCTTGAATCTCTAGAAACCATAGCTTGGTCTTTGGAAGGTTTGATGGTGCCCATCATCACCAATTTATCATGTTCTTGTGTGAGAGATTCCATGAAATCTGCAAGGCTAGGCATTTTCTAGGCTCGAGCTGTCAACTTTGTGGCATGGAAGGTCGATACAAACATTGAATAGTTAGGGCCAATATTTGATAGTATGGCCAAAACTAGTTTCTCATCCTTCTTTATGATCCCACATTGTTTTAGCTGCAAAACAAGGGCTTTGAACTTGGAAAAATAGAGTTGTAGGGATTCAAAGCTATTGGGACTCAGGGAGATCAATTCATTTTCAATTTGATGTCCCCTCATCTCATTTGTCTTACCAAAAATATCAACAAGATTCTACCATACTTCATTTGGTGATGTTAATCCATCAAGATGGAAAAGGAGGTCTCTGGATATGCTCAGACACAGGAGACCATAGGCCTCATCCCTCCTGTTGTGCCATTTAATCTTCTCTGCAGCTGCATTGGGATCTGCTTCTATTGCCATAGTCAATATATAGAGGCCTTTCACTCTCAACAGTATCTCCATCTCTACTTTCCATTCAAATAATTTAAATGGAGTCAAGATGATCTTCTGAGATTGATCCATAGCTCAAAAATTATCCCTTCAGTCAGCAGAATTCTCCCAGTCAATGATGTCAAAGCTGCAATAAAAAATTGGAAGGAGATAAATAGATCTACAAAGGCTTTTATACCATGTGGAAATTTAACCTAGGTGTTAGAACAATTACACTCACAACAATTGCCAATTACACATGCAAATTACTCACAGAGGAGACTGAATATGGAGCAGAACACTAATCTATATTGAATAAGTGTACAATAGCCAACCCTGTGAAGTCATAGGCTACCACAATAAATAATTACATGATATATTTGAATGCATAAGGATGCCATTCGAATTTGGTCAAAAGCAGGCTTACTAAATCTAAGCAAATCCCCCATAGGTGCATAAAGCAGTTTCCAAATATCTAGGAGCTCACAAATTGGAAAAATAAATTAGGTAAGCTAATAGATGATGGAAGGACAACTCATACATGCTTTTATTAGGAAAAAAAGTGGAGGATGATGAGGACAAAAAACAAGTTAACTTCACCTAGTCAAACTTTCCCAATTGCCTTAAAACTCAGAAAAAGCAGGCAATAAAGAAGAAAAAGAAGACATGAGCTAGGAAGGCTAGGAATAAAGCAGATTTGATTCCAAGTGGTTTCCAAAGCACTCCATGACTCAAATATAGTAATTTTGACCACTTTGGATGTGTGGAGGACAACCTGCATAAGGTGGAATATGGAAACTAGGCAAATAAGACAAAAATTGGATTAATTAATGTCTATGGTGATTAAATATGGGTTGATTATTCTAACACTCATTGAGCTAGTGTTTCATGTTTCCCAGTAGTGCATTTATCCAATAGTAAACCATGGGTCTCATGCAATCCACCACATAGAACTTCAGAGGCCATGAGGCCTGGTGGAGTGAGGCTAGCCCTACAATCCTACCCAGTGTCAGTAGTATGGCCTTTTGACCTAGCACCTGTATGGAGTTAGTTGGGATCTGACTCATGACCTTCTCTGTGTCTAGATAACAATACACGGCTATGTACTCATCTATGGTGAGGCCACCTCTGGGCTCTCGAGATTGTAGGTTCACCACTTCCCCCGTCGGGAAAGTCCAGTAATAAAGTATATGTCCTCCACTTCTATGGTGAGGAACATCCCATTGATCTAGAAAGACTCTGAGTCAGGATCCCAGTAGTCTACTAGCATCTGCAGTAGTCTTGGTTTGGATCTTAAGCCACCAAGACACCAAAACTTGTAGACCCTGCATGCACAAAGAGCCTGTTGTGCCATTAGATCACCACGTACTGCTTGTTCTACATCCCTGTGCTCATGTTCTCTCCATTATAGAACCATCCTGTACATTTAAGTCAAGTTTGGGTCATTAGAAGTATTTAAAAAACTTGACAGCGGCCGCATATGCGACTGTTTTCTAAACAGCCGCATATGTATGCGACTTTGAGGGATTTTTCCACGTATATCCAGCTCTATACGCAGAAAAATCCTCAATTTTCACGTGGGCCGAGGTGCACACTCTATGATGGCCTAGAAATCAAAATAAACCATGGAAAATTGAAAATTTTACATGAAAATGAAAGAGTAGGGCATGAGAAATTACCTGGAAAAAATGGTGTCGGATTCCATTAGCTGGATCTCCCAGAATTTGCGTTTGAAGTTCTGAACTCAATTGGGTAAAAATTTTAGATGTTATATAATGTTTCGAATTTTTTACTACTTAAAAAAAAATTTCAAATTTTTGAAAATTTTTACCCCCTTTTCTATAGTTTGGACCGTTTCTAATCCTTTTGGACTGTTTTTTACTAATATATGATGTAGGAGACGGTTTTGAGCGTCGTTTCGACCATTGTTTTGACCTGTTCGTGTCGATTTCAGGTATCATGTCTAAACTGGCATATAGGTTAGGTTTCACCACCGTTTGCATTTTGCATGACCTTATGACCGTTTCATCATAACCGTAGGTACGAACCCATTCTATCTTGTCACAAAACCTTCTTTCTATTTTAGAAGTGGCTTGATTTGAATGGTAGAGATGAACCTTACATGGGTACCCTAGTTAGCGCCTTATTTGCATTTGGTGCCCATGTTGACAGTTTTGTCCTTTAGGGTGTGGGAGGCCATTGTATAGTATTGCCATGACATTTCGCAAGAGCCTCATACTCCTATTGATCTTTTGCTGGCCTATTTCCCCTGGACTCCCTTATGTCAAGTTGTAATTGCATTATCATGAGCTTTTCCTACCTCATTTGAGCCTTATGCCGGATTCCCTAACTTTGAGCCCAAACTTGTCTCATGTCTAACCATGCAGATCCTTTCTGTATATCCTTTGCAGCTTAACTCCCTATTTTTACCGAGAGGGGACTTTCCCCCGAGTGTTGCTATCCTACACATGTGTCCTTGCATTGAGAATAGGTATGTTCCACTGCTTGGAACTAGTTTGTTTTCCCATTTGACACTCATCTCCTCCAAGTCTGTAACTTTAAAGCGATTTTATTCTTTTTCAAGATTTTCAAATATTTGAAAAAGTCCAAAAAAAATTAAAAAACCAAAAATCCAGACAAGAAAAGATGTTATCTTTGGCAGCAGTCAAGTGGTGTCGCCTTCAAACAGAGCACTGTATATCACATCCATTGGTCGGGTTAGTAGTTTGACTTTAGGAGCTATACTCATTTATCTGAGTTTATCTCCATCAACTAGTTAAGCTTCCAGTCCCTATGGAGCCTCTGTCGAGGCTCCCTATGTCGCAAAGATGTCCCAGTTTTTCATATCGAGTCTATGCTTCCTACATTTAGTCACCATTTTCCTTTATGATCTTGTTCGAAGGAACTTGAAGCCTGAGTCAGCCATTCCTCAGTTATCTTGACTTTGCATGTCAGCCATTCTCGGTATAGTTACTAGTTCATGCACCTTATGATCGAGTCCTTCCACATTATACAGCGTTGCTAAGTACCTCATGTTGGATGATGGGGGATGTCTTAATGCCCTCCTTCTAGTGGATTTCATCCCATCGACTTCAGATCATTTATTTTGGGATAGGAATCTAGAGTCATTTTTGAGTGCCTTGAGACTTGCAGTCATCAGTGGCAGGTTCTCTCACCATCGACAATTTTTTGGGAATACATCAATGTCCCTTGATCGATGGATTCTCTCAAGTGTTTGAACTCAACACATTTATTCACACTTGTTAGTTTGCGCTCTAGTACCTTGATTCTCATTTTCATTATCGGTGGGTGATCTCGCATCTATTGATGGTATACATCAATGACCGGTAATCAGACGATGGACTACTATGTTCAACCTCGACACCTCTATTCACATAGTAGGACATGTACTCATAGTGGTTTGTGTAGAATACCTTTAAGACTGGTGGCATCTCTTATATGCTACCTCCTTGATCGTGCCAGTGTTCATGAGATTTCAACTCTCATGACTTGATTCCAGTACATGTCACACATTTCCAGCCATTATGGAGATCTTGATCCATTATATATATTTAGTCCTCATGGAGATCATGATCCTTTGTATATCTTCATCATGGAGATCCTGATCTATTTATATTGTACCTGGCGATGACCACATATGTCATATTGTATCATGCCTATTCATGGCCATTCTACTCTTATGTATCTGAGACTACTATATGTATTTACGATTATCTACAGAGTTGTATCATTGTATAGTGCTGATTGGATGGCTGGTTCTTCCACTTGGTTCTTCATCACTTCACTTCTGGGATGGACTTATAATGTATTTCGGCCATCGTATGACCCCTCTAACCTCACACATTAGGGGGCATATGTTATAGCTGATTTTACCTCACATGGTGAATCACATTTTTATGGCATTCCCTGTCCCTCTGCAGACTCCTTAGAACCCATGGACCATTTTTGTTCCTTTGATGTTTCCAATATCATCCGTAAAAACATGAAAAAAATTTCCATATGCGACTTTTAATCCCTTTCTCGCGTATATACGTGGATTTGACCCTTAAAACCATGTACATTGAGATGTGTGCAAAAGGCCAAATTATTTGGGATTTTTCCTTGATGTGGATCCGACTCACTTGTCTCCTGGCCTTCCCTATGCCTTGATATCACTCAGAATTGACCTTTCATTACCCCATTGAATAGCTATATAAGGAACCCTTTGGATACATTGAAGGCATGAGGAATTGAGAGAAATAGAACTATAGTCCATTGTTGATGGAACTTGTGATTGAGTCTGCATCCCTTTGTCCCTTGGAGAAATTTTGTGTTCTTCCCAAGATTTCCCTTTGCTTGTGAGCTTGATATTGAGAGATGGAGGATTGAAGTGGTGGAGGCCCAAGTGGGGGACTCAGTTTCTCTGATTCACAGACGTGCCAACAGAGGTTGTATTCATTGTAATCTCTGATTTTATATTAATAGAAATATATTTTTTGTCCAATAATGTGTATTTGAATGAATATTTGATCCATGGATGATTTAAAATGATTATATGTTATTGATTATATATGCTAGAGTAGATCTAACACGATTATATATAGCATGCTTGTCTTTTTTATTCAATGTTGAGGACGCAATTTATCAATTCAAGATGGAGTTGGAAAGCTCAATGGGGATCTACATCAATCATCTGGAATAAGTTATGAATCGAGATCCTTTATTGTTAGATATTTGGTTTCTCTTTCATATAGGAAATGATTGATTTATGGAGTCAAGCTGTCTGTTGTGGTACCCCAAGCCATAGGAATTTCTCTCCGTAACACTACCACCAATGTGGATGCCAATTCACGTATTCTTAACGAGCTTGAATGGACAAGTTAACTTGGTAGTCAAGTCTATTTTAAGGAGTTAGACCTGGGCCTAAAGAAACTCCATAAGGGCGAGGAGTCCTATAAAGGGATAGCTTGTAAAAAGAGACCAAATGAGGCTCAATTTGGCGTGGAAAATACCTAAAAAGATTGCCCTAAACCAATGACAGCTGCAGTATGAGTATCAAAAGACAATAAATAGGTTCTAAATGAGGATACTCATAAGAGGAAGGTCCTATCCACGGAAGAACAATGATAAAGACAAGGAACTAATGGTTAAAAATACCATAGTCCATGGAAAAAATGTTAATGCTAGGTTTAATATGGAGTAGGTATAAATGCAGAATGCATGTGAAGTGAAAAAACCATCCTATATGAGCAAAAACACTTTAAACATGATGATAGACCTATCACATGGAAAAGAAAATATGGTATTAGTTTTATAAACTATGAACTATAGGGAAAAAACCCACTTGAAAAATAAATTTTCTATAAATAGTTCAAAACATAAATAAAACTCACCTTTTGGGTTTTTAACCATAGAAGAAAAGTTTATACCTCCACCTTCAATTGTTCGGTGTGGACAATAGAGTGGACCATTTCCAAAACCGCAAGTGTCAAGTTAGACTACACTCCATGCTCTTTCTTTTGATCCAAGAATTTGTCAAAATTGAGCCATAATTTCATGTTTTTAGGTGCCTTCAAAATAGCAACGCTGTGTATGGGGGTTTTCTATGGTAAAAGTTGTGTACACGCGTTATGTACACAGGTTGTATGAAGGAAAGTCATGTACAGTATGTGACCTGCCTTAAAAGACAGTCGCGTACACTGCGTGAAGTAAAAAAAAGATATGTAGGGTCAAAATTTACAAATTTTATATGAAAATAATGATTGGTAATTGCTTGGTTATTAGGTTGAAAGATGGTGCTTGAGTGGAGGGAGGGAGAACATGAAGACATGGACCAAGAATCTCTTCAATATGCCCCCACCATGAATGTTTTACATCAAAGTGGGTTATTGAAGTTTTTTTGTACTTCACCTATGCGGGCCAATGTCCACCTCTTAGAGTTCTTGATAAATTATTTGGATCATGATTTGGGCATGTTTGACCTTCAAGGTGAGTCCTTGGAGATTACTTCTGAGGATGTCTATTTCATTGTTGGTCTATCATGACAGGGAGCTTTGGTAAACTTGGAAGGCACCAGCAGAGGTGGTGACCCTCTAAGTGTACAGAACTATATTTATATATACTGTGCACCAGGCACACAAAAAAGGGGTAGTTTCATCCCTATTGTTCACATACATGACCTTCCTTTATAGGTGGTGGCAAGTACTATAGTGAGGGTTGCAAGGTCATCATCACTTCAACTTGCAACTCGGAACCAAATGAGACTAGTAGTGGATTGTATGCAAAGAGCCTTATATGACTGGTGTTCGGGAGTGATCCCAATTATGAAAAAATAGCTCTCTGACTGCAAAAGAGGAAGGAGGAAGAATTTTGGATATTCTAGCATACTAGTAGCCTTATTATTTGAGAGAGTGTTGATATTGAGTCCTGCAGTGCCACTACCAGTTCGTTCTCCTCGTCAGCCTAGGCTGAGAAGGTGGGGAGATATTTTCCTTCGCTACAGAGGTGGTGGGTCAGTGCAGAGTGTCTATGATGATGACTTCTACTTTTGGTGAGAGCGACAGTTTCCATATTTGGAGCATTTTCCATATGTTGGAATGGATTTCCATGGTGATGCTGATATCATCCTCCCTCCAGGAGGAGCATGGGGAGAGTTAGGTAATTTTTATTTTCAAAACTTTAAAATTTTTATGAATTTAAATATAGAGACTCTATACATATGTATAAGAGTTCTAATTCCATTAAAATGTCAAAATGTAGATATTGGACCAGTTCTCCTAGAAGGGCATCCACATATGTATGTACGCCCTGTCTTGGGAGAAGACTAGGGCTTGATTAGGGTTCTCGAGTAGAAGTTGGCTAGGCTTACCCAGATAGTACCTACTCTATGGATTAAGCACATCCCAGCCATCATGCAAGAGTTCGCGGTTGGTGTACCACCTATCTAGATATGCCTTTTGATGTGGGTAGACAGAGCAACACGGGTATACATAGATGCTGTTGAGGCTGCTGAAGCCAGAGTACAGGGTGACCGGGGGGACTAGGATGGTCCAAGTGAACAAGGTGGTCAAGCTTATATCGAGGGGAATTTTGATGGACTTAGATCCATATTTTGTATAATTTTTATATATTATACAGTTATGACTGGATCTGAGGATCTGAGACTTGACCTATCTATATGGACATATATTCACACACACACACACACACACATATATATATTTGCCGATTTATTTACAAATGTTTTTTATGTGTTTGTTGTATACTTTTTATGTGAGATGTGTTAAATGCCAATCCAAGATGTAATTAGCATATGCATCAGTTAATGAATTTTGATTCCTTGGAATGTTATTGAATGTAATGAACTCAAAATGCCTTTCCAATAACCTAACTTGCATAAAATGACGTAATAGAATAGGGTTCTGCACCTGATAAGCTTGATTGAGCTGGGAAACCACCAGTTGAGATTCTAGCTGGAATTTTAGCTGACTGATCCCATGTGACAAAGCATCCCATAGAAGCTCAATGATGACCCTATATTCAACCACATTATTGGAAGCAGGACCTAATCAAGCGCCTCCTGAGGAAACTAACTTTCCTGAGGGAGAATAAATGACCCATGCAGTCGAAGCTAAATTACAAGTGTGGCAACTGACACCATCAACGAAACCTACGAACCTATCAGAAGACATCTGAAACAACCAGAAGATGGTACAAAAAACACAAACTGATGAACTAGTGTACATAAAAAATACATACAATAAAATACAAGAAAAAGTGCTAAGCCTAAGCATAGTACTTTTTTAGGTAGAGCCCATTTCTAGGCTCAACCAGCTTATTCCCATTGAAATCTATCAATTCATATGTGCCCTTCTTTAACACTTTCGACACGATATAAGGTCCTAACCACATAGACCTAAACTTTCCTACCCCCATGGGTTCTTTGTCTTGGTCCCAGATCAAAACAAGTTCTCCCTCAGAGAAAATTCGAGGCTTGACCAATTTATCATATTGGCTTTTGATCCTATTTTTATGAGCTTGGTTTGCTGTCAGTGCATCTCTATGTTGTTCATCAAGGTGTTCTAAATGTAAGAGACGTTCTTCAAGCTCATTTGTATGAGGTAACACATGAATAGAAATTCTTAAAGACGGGATTTCACATTCAATTGGGGTAACAACTTCCACTCCATGGACGAGTTGGAAAGGAAAAAAACCTGTAGCAATTTTTACATTAGTCCGATATTCCCAAAGTGCAGGATATAACATGATACACTAGTTGGAATGGGATGCATTAATAGTACGTTTGAGGATAGTATTCAAAGTTTTATTAACAGCCTCGACTTAACCATTTTCTTGAGGATAGAACGAAGATGAATGTTCTTGTCTAAATCCTAGCATAGTGGTCAATTCAGTCATCATGCTATTCTGAAAATGACTACCATGGTCAGTGACAATCACCTTAGGTATACTGAATCATGCTATAATTTGATTCAACATGAAGAAAGCTACAGTTTCCCCGTCATCTTTAAAGGTGGGCATTGCCTCTACCCATTTTGTAAAATAGTCCATAGCGACAATGATATATTTATGCCCCCCAGTCGAGGCTAGGTTACACGTCATGTAATCAATCCCTCACTTCATGAAGGGGCCCACTAAGATGACAGGGAATAACAGAGCGGGATGTGACCACATTTTTTTGGTATAAAGCTGACAAGGGTGACAGTGCTTCACTGCTTGCACACAATCTTTAAAGATTGTGGGCCAGAAATAATCGGCACGTAATATCTTATGGGCCATTGCTAACCCAGATAAATGACCCCCACACAATCCACTATGGGAATCATTTAGGACAATATCTGCTTCCTCGTGGGTAAGACATCGATGCAAAATAGAATATACCCCTCTACAATATAAAGTATCTTCTATAATGAGGTAGTTCTTGGTGTGTAGGCATAGTTTATGTTGTTCTTCCCACGAGAAAGCTGCAGGATACTTCCAAGTCTAGAGATAGATAAGTATATCTCCATACCGAGGATTAGAGGTGGAAATCAAAAAAATGTGCTCATCTTGTAACACCCTAGTTTTGACCCTGTTGCATTAAGATGTACATGATGTATATATTGTAAATGATCATGGTGCGGAGCTAAAGGCCAAGGCCCCACCATTGATCGGTTATGCTATGTTTTGGATTTAAACTTGTCACCGATGGTATATCGGGGCATGCGGCACATATTAAGTTTCAGCATCATGTAACTATGCATAATTAATTAAATGAACACAACCAGCTATGATCACGGCAACTAAATTGAGAAGGGGCATTATTTTCACAAGGATAAGGGTGGGGAAATTGTTAAACCTTGAGAAATGGGGGAAAAACCCATGTGTCATCTTCCCATGTTTTATTCCAACCACTTTCATTAAGAATTGATAGTGGTGGTTGAGGTAGTTATGGTATTTGGGAGTGGGGTGACAGGACTGTCAGTCCTCACCCACACGCACACTCCACCATGGTTGACTTCACTATGGGCAGGAAAAACTACTGCGATCACTCACGCATGCGATACCACTCTCTCCACGACGTTGCTGCTGCTCATGCACTTCCATTTTCGCATCCTCTCTGTAGGTTGTTCATATTCACGCATGGAATGGTTGCTCATTCTCACATGCGGGACTTCTTGGTTTTACCCACGCAGACCTCTTCTCTGCGGATTTGTGGACGGTGTGGCTGTATCCTCTCCTCGCAAGATGATTTTGGGCTGCTGCGGTCTTCCTTACCTTTGATTGTTGCGATCTTCCTTGTGATTGGGCCTAGTGCAAGTCTCATCCACATACAGGCTGAGAGTATGTGTTTTCATTCCCCAGTGCAGCCAGTGTAAGTCTTTTCCACTTGTTTAATTGTCTAGGGCGGACTGGTGCTTTCCTCATGTTGTGATTTTTGTTTGATGTTGCGTTTGGGATGATTGTTTCCCTATGTCATGAGCCTTGTTGTTGTTGCATATGGGGGCTACTATAGATTGTTTGGAGTCGTTTTGGCCATGAGAGGGCCAAGAACGACTCAGAATTCTTTTCCCCCTATTCAACTGTAATTCTGATTGATTGCATACATGCAATGGTTGGTCTTCGGACTGTGTAAGGAGCCGAGATGGGGGCTTGGGTTGCTTGATAAATCTGGTGGCTGGAAACCACACAGATGGAGCTAGAGGGATGGATTTCTTCTCCACAACCCCTGAAGAGCATTGGAAGGGAATGTAGGGCCTGAGGGACTGTGTAGCAGAGAAGGGACTGATTCCTTGTGTTGGGTGTGTGTGGGTGTCTTAGAAGCTAGGCTATTTCTGGTGTAGTTGTTCTTGGCTCTGCAATGAGCTCACCAGCTTAGCATTAAGCCTTTCCCAAGTCTTGGATGGCCTGATAAACCCAACTGTGTTGTCTTGGCTATGTTTTGTGTATCATTGGCTATGTGTCAGCTTGCTAGTTTCCTTATTCCTTAGAGAATCATGCCCAACTCAGAGGTGGCAACGTTGCTGAGAGATTAAGGAGCACGCTGGCCTATGTTTGGATGGACATTGCAACAACATAGCTGGTTGTGGAATGACTTCCTCATAAGATAAGTGATCTTGTCCATTTACTTCTACAACCATGTTTACTGTTAATGAATGTTATGAACATATTCGATGAATGCTTGTATGAATGCATGTTAATTTCGCTGTGCAAGATACATAATTGTAGCTGTGTATGTTGAATAATTGCATCTGTGCATGATAAATGTTCATGCGTGATGTTTCTAGTTCAATACACCTGTTTCGACATTCTGTTTCAGCAGTTTTATGAGTTTACATGTTCATGGGGCTCTTAGCCCGGGTGGTTAAAGCTGGGGTCGCATCCTCTCCGCCGGTCAGAGGGTTGGGGACATGATAGTTAGTGGTATCAGAGCTCATGTTGTAGCATGGGCCTGAATGAGCCATGAAGGGTGCAGTGATAGAGGTAGTATTTCTTTCTACCCAGTAGAAACCAGACTGGAAAATTCAAAAAAATTGTTTAAGTGTTGAACAGTCAGATCATCGGAACGGATTAGAGGAACAAACTTCTGATGTAAGGGAAGAGTTAACGATTTCCAGTCCATTGTTGTAGCTATCGAAGGACTAACTCGCCGATGCAGAAGTGCTTAGTGGATCAAGTGTCCGCTGTTGCGGAAGTCCAAATCGCTAAGTCTTCTGATGAGAAGAAAGGCTGCTGATATCGATCGGGTTGTGTCGCCAATCGGAGGAAGATCAAGGCCAAGGAGCCGCCGTTGCGGCTGCAGATGCAAATGCTCGCCAACAGAAAGAAGTTTAAACATTTTTCCAAGGCAGAAATTGTTGACTGGCGGAAGAAGTTAGCGATTTGTGAGCCACAGTTTCGGAAGACAAAATTACTAAGTCTTCCGATGAGAAGAGACAGCCGACGCCGCAAGAAAAGTTTTAAAATTTCTCTAAGTAAAGGGCGGCCGTTGGAAGGAGTTCGTCTTTGGTGTGCCGCCATTGTGGAAGCCAAAGGCACTAGGCTTCTGATATGGAAATACCACTGACGCCAAAAGTTTAAAATTTTTCTAAGGAAGATTAAGCGGCCATCAGAAGAAGTTAGTGTTTGGTGTGCCACCATTGCGGAAGCCAAAGTCACTAGTCTTCCAATGTAAGAAGTCTGTCGATACTGATCATCTTGTACCACTGATCAGAAGAAAGAAGAAGATCACGTTCCACCGTTGTGGCTATCCAATGGACTATCCTTCCGAAGGATAGTGGATCTGATCGCCGATGAAAAGAAGAAAATTGAAAATTTTGGTTAAGTATAAAGACGGTTGATAAAGTTAGAGCTTCCGACAGCCGATGAGTATGGTCTATGGAACCCGCAGTGGAATGAACAACTACCATTGTGGCTGTCAAAAGGACTAACCTTCCAAAGGGTTAGAAGACCTGATTGCCGACGTTAGTGCTTAACGAACCCGACGGCCAATGTACATCGGAAAAATTTAGTTGTTTCAACTACCGATACAGCGGAGAAGTTAGTCATTTTGACTGCTGAAACATCGGGTCAATAGTTGAAATGAGATCCGATTCTACAAAGAGGAAATTTTTGAGTTTTCCATGGGATTTCTTAATAGATTGTGACTATTTTTCAGTGCTTTCTCAATGGATTTGTAGGGGCTGAACAGGAGAAAGAGGCAGTGATCTTGCCCCTTTGACCCCCGTCGTCCCATTGAGATGACCGTTCTTTGAGGAAGGAAATTCTATGTTTTGGGAAAACTGGCTATTTTATGATTTTTCCAGGAGAAGGTAAGTAATGCTGATTTATATCAATGTTATGCATCTAATAGTTGTGTTACTAACACGCTTGCAGAGTCATAGAGACGTCCAAGAACAGTACTCCAGGTGGTGCAGTTTGATAAGCCAGAGGTGGTTCCGTTATGAGAACCCATGATGGGTATGATGCTCGAGATTCTCATGAGAAAGCAGAATATGCCATGGGAGAAAATGCCCATAATAGAAATGGTGACATTGAGTCTAATGGAAGGAGATTCCAAGAGACACCGTCAGATGTTGTAGCCACCATGAGAAGTTTAATTAAATCCCAGGAAGAGCAGCATTAGTTGAATGCTGCAATGTTGCAGAGTTTGACAGACTTACATAGAAAGATAGACTCTGGATGAGGTATAGCAAGAACGAAAGGCAGTAATAGTAGTTCTAGGAAAAGGAGAAAGACTTCTAGTGGATCATCTGATTCTGAAGAATCTAGCGGAGATTCAAGTTATTCTTCTCATAAAAGAAAGAGAAAAAGGCACCATAGGGATCGCTCTCGGGACGAATTTAAGAAGGCTAAACCTCCTACATTTGATGGTGAGATAAATACTGGACAAGAGGCTGAAGCTTGGCTTCTTGGGGTAAAGAAGTACTTTCAAGTGCATGAGTATTTAGGAAACATGAAGGCAAGAGTTTCCATATTCAAACTGAATGGAAGAGCATCCATTTGGTGGAAACACTTCAAGCAAGTAAAGAGGATCAGTGAAAGGAGACTTAAGTGGAAGCAGTTCAAGAAGTATTTCAAGCAGAAATACCTCTCTGACAGGTATTATGATGACAAGATTAAAGAGTTCCATGGGTTGAGATTGGGACAACAAACCATGGAAGAATATGCAAATAAGTTTTTGGAGCTATTGAGGTATGTCCGGTACATTAGAGATGAAAAAGTGAAGGTCCAGCATTTTCTGAGTGGATTACCTGAGTCCTACAAAGATAAAATTGAGTTTTATGAACCTAGAACTCTTGAAGAAGCAATCAGGAACGCTAAGTATTGTTATGAGCAAAGCAAATGTAAACCTGATTACCATAAGGCATGGAAGGACAAGAAGAATGAGAAGTTTGACCAAAGGAAGAAAGGTTTTAAACCTTCTAGCTTCAGGAATCAACAGAAGCAGCCATCTCAAGCTATGAGTAAGCCAGTGGGAGTGACCGGAGAAAATCCTAAGGATCCACAGCAGAATAGAGGGCCACTTCAATGTTGGAAATGTGGAGGACCCCACATGCACAGGAATTGTCCACTCGAGAATGAGAGTGCAAGGCCAACTTATAATGCTCAAGGAGTAGAAACAGTGGGTCAAGTAGCAAGGGCGATTCCTAGGATTTATGCAGCACTGGAGGACCGCAAGGTAGATCACCAGTCAACTGTGGTTGAAGTATCAGGTAAGATTGTTGAGAAATCTGTTTCTATTTTGATTGACCCCGGTTCTATGCACAGTTACATTACTCCTAGAGTAGTGGAGATTTGTTCTTTTAAGAAAGTAAAGCATAGGAAGCCTTGGTTAGTTCAACTAGCCACTGGAACTAAGAGAAAGGTCAATGAAGTGGTAGAGAAATGTCCATTGGTCATGAATGGATTGGTCACTTGTGTAGATCTGAATGTTCTACCACTTGGTTCCTATGATGTTCTTATTGGAATGGATTGGTTAGAAGCTCACAGGGTGAAGCTTGACTGTTACAATAAGACTTTTGAATGCATGAATAAAGAAGGAAACCTGGTTGCTATGAAAGGTATTCCGAAGGTGATTTCAATATGGCAGGTTTCAGCTATGCAGTTAAAGAAGTTATATAGGAAGGGTTTCCAGTTGTATGCAACTCATATTTTGGAGACATTAGGAGATGAAACTCCTAGGTTGGAGGATTATTAGGTGTTACAGGAATTCTGGGATGTGTTTCCTGATGAGATTCCAGGGCTTCCTCCAAAGAGGGACATTGATTTCACAATTGAACTTGTGCCAGGAGCGGCACTAGTGTCCAAGGCACCCTACAGGATGAGTACACCGGAGATGTTAGAATTGAAGATGCAACTACAAGAGTTGTTGGAAAATAAATATATCCGACCAAGTGTGTCTCCTTGGGGAGCACCAATTCTATTTGTAAAGAAAAAAGATGGTACACTCTGGTTATGTATTGATTACAGACAGTTGAACAAGGTTACTGTGAAGAATAAATATCCTTTGCCTAGGATTGATGACCTATTTGATCAAATGAGGGGAGCGAAGGTATTTTCCAAGATTGACTTGAGGTCTGGTTACAATCAGGTGAGAATCAAGGATGAAGACATTCATAAGACAGCCTTTAGGACAAGGTAGGGGAATTATGAGTTTGTAGTGGTACCATTTGGTCTCACCAATGCGCCAGCTACATTTATGTGCCTTATGAATAGCATCTTCAGCAAGTATTTGGACAAGTTTGTTCTTGTTTTCCTTGATGACATTCTTGTCTATTCCAAGAATGAGGAAGAGCATGAAGAGCATTTGAGATTGACATTGAATTTGCTCAGGGAGCATCAGTTGTATGCGAAACTAAGCAAGTGTGACTTCTATAGAGATAGAATTTAGTATTTGGGTCACATTATTTCAGAGGAGGGTATATCTGTGGACCCATAAAATATTGAAGCCATTATGAATTGGCCTACTCCAAGAAATGTGACAGATGTAAGATCTTTTATGGGACTCGTAGGATACTACCAGATATTCATTGAGGAATTCTCCAAAGTTGCACATTCCATCACTTCTTTGCAAAAGAAGGGGATGAAGTTCAAATGGACATCGAGGTGTGAAGAAATCTTCTAGAGGTTGAAGAATCTTCTCACCAGTGCACCAGTATTGAAAGTTGCAGATCCAGAGAAAGATTTTGTGGTGTGTAATAATGCATGTGGACAAGGGCTTGGAGGAGTCCTTATGCAGGACAACCATGTGATATGCTATGAGTCAAGAAAGCTGAAGGAGCATGAGAAGAACTATGCCACGCATGACCTAGAGCTCGCAACCATAGTACATGCCCTCAAGATGTGGAGGCATTACTTGATGGGTAGAAGGTTTGAGCTCAGAACAGACCATTGTGGTCTAAAGTATTTGTTTGATCAGCCTACTCTGAATGCTAGACAAGCAAGATGGCTGGAGTTTTTATGTGAATTTGATTTTGAAATCAAGCACATAAAGGGAAAGGATAACAAGGTAGCTGATGCACTCAACAGGAAGATGCAGGAAATGCATGTGGCATCTCTTAGTATTTGCCAATCAGATTTGAGGCAGCAGATTGCTAATCATGTTGCTAGAGATGAATTGTATGAGCAGGTAAAAGACAAATTGCAGCAGCAAAGTCTTGAGAAGAGGTATGAGGGATATAAATTGGAAGGAGATGGACTTCTCACTTATAACGGTAGAATTTATATCCCAGATGTAGCATATTTGAGGAGAGTTGTTATGGATGAGATCCATCAAGCTCCATATTCTGGTCACCTAGGATATCAGAAGACAATTGCTATAGGTAGAAAGCAGTACTTTTGGCCAGGTATGAAAAGGGATATGGCTGAGTACATTTCAAGGTGTATGAAATGTCAATAGGTAAAGGTTGAGCATCAACACCCTGTAGGTTTGTTGCATCCTTTGCCAGTTCTAGAATGGAAATGGGAAGTTAGTTCCATGGATTTTATTACAGGATTGCCGATGACTTGGAGACAACATGATTCCATCATGGTTGTGGTAGACAGGTTGACTAAGGCAGCACATTTTATACCGGTGAAGTCTACGCATAAGACATATGACATTGCAAATATCTTCATGAAGGAGATATTTAAATTGCATGGATTGCTAAAGGAAATAGTCTTAGACAGAGATGTCAAGTTTACTTCCAACTTTTGGAAGGGGTTGTTTTCATATTTAGGTATAAAGCTAAACTTCAGCACTGCATACCATCCTCATACATATGGGCAGACAGAGAGAGTTAATCAGGTGCTTGAATATATGCTTCGCATGTACGTAATGGACAAAACAACCAAGTGGGAAGATTACTTGCACTTGGTAGAGTTTTCTTATAACAATGGACAGCAGGCATCCTCAGGGACGAGTCCGTATGAAGATTTGTATGGAAGAAGGTGTAGGACACCAGTGACTTGGGATAATCCAGTGAATAGGATTGTGATCGGAACAGAATTGCTCAAGGAGATGGACCAAGAGGTTGTAAAGATCAGGCAGAAGCTGAAAGTAGCACAGGACAGATAGAAAAGCTATGCAGATAAGCATAGGGTGAACAGGGAATTCGGTGTTGGGGATCATGTTTACCTCAGAGTGAGGGCAAGGAAGAGTTCGTTGAATATTGGTGGTTGTGCCAAGTTGTCACCGAGATAATATGGGCCGTTTGAAGTGCGTGAAAGAATAGGGCCAGTTGCATATAGACTTGCATTGCCTGCTAGCACTAGAGCTCATAATGTTTTTCATGTTTCTTTGCTTAAGAGATATGTACATGATCCTAACCATGTGATAAACTGGGATGTGATTCAAGTGGAACCCGAGGGAGAGTTTTGAATCGAGCCAATGTGCATCCTCGAAAAGAAGGTCACGATGCTCTGGAACCAAGCTATAGGTCAGGTAAAGGTGCAATGGTAGCACTATGGACCTGAGGAGGCTACATGGGAGCTGGAGGATGCCATGCGATTGGCACATCCATTTTTGTTCAATTTTGCGGAACACTGAGGCGATGCTAGTGTAGCATTTTGTTCAATTTTGTAAGCACTGAGGATAGTGCTATTGAAGGGGGAGGGGAATGTAACACCCCAATTTTGACCCTGTTGCATTAAGATGTACATGATGTATATATTGTAAATGATCATGGTGCGGAGCTAAAGGCCAAGGCCCCACCATTGATCGGTTATGCTATGTTTTGGATTTAAACTTGTCACCGATAGTATATCGGGGAATGCGGCACATATTAAGTTTCAGCATCATGTAACTATGCATAATTAATTAAATGAACACAACCAGCTACGATCGTGGAAACTAAATTGAGAAGGGGCATGATTTTCACAAGGATAAGGGTGGGAAAATTGTTAAACCTTGAGCAATGGGGGAAAAACCCATGTGTCATCTTCCCATGTTTTATTCCAACCACTTTCATTAAGAATTGCTGGTGATGGTTGAGGCTGTTATGGTCTTTGGGAGTGGGGTGGCAGGACTGTCAGTCCTCACCCACACGCACACTCCACCACAGTTGACTTCACTATGGCCAGGAAAAACTACTGCGATCACTCACGCAAGCGATACCACTCTCTCCACGACGTTGTTGTTTCTCATGCACTTCCATTTTTGTATCCTCTCTCTAGGTTTTTCATCTTCATGCAGGGAATGGTTGCTCATTCGCACGTGCGGGACTTCCTGGTTTTACCCACATAGACCTCTTCTCTGTGGATTTGTGGATGGTGTGGCTGTATCCTCTCCTCGCAGGTTGATTTTGGGCAGCTGCGGTCTTCCTTACCTTTGATTGTTGTGGTCTTCCTTGTGATTGGGCCTGGTGCAAGTCTCATCCACGTATAGGGTGAGAGTATGTGTTTTACTTCCCTAGTGCGGCCAGTGTAAGTCTTTTCCACTTGTTTAATTGTCCAGGGTGGACTGGTGCTTTCCTCATGTTGTGATTTTCATTTGCTGTTGCGTTTGGGACGGTTTTTTCCCTACGCCGTGAACCTTGTTGTTGTTGCATCTGGGGGCTGTTGTAGATTGTTTGGATTCATTTTAACCATGAGAGGGCCAAGAAAAACTCATAATTTGTTTCCCCTTGTTCAGCTATAATTCTGATTGATTGCATACGTGCAATGGTTGGTATTCGGATTGTGTAAGGAGCAGGGATGGGGGGCTTGGTTTGCTTGATAAACCTGGTGGCTGGAAACCACACAGATGGAGCTAGAGGGCTGGATTTCTTCTCCACAACCCCTAAAGAGCACTGGAAGGGAATGCAGGGCCTGAGGGACTTTGTAGCAGAGAAGGGACTGATTCCTTGTGTTGGGTGTGTGTGGGTGTCTTAGAAGCCAGGCTAGTTCTGGTGTAGTTGTTCTTGGCTCTCCAATGAGCTCAACAGCTTAGCATTAAGCCTTTCCCAACTCCTGGATGGCCTGATAAACCCAACTGTGTTGGATTGGCTATGTTTTGTGTATCCTTAGCTATGTGTCAGCTTGCTAGTTCCCTTATTCCTTGGAGAATCATGCCCAGCTCGGGGGTGGCAGCGCTGCTGAGAGATTAAGGAGCACGCTGGCCTATGGTTGGGTGGAACATTGTAGTGACGTAGCTGGTTGAAGAATGAATTCCTCATAAGATAAGTGATCTTGTCCATTTACTTCTGCAACCATGTTTACTGTTAATGAATGTTATGAACATATTCGATGAATGCTTGTATGAATGCATGTTAATTCCGCTGTGCAAGATACATAATTGTAGCTGTGTATGTTGAATAATTGCATATATGCATGATAAATGTTCATGCATGCATGTTTCTAGTTCAATACACCTGTTTCGGCATTCTGTTTCAGCAGTTTTATGAATTTACATGTTCATGGGGCTCTTAGCCCGGGTGGTTAAAGCTTGGGTCGCTTCCTCTTCATCGGTTGGAGGCACGGGGACGTGACACATCTAGGAATGAGTCTTCTTCAATAGATACATCTTCATCTACTAGAAATTCCACAATAAGATCAGCAAAAACTAAGGATTTTTTTTATTTGGCGGACTAAAAATCCAAGTCAAACTCTTGGAAAATGACTATCCATTTATTGAATTTGCCCCCAACTATCTGTCAGGATAAAACATATTGAAAAGGATTAACATCTGCCACTACCATTGTAGTCCTTAGTAAGATGTAGTGAAGTAACCTCTAAATAGCATAAACAAATGTTAAGGCTAATATCTCGACATTGGAGTACCTGATTTTAGGTCTACCTAAAGAATACTAAATGACATTCTCTTAGAGCTTATCGTCCTCCTAGACTAGGACTACCCCTATGGTCAACTCAGATGCAGCCAGATACAATATAAAATCCCTAGAGTAATCTGGCAAACGCAATAATGGTGTTGACAACAAAGCCTTTTTCAATGCCTTGAATGCCAGTTGTGCAGTTTGATGCCATACAAATGGGGTGTCCTGTTTTAGCAGGTGCATGAAACCCTTAGTAATATTGGCATATTTTACAATGAAACATTGAAGAAAATTGGACTTTCCCTGTAGGATATGAAGTTGTCTAATAGAACGAGGAGGAGGAATATTTACAATGGCCTCAAATTTTATTGGATCCACCTGAATGCCTCTATTAGAAACAGTGAATTTGAGCAGTCTCCCTGACTCGAAACATAAAACACACTTGTGGGGATTCAAGCGGATTTTATTGTATATGCATCATTCAAATATCAAACTCAAGTGATCTGGATGGTCAATCCTCTTACGAGAATGTGCAGGCAGATCATCAAGGTAGGGTTCAACAATGGCTTTAATATCATGAAAGAAAAAATTCATTGCCCGCTGAAAGGTTTCCCCAGCATTTTTCAATCCAAAGGGAATTTTTTTGTATGCAAAGGTACCCCAAGGAAAAATTAAAGCGTTTTTATGTTGGTCTTCCAGTTTTATTTGAATTTGATTATATCTGAAGAAACCATCCATAAACGAAAAAACTTCACTTCCTACAAAAGCATCAATAATTTTGTCTATAAATGCCATGGGATAGTTGTCCTTAGGACAGGCTTTGTTTAAATCTCTAAAGTCAGTACAGATGCGTATGGTCCCTTGCTTCTTATCAACAGGAATAGGGTTGGATACCCATTCTGTCAAAGCTATGTGATAAATAAAACCAGCTTTCAGCAATTTTTCCACTCCATCCTTCACTGCCGCTGCTTTACGTGGGTTAACAGGTCTAAAATTTTGTCGAACAGGTTTAGTTTCAGGGTATGTTCTTATCTTGTCCTCAACTATAGATGCATCAATGCCTGGAAACTCCTCATATGACCAGGAAAAAATGTCACAAAATTTCTTAAACAAGGTGGTATAAATGGCAATCTCCTTAAGAGAGAAGTTTGCGTCGATATGTATATTTTCCACAATGTCAGGATTTACAAAGATGTTTATAGGGATGGTAGCAGAAATATTTTCTATATTCCCCTCAGCAAACATTGCTTCCCTTGGTAATGGATTAATGGGCATATCAACATCATCTTCCAGTCTCACATGAAACTCTTGATTCTCTATCCTACTTAACTCTAGAAGAAAATAGGACCGATGGTGAAGATATTCACAGATCTTATCTCGTCCGCACATGGCTTCCAAAATGGCTTCATCATAAGGTAAAACCATATCTAAACAATCTATAGAATGTAAAGAGTTTTCTTCCCAAGCAGGAAAATAGACTTCTTCCAGTTCCTTTGAGACTAAGAGGGGGACCGAAATGGGATCAACAGTGGTTTGGATGATAGCTTGGTAATCTACTTCCATTACCGATAAGGGCACTTTGGTTTCATGGTGGGTAGGGAGAACCCAAGGATCAGTCCTATCAACAACCCTGTCTATGGACTTCCCCGCACTAGTAGAACCTATATAATTAATCGGAGCTAGAAGATCAAATGTGCCCATCAATGATGCATACATTCCAGCTCCTAAGCTCTCTGCAATAGGTTTTTCCTGATCAACCAATGGTACAGTGGACTCATTAGATTCCATGTGGCCTTTTCGGGTAAAATTGAGTTGGTCAACAGTAACCAACTTTCCTTCGTGTTGAAACACTACCACCCAAAAGATGGTCGATGCAATAGCAGACATGGCATAAGTCCAGCTTCTTCCCAAAACTAAATTATAGTCCAAAGGTCCATCAATCACCTCCACCTCAAAAGACACCACTTTCTCCGCTAGCTTAATTTCAAAAGTCGGTAGGATACCATGCGAATGGAATGACCTTCCGTCAAAAGTAGTAAGCAAGGTGTTTAACGGGATAAGCTATGGGAATCCAAGAGATTTCCAACATGACAAAGACATAACACATGTAGAACCAACCTCATTGATAACTTCCCTTCCAATGGTATTTCCACCATGGATGACATGTATCGATAAGGCTACATTGTAAGGTAGGAGAATTTTGACATCAGCCAAATGAAATTTATCCATGCGACTTGATGAGTCCATACTACCTAAGGCTGCTAAGAGTGCATCTCGTTGGGCGGGACAACTCTATAACACCTCTAAAAATGACATTGCACAAGGTGTCTACGCTAAGTCTTCAACTACAGAGTAGTTGGATGCATCCCTAGCATTAGGATTATGGAAGGTTTTCTTAAAGACACCTTTCGGTATCTTGGGCATAATTTCGGCAATTTTCTCAATCGTGAGAGGGTTAGAAGTTTCACCTATAAACTTACCCTTCTCTGAGGTCTCTTTTTCATGGTTCTTATTCCTAGTATGTAGTAAATTTTGATATCAAACCATGTTGATATAATTGGGGTCAGGGGAATTTGGGGTGCCCCGTGCTGCATTCGAAGTTGAAGCAGAATTCTATCCTTGGAGAAAAGGATCCTTCAGGACAGCCAGTTGTTGAGCTTTTAACAGCTTCTGAGCTTGTTCCATAAGGGGAAAAATATGGGTGAGGTGATATTCATGGCACAAATCACATGGGAATTTCACCTTCTTCTTTTCTTTCTTTCCCCCATCAGCATTATTTGCGGGTTTCTGCTTGTTTTTATTTCCCTCCCCTTTCTTTCCTCTCTTCTTTTTCCCACCAAACTACTGATTTCCCTTCTAAGAGGTCTGTGTAAAAACATTTTCATTTTGGGGTGAGGGGGCATCCTTCGCTGCCTCCACCGTAGAATGCATGACAGACAACTGATGGATCTGTTTGGCCAAAGATTCTACAGTGGGAGAATTCACAGAACCAACCACACCAACGGCATGGGGTCCAAGCTTAGGTTTCTCTACATCATGTGTTGGATTCGGTGGCTCAGGGTTAATCTCATATAATATCCCAGACTAAGAATAAATCAAGTCAAGTTGCTGGTCCCTGAGGATAGCTTCTTCCTCGTTCTTCACTCCTGAAGTAGATACGTCCTTAGATATATAAGGCAATAGGGATTTAAGGAACCATTCTAGCACGAAATCAGTAGGAATAGTGGCTTTAATAAGGATCTTCCACCTCCTCCACTCTTGGATGTGGTCTGAGATGTGGGTGGCCTTGTTCTGTCAAAAAGTAGAAAACAAGTCCGTTCCGAAATCATATTGGACAGGAAGCTGGAAGTGACTAAGGAAAGCATTATCCAAGTCCCAAAAACTAATGAATGCAATAGAAGGAAACTCAATGTATCATTTTGTTGCAGTAGTCGTCAAGGTTCTTTGGAACAGCCTCAACTGAACTGAATCTTCATTCAGTGAGTTGGAAGAGCATCATAAATGAAAAGTGGTGGCATGAGCCCCAGGATATTCACCAAATTTTCCTTTGAATTTTGGGATGTCCGAGGGAAACTTGGTAGGTACAGGAAGCCAGGAGGGATCATGCCTCACCGGGTCATTCATCAGTTTAGACAAATCATGCAAGTTTAATGTTTCCATGAAAGGAATATTAGGTCTAACCAGAGCAATCAAAGTACCAGTTTAGGGATTAAAGGGACTATCCCCCATGTTCCCATATGTGAATGTGAATGTGGGGTTGCCCCCTACTGCTAGTTGTGAAGTGGATGGGTTGCTTTGAAAAGGGTTCCATCCATAAGCCACAGGATTGTTTGTATAAGGTGCAGTATAAGAGGTTCTAGCTGCCCTAGTTGAAACTGGGGTTTGAAATACAAAAGCAGGTATCCCTCCGCTAAGTGAAAAGGGAGAGCTCATGAACGGAGTAGAAATCGAGGTTTGGAAACCTTTCCCATAAGGGTTAGTGTTTCCAAACTGCACCCCTACATAAGAGGGTGTAGGGACTACGTATGGAGTGGATGGGGGAATGTGCCCCCCATTCCAAGGAAATCCTTGGACAAAATCCGAGGATCATGTAGGACCACTCTGGGAAATGTGTGCGAAGGAGATAGTTACAGTAGGTACACTAGGAATCCAAGTGACCATTCCACTAGAAGCACCTGCTAGACTTGTGGGAGTCGGTGGTTGAACCACTCGGCTCGCTGGAGTTAAGGGCATAGTAGGTATGTTTGTTCTATGGGTACTAACCGAGGGAGGTAGCACCCCTTTATCCAGAGCGACTGAGGTGAAGGTAAAGTAACTTTCTTCTGCAGTAGACATTATCCTTCCCACAGGGACACCAATCACAGGTGGATCAAAAGGACGAACCTAAATGATCACAGGATCGTTTAAATTAGTTAGAGGTGTATTAAAATTCCTTGCAAACTCGTCAACCTATAAGTCTTCTATCTCAACTGTGTTTAAATTAAGAGGGTTTTCCCTAAGTTCTGTTTCCACTTGGAACTTCACTAACTCCTATCGGTTCGAATGAACCGTCCGTGTCCAATCTTTGCCTTTCAAAGGGAGGTGCAGGTTCCAATGTGATAAGAGGAGGAAGGTTTTGCAACCTTCATGACCTTCTGATAGGTTGGTCCTCCATGATTGTAAATTTGAATTTTCAAACCCTAATGTTGGCTAAACATAGAAAAACCACAGAGAAATCACTATGAGAATTCCTAAAGTCTCAATAGTCAGAAAGGGTAAAAGATATGATTTCCCGAAGAAATCTAAAAAACAGTTTCTTGGCATCCTTGAAGAGGTTCTTAGGCACAAGCGGAGGAATCACCCACTTCCCTCCTACACTTTCAACAAGGGTTACCTTCCAATCCCATCCAAGGTGAACCAGAAATAGCCTTCCGGTTTACCTGTGCATAAACCCTAGATGTCAAGAGACTATAGGCTACCTTAACTATACCAACAGTCTAGGGGGGTATTCACAATCCTAATTCGTACGAATGGGCAAGGTAGCTGAGCTCAAAACTCTGTCTAGGATAGAATCCCTAGATGCATAAAAGCCTTGGTTTATGTTTTGACAAGGAATTATAGGGTTATCTCCTCAGTCCAATGCCTCCATGCGGTCTCGTGTTTGACTCCCATTTGAGAGGAGATTCCTAGACACTATCGATAAAGAGAAGTATTTGCGTATTGATTGGCCCACTATGTCTGAATTTAAATACTTATGGAAATTTTATACTTCCTATCCCACAAGTATATCCTAAGCTAGTAGTTTTAAGGCCCTATAAAACAAAAATTAGTAATAAATTTTAATTATATTGTTCATTTTAAGGGATATTTTTTACTCAGAAGGCAAGTGGAGTGAAATACTACGATGTTATTGACTCGATAAGAAATGTAAAGATAACAGGTGTATAAATCAATTTCAAAGCAAATGGTCACTACTTAAAACAAACTTCTCTTTTCTTTTTTTTTTGTAAATTTAAACTAATGAAAAAGCAACTAATAAAGAGAAAAATAAGACTATATTTTTGTAATTTTTGAGATCTTATTTTAAAAACTAAAAATAAAACTACTCTATGCAAAACAAATGCAAAAGTTTCTAATGTTTTCTTTTCACTTTTCAAATTCCTCAAAAACTACTATGCACCTAAATGCACAATTCTTGAGTATGCTTGAATAAAATAACTATATAAAGTAAGCAAAATGAAGCAAAGCATATTCATAAAACCAAAGATCAACCACTTAAGGAAGACTTGGAAAAACTTAGCTTGGGAAGACACAATGAATGGAAATCACTGAAATCAAACAAAGGCAAGTGACAAACCAACCCTATCCAGAGATAGAAAAGGATAAAATAGTGTCTAGAACCCTGATCACTGATTCAAACAACCAGCACTCAAACCTCTCATCCAACAGAAAAATCCACTTCAAATTGCTAACAGAAAAACAATCCAAGCAATAAAAACTCAAGGGCTTACTAGGAAGCACAAAGCATGGCTAACAGGGTCATCAAACTTATAGTGCAATGTTAAAATCAAAGACCACTAAAGAAAACAAAATCCACTGAGGGACAGCGACAAGCAAACCCTAACCCAAAAATTTTGTTGCTCAGGCTTGTAGGCGACTGTGTACAAGAGCAACCCCCATACTGTACGCGACTGTGCAATAGAGAAACTCGCATACACAGACCTCTGTACATGACTATGTAATAGAGAAACCCACATACAGGAGTTAAATTTTTCAAAAAAGAGAAAAAATACAAAGGTCTTCAAACACCACTCCAAGTATGAACCAAGACAAGACACCACACACTGAATCAAAGAAAAGACTGGGCATGGATCTACAGAGTTAACCCATAGCAGTTTGGGCTCCTTAGCGGAGTTGCCAATTCTTTTGTTCAGGAATAAACACCCTTATAACCTAGGGTCTGGGGTTACCAACTTACTTCTAAAACTTGCAGACAATTAGCTTTACTTAAATGCAAAAAGGAAATAGGAAGAAATATTGGACTCACCCGATTAGTGACGATTGATCCAAGCTTTATCTTCTTCCGCTCTCCTTCTCTCCAAAGCTTTTAGGGATGCACCTCCTTCACCTGCAAAGAGAATATTATCCAAGTATGATATTATACATGTATATATGACAGGTTAGATAAACAACATATATAGTTCTTAATCAAATATATTCATCAAACCCTAATACATGAAAGAGACTCAACACAAAGTTGGAAGAATGATTCTCTTTATTAACAATCAGTGAATGAGATAAGTGTACAACCCAATGCCTTAGACAAGGAATCCTCTGCAACCAAAGGACTATGAGTTTTGCTGCTCCAATACTTCTAAATATATACCACCAGCATAACTTTTCTCTCAAAAATTTATCCTCCTAATTCCCTCCCCAAGGCCTCTATTTATACATTCAGAAATAGAGAAGTTTCGAAGGTTGAGGAGGTTGAGACAGTTGAGATGGTTAATGATTAGGGCTCAAATAATCTCCATTAATCATGTTAGAATATAATCCATTAGGGATTATTGTAAATAAATAAAGAAAACTGAATAGTTAGGAAGCCAAAAAGGCTGGGCGGAAGGTGAAACACAACCGTCCTATGAAATGTATAAATAAATTCTTTTAGCTATGTAATGGACAGAATCGGGAGTTATACCTAACAAGTGGTATCAGAGCACTGCCATAAATCCTGCCTGTTTCCAGTCTGCTCATTCATCTTCCCTTTCCTCACTCTGCAGATTGCATGCATTGGTGCATGCGCTGGCTACTCTAATGCTCCACTCAGCCCCATCCATCCTCTGCGTCATGTGATAGTCCCAGCCATAACTCTTGCATGCTCAGCCATGAAATTTTGCCATCTTGTTCACCATCTTTTTGTGTTTTGTTTGTGAAGGAATACAGAAACCCTAAGTTGAATTTCCCCACCATTCTCTATGTTGAGTATATGCTTTGAGGTATGCTTGCTACTGGAGTATATCTGCTTTGAGTTATTCCACATGATGAACACCCTCTGTGTGATCTCTGGTGCATTGAAAACTATGGAAGTGTAACCCTAATTTTGTATAAGAAGTTATTCTGGGTAATTGTATGTGTTCCCAGATCAAGAAGTCAGCACGTATGATGCCAACGGAAACGTTTGGACTGCTGTCGCTGATCTTCCTCATAGATTTTACAATTTTGAATATGCTTCACAGTATGGCGACCGAATTTTTGTGAATGGGTTTGCTCGACCTGACAACTCTCAAATCTCTTATATGTTTTAGCTGTCAACTGGGCGTTCTGTTGTAGTGGACGTTCTAGAATCCTTTACGGGCAAAGTTGTATCTGCTATAACAATGGAGATTGTTGTAATCTCACAGATCACATAAGGTTACCAATAATACAAGAATATACAGAATATACACAGATACAAGAGACAAGAACAGATAGGATAAACAGATTATATTATTCTCAATAGATCATACAAAGCCAAGAACTGAACTTCGTTCTTGTGTGGCTCAACAGCCTAATATATACAGGTTACAAATAGTTACAATCATAACTACCTGTCGGTTCACCGAACCGACACGACTATTAGTTAACAGACTAACTACTGTGTTTACTCAGCCGACCGACGTAGTCGGTCTCTCGACTTAGTCGGCTGATCGACTAAGTCGGTCTTCGTTCAAGTCGACTTTTGTCGACTTGCTCCTTCTACATCTCCCCCACAAACAAAACATTTCTTCATCCCGAAGAAAGAGGGAGGTAAAAAAATAGATTAGAAGTAGAAAAATAGATTGCAAAGGGAGACTGCTACTGAGGTGGGCTGTGCAGGTGAATAGTTAGTATTTTCTGCACACAGAATTTGACTATTGCTGGTGCTGTGATGGCAAGATGATGTTGAAAGTCTGTCCATGTTTGCAAAGCTTTCTGAATGTCGATGGTCAGAGTAGTAAGATTTGAGAGTACCGACATCTTCTCTGCCATTGCCATTTTTGCAATATTTTCCATGTTGGGGCCCAGCAGCTGATTGTGTTCTTCCGCAGCATCAAGGAGTCTCTTCATCTGCGGATAGATGTTGTCGACTTTCTCCAAGTTGGGAAGGGCTTGCTGAACCCATTGGTGTGCCTCATGTTCCAACTTCTGCAGCTTAGTGTTTTCCAGCACTATTTGTTCTTCGATGGTCTGCCTCAGTTCTGTCTCAGTCGACTTCCTTCTTTCCAAGGCCTGAATGCCTTGTCTTGTCTTCCTCGTTTGAGTATAGACCTGCCCATAATGAGTAGGCCAATCTCGGAGTACTTCCTCAGTTACAATGGATTCCTCCATGTGGTCTTGTAGAAGTTTGTGAGCCTCCGAGAATGTTGTGTGCTGAGTCAGGAGCAGTCGAGCAGTTTCTTCTTTTTTCCCGGCCTTAGTCTCTTGGAGGTGGGTTTGTATGGTCGACACCAAACCTTCAAACAGCTGATATGCTCTTTCCAGCGGTCGATCGGTAGCAGCTTCGACAAGTTCTGGGGTAACAGTCTGTACAAGAGACCTACACTTACCGAGGAACTCGACCTGTTCAGCCTCTTTATCCCTGAGTTGTTTCTTTACTGTTTGTGACCTCCTCTTTGCTTCTTTGGCTAGGGTGTTTAGCAGTTGGCCGACCTCTGTGTCGGTCAACGAACTTGCATCTTTTAAACTTATCCGTAGCCTGGATGGTCGATGCTGGTATGTTTGTTTCTTTTGTTTGTCAGCATCGTGCGCCTGAGTACCTACAATAGTAGAGGTCGGTTCTATGGTCTCCTGTTGCTGTTCTGTTGGCTTGTCTTGAGGGCCTGCAGAAGTGGAAGGTGGAACAGAAGTCGAAGGTGTGCGGGTCTGAAGGGGTGGGTCAGTGGTCGGGGGTTTTTGTGGTTGAGGATGTGGTATATCCACTTCTGGCTGTGAATATGGTGGTGGTTTCAGCTGTGAATCAGTCGGTGGTGGAGGTGGTGGAGATGATGGTGGTGGGGGCGGGGAGGGAGGGGTTCCTGATCCTGGTGGTGATGGAGAATGGTGTTGGGAACTTTGGTCGGAAGACATAATGTCTTCTTCCGGTCGGTAGTCAGTGAAGTTCTGTTTAATGCCTGATACATCGCCACCTTCTCGAACCCTTGTAAATACTTTTGTTTGGTGGGCATATGTCTTTTTGCTTGCTTTTAGGGGGGTTGTTGTCTTGATTGTCTGCGCCGATTTGAACAGTGCAGGCAGTGTTGCAAAGAAGGCTTTAAGCTCCTAGTCCGAGCTTGCCCTGGCTCTGAGTGCCTCAGGGATAACTCTTTCAAAGTCTTCGGGGGAAACGTCATCCTGCTACACTGGTGCTTGCTCCTCGACTATTTTAGTCGGAGATGGAGGGGGAGGAGTCGTCACCAGGTCGACCACATCTTCGGATAGTGGTGTTGTTTTGGCCTTCTTTGGCCGACATTCTGGTGCTCCTGCTTCAACAAAATGTTGAAACTAGGTTTCAACAGTTACCTTATTTGCTCGGGCATCCTCGACAATATCGAGTGATGATGCTTCCAGTTCGTCGTCGTCGTCGGTGGAGTCAGCAAGGACAAGATTACGCTTACCTTTGCCTTGCTGATGTTTCTGCAGCTTGATGTTCCTTCTGGAAATGGCTATCTCCTTCACCAGTTTCTTGAGAATGCTCCGAGACACAGCATATTCAGGGTTGTCTTCCTCGACTTCCCCTGTCGGGTTCTGAGCGGGGTCGACAGTCTGAGTAGCCGGAGGATTTGTTTGTTGTACTGGTTGTTGTGTTGGTGGTGGTGTCTGATGTTGCTCCGTTGTAGTCTAGTTGGTTAGGATACTCGGCTCTCACCCGAGAGACTCGGGTTCAGGTCTCGGCAATGGAACCAATGTTGTAATCTCACAGATCACATAAGGTTACCAATAATACAAGAATATACAGAATATACACAGATACAAGAGACAAGAACAGATAGGATAAACAGATTATATTATTCTCAATAGATCATACAAAGCCAAGAACTAAACTTCGTTCTTGTGTGGCTCAACAGCCTAATATATACAGGTTACAAACAGTTACAATCATAACTACCTGTCGGTTCACCGAACCGACACGACTATTAGTTAACAGACTAACTACTGTGTTTACTCAGCCAACCGACGTAGTCGGTCTCTCGACTTAGTCGGCTGAACGACTAAGTCGGTCTTCATTCAAGTCGACTTATGTCGACTTGCTCCTTCTACAGAGATCTGAAGAGTCTTTTAATTGATTCTAATCAAAGCCATTTGCTATAACGGTGGAGATCTGAAGAGTCTTTTACGGGAAAAGTTGTATCTGCTATAGCGGCTGCAATTTCACATGAGCTACTTGTTTTGATCTCCTATTTGCAAGGATTGTTGGGCCATTTCACCTTGAATTTCAGATACAAGTATATACACGCTATAGAAAAATCTTTGGAGACCCGTATCATTAATTCTAATGCTGTGATTTCTTTGCCATATAAATTGTGACTGATGTGTATGATATATGCTGCTGTATTGGAGTTACCAGTGACTGAGAATTGATACATTGAATATATATGCGCTGGTTGAGTATGGATGCTACGTGGTATTTTTTTTAAACTGCTGAAGACTACGTTGATCCACAGCTCTGTTGGAGACTGCTCTTCGTAAACATGTTGAAGAGTGATATATATCATACATATATTGCACTGATATATTGCGTGCTGATATACTGTATGCGTTGAAGACTGTAGTGTTGAAGAGCGTGCTGTATGAAGCGAGCTGCATTCAACCTACGTGAAGAACCTGCGTGGATAATGACTGTGAAAGACTACGTGGAGCATGACTGTGAAAGACTGCGTTAGAGATTTCCTTGAAGTCTGAAGGTGGTGTGAAGGACTCAGTGCATAGAGATAATTTGCTTGGTGATAATGAAAAAACCCTAGATTTTTGCGTGGAGACTGTTTGAAGAGACCATCTTGCGTTGGAGCCTGCGTGAAGCTTGTTGCTGCCTGCGTGAAGACTTGGTTGAAGATTGCTATGCCTGGAGGAGATAAGCATGCGTGCCATTAAAAGATACATTGAAGCTTGCTGAAGCCTGCGTGAATCTTGTTGCTGCCTGCGTGAAGACTTGGTTGAAGACTGCTACACCTGGAGGAGATAAGCATGCGTGCCATTAAAATCTACATTGAAGCTTGCTGAAGCCTGCATGAAGGTATATATGCATTGAAGAATTGATATATGTTGAAGACTCATATACATATTGCGTTGTGATATATGAGACCATTGAGAGACTGATATATGCTACGATTTCTGCGAGCTATGAGCGTGGAGGTAAAACGTTTTTGTTCATTAAAATACAAAAACCCTAATTTTTTCCTTAATCTTTTGCATTGAAGAGTGATAGATACAGCAGAATACTGTTGGTGTGTGTTGTAAATTACTTCCATTTTCCTGAAGCTGCTCATATCCACCTGAATATTGTAATTGAGCTGGTGCTCTCCCTCAATACTGCTTGTGAAATACATGGAGGCCGAGCCTAAATAATGCTGCAAACATCCAATTGAAGACTGAAGTTGTGATCACATTCTACGTGAAACGAGATTACTGAGACTGCCCATCATGTTGACTGCATAAATTTTTTGAAATCTGCGAAGAGCTGAGATAATTGTTGCTATTGGTTGTAATATTTTCTCTGTCATTGTATCATTTTTTTTTAAACTTGAAGTTGAGATATTAACATTGTAAATCACCTTGGCAGAGACTCTAGACCTGCAAGGTTTTTGTTTTTCTCTATTATCTCATTATCTTTGTCATATTAAGTTCATTACACTAACAATTGTAAAAGATGCAATCTATAGCATCTGTAGTTGGAGTCACTCTCTCTGGCAAAAAGAGAGGCAGAGGAAGAAGAAATTTCAGAGGCAGAGGGGGCAGAAACAAAAGATCAGATTTGTAGTGCAAGCATTGTGGAAAGATTGGGCACACATCAGATCAGTGTTGGGCTTCATGGGACTCCATCAAAGACAAACAGAACCAGAAGGAAGATGACCAAGATGCTAGTAAATCTTCTGATTCTTGTATTGTTGCACATTGTAATCTTGGAATTAATGAAATGACTTCACGTTCATCTTACAAAGATTTTTGGTTGCTTGATACTGGTGCAACATCACACATGACATTTAGAAAATATTGTTTTGAAGAACTTAATGAAACAATAGATGGCATAGTTTACTTTGCAGATAAGTCAGGTATTAAACCAAAGGGAATGGGCACCATTCAACTGAAGATGCCTGGATTCCCTGATTTCTTGTTGAAGAACGTTCTCTATCTTCCAGAGTTGTAGAGAAGCCTGCTTTCCATGGTGGAGATTTGACAGCAAGGCCATTCCATCCACATGTTTTATGGAATCATTGAAATAAGAAAGTCCTCTGACAACCAAGTCATCATGACTAGATACGAAGATGGAAAGATACTGAAGCTCAAGGGTTCATTTGCAAGAGTTCAGAACTATGCCTACCTCTCTCAGCATGGAGAAGGTAATTTGTCATCTAGTTCATTGTGGCATGCAAGATTTGGTCATCTAAATTATAAGAGTCTTCGTTTGTTGAGAAAGAATGGTGTATGTGGTTTGCCCACCATTCCCAAAGAAAAGAACAAATGTGATGCATGTATATTAGGGAAACATAGTAAGCTGCCATTCCATGAATCTAATTTCAGAGCAAGTAGGAAATTAGAATTAGTGCATTCTGATTTATGTGGCCCAATGCCAACTCCTTCAGCAAATGGGAATAAGTATTTTATGACATTTGTTGATGACTACTCAAGAATGTGCTGGATTTACTGTTTAAAGACAAAATCAGAAGCATTTCAAACATTCAAAGACTTTCATGCATTGATAGAAAAACAAGCACAATAAAAAATTGGTACACTTCGTACTGATAATGGGAAAGAATACATTTCAAATGCTTTTGAAAATTATCTTCACCAACATGGAATTGCACATCAGACTACCGTTCCCTACAATCCTCAACAAAATGGTGTAGCAGAAAGAATGAATAGAACCATAATGAATATGGTTCGCTCAATGATGTTTTTCAAGAATGTAAAACTAATGTTTTGGGGTGATGCAGTAAAATGTGCAGTATATTTGAGAAACAAAAGTCCCTCAAATTCTCTTGATAACAAGACTCCACATGAAATTTGCTTTGGCCATCTCCCTTCAGTCAGGCATCTTAGAGTTTTTGGTTCCACTTGTTATGCCTTGATTCCGAAGGAGCAAAGAAACAAGCTTGGTGCTCGAAGCAGAAAATGCATTTTCCTGGGGTACGAAGAATACTCCAAGGTATACCATCTATATGATGAGGTAAACAAGAAATTTGTTATTTCCAGAGATGTCATTTTTCTTGAAACTAATAAAAATGACTAGTCCATTGAGAGACAGCTTGATCATTTGGAAAATTATCCTCATCCAAAGACATATTCTGAAAATGAATATGAAATTCCAAACCTTGAAGGGGGGATTCCTATTCTGGATCAACCTTTGGAATTTCCATATGAAGCACCAACTCCCCCGCATGAAGAAGTTCCTACTACTTCACTTGAACAAGAGGTTCAACTGGATGATGTGATTGAGAGAATTGAAAGACTCTCAATCAATGATGAAGCACCACCAGCTGATCAACCAGGACCATCACGGAAGATTCTTAAATGGGCCACAAAGACACTTGAAAGTGTCCATCCAGATGAAGTTGGAAAGATGGGAACGAGAAGTTCGAAAAGACATGAAGATGGAGGAGGAGCAGATAATTTAGGTGATGTCATGGATGTATCATTTGATTGTGAATTTAATTTATCTACTAACTCTGAACCAACTTCCTTTGAAGAAGCTTCTACTCGAGCTGAGTGGAAAGAAGCTATGCAGAATGAGTATGATGCACTCATGAAGAATGGAACTTGGAAGCTGGTTGACCCTCCATTTGGAACCAAACCAATTGGCTGCAAGTGGTTGTACAAGAACAAATACAAATTAGATGGCTCACTTGAAAAGCACAAAGCGAGGCTTGTAGCAAAAGGCTATGCACAGAAAGAAGGAATTTACTATGAAGAAACATTCTCTCCTACAGCAAAATGGGCTACCATCCGTACCTTACTCTCTTTAGCTGCTCAGAAAGGGTGGAAAGTTCATCAGATGGATGTGAAGACTGCTTTCTTGAATGGAGACTTGAAAGAGAATGTCTTCATGTCTCAGCCAGAAGGCTTTGTTGTGAAAGGAAAAGAACAAAAGGTATGAAAGCTTGTCAAATCCTTGTATGACCTAAAACAAGCGCCTCGTGCATGGTATGAAAAGTTAACCGAGCATCTTTTGAAGTTAAATTTCGAACATTTTGATCTTGATGATGCAACCCTGTTTATAAAGAAAGTTGGAATATCTGTTGTGCATCTTGTGGTGTATGTAGATGATCTTTTAATGACAGGGAACAATGAGAGCTATATAGCATCCATAAAGAAAGATTTGAAAAATATCTTTGAAATGACAGATATGGGACATCTCCACTATTACTTAGGAATTGAAGTCACTCAACATCCTAAGTACATATTCCTATCTTAGAAAAAAAAAAAATTTTACATGACAGAATGCAACCCTATATCTACTCCAATGGAACAGAAAATGAAGCTCACATCAAGCAAAGGAAAAGAATTTGAGGATGCGACCAAGTATCGACAACTTGTAGGGATTCTTATCTACCTTACAACAACTAGACCAAATATTTCTTATGTTGTTGGCATACTTTCAAGCTTCATGCATAAACCTTGTGAAGGACACTGGTCAGCTGCAAAGAAGGTTCTAAGATACTTGAAGGGGACTCAAGATGTTGGACTCAAGTACTCTAAAGTGGATGACTTCAAACTTATTGGGTACTTAGACTCAGATTTTGATGGTGACAAGGAGACAAGAGTATCAACTTCTGGATACACTATGAGTCTTGGATAGTAGCTGTCTCATGGAGATCATGCAAACAGTTAGTTCCAGCATATTCAACAACAGAAGCACAATATGTGGCTGCAGCTGAAGCAACGAAAGAAATAGTATGGCCCAGGAAGATACTTGAAGATTTGCAAGAAAAACAAGAGAACTCCACTCCATTATTGGTCGACAATACTTCTGCAATCAAGCTGGCTAAGAATCCTAGATTCCATGATCGAACCAAACACATCAACACAAAGTATCATTTGATTCGACATCATGTAGAGGCCAAGACAGTCCATCTTCGACATTGTTCCACAAATGATCAAATTGCAGACATCTTCACCAAAGCGCTTGGACGAGAAAAGTTTGAAAGATTCAGAAACATGCTCAGACTTACGAACACCCCTTCGGATTAAGAGGGGGATTGTTATAATATAATCCATTAGGGATTATTGTAAATAAATAAAGAAAACTGAATAGTTAGGAAGCCGAAAAGGCTGGGCAGAAGGTGAAACACAACCGTCCTATGAAATGTATAAATAAATTCTTTTAGCTATGTAATGGATAGAATCAAGAGTTATACCTAACAAATCATGATTTATATTTTTTAATGTCAAATGGATTTGTACGTGACTATTACTATAAGCAACCTGCGTATGACATGCAAGTCTCTTAAAGGAAACCCACATACAGATCTGTACACGGGTTGTAATGGAGATAGTCGCATACAGTACACAAGTTGTCAATGAGGATAGTCACATATGTACATGAGTTTCAATGGATATAGTCACATACACCAATCCATACTTAGAAAAATAATGTAGCAAGCTAGCTGAAAGGTAAATGCATCGCATGTCATGCCCATCTATAGTGTTTTGGCAAACTTCAATCCTAAAATTTCCTTTTGTGTGCCAACATAATGAATTTTCAGCACTCAGATGGAGAAGTTGCATTTGGTTTGATAAAACATGTGGAATTTGAACCCAAGTGATAGAACAATTGCACTCACAAAATTGCTAATCAAACATGCAAATTTACAAACAAAGGAGACTTAAATTGGAGCATAAAACTAATATGTATCGAATAAGTGTACAATAGCCAACCTTGTAAAGTCATACGGTGCTGAAATATATAATTACATGAGATATTTGAATGCATAAGGATGCCATTTGAAATAGTCAAAAAGTAGGCTTACTAAATCTAGTCAAATCCCCCATAGGTGCATAAAGTAGTTTCCAAATCCACTTAGAGGCTCACGAATTGGAAAATTAAAGTAGGAAAGCTAATAAGGGATGGAAAGACAACTCATACATGCTTTTATTAGGAGAAAATGATGGAGGACGATGAGGGAAAAAAACAAGTCAACTACACATAGTCTTACTTTCCCTTTTGCCTTATTTCTCAATAAAACAGGAAACTTAGTAGAAAAAGAAGATATGCACTTTGGAGGATTTGGAATAAAGAAAACATGATAAATATGGTTTCCAAGAGGTTTCCCAAGTGCTCCATGACTCATTTTTAGCAATTTTGACTTCTAGGACATGTGGAAGACAACTTGCATAGAGTGGAATATAGGAAACTATGTAAATAAGACATAAATGGATTAATTAATGTCTAAGGTAGGTAACTATGGGTTGATTATTCTAACAGATGGAGTGTAGTAGACTCAAACTTCTTTTGTTCAGAGTAAGATGGCAGGGTGGAACAGGAAGCAAATGAAACTGACTCATGGGAATGGGATCATAGCTGTAATACCGGGAATGTCACTGCAGATGGGAAATACTTGGGGGAGGTAGATAATTTTGGTACTGATTAGATCCAAGGAAGACACATTGCAGAGTACTCTGAACAAAGGCGACCCAAAGTGGGAATGCTGCCAAACTATTATCTATGGGGTGGTGTCTAGAGACACCGTTGTGGTACGATCTCATGGATTTTTGGCAATCCTGAGAAAGTAAATGCTCAACGGTGCTTTCAATTTTAGATATTCTGAAAGCATGAAGAAGAATCCAGTGGGGGATATTTTTTGTTGATAGTCTCCTGTGCCCAAAAAGGGATAAAAGTATACATAGGAGAGCTCACCCATCCTTTAGGGATGAGATACTTTTTTACCGTTGGTAGTCCAGTCAGGCCAGAAAAGGTTAAACCTATACTAACTGGACAGTCATTCAGATACTTTTACGAGCATGAATGAAACCAAGTTTGCTCAGCAATATTTTCTTGATGAGAAGGCTGGAGAAGAGCTTAACGACAACCCATGGTGAGATTTTTTGTAAAGTTCGGCCCCTCTGCCCGAGAAAGCATAAAAGGATGTAGAGGGGAACGGTCTTGGCTTGAATGTGCCAAGGTGTTCCTTCTCATTATATGGTCTACATAGTCCACAAAAGGAGATAAACGAGACAATGTAGACTCCCTTTCCTATACTTTAACGATCGGGAAAGGAAGAAACTATGCTCGGCCATATTTTCATTATTTTAGGAGTTGGAAAAGAGCTTAAAAGAAACTCTAGTATGGTCAACTGATTGTGGTGGCACAGGCGGTTCCCCATATTGGGACAATGGATAGTGGTCCAAAGGTCGTCCATGCAGTATGGATGGAGTAGGTGGCTCTTAAACATACCAATACATGCACGGGATATATTGTAGCAAAGGCACATGATTCGGTGCGACATAGGCATGCAAGTCGAGGTGGCTCTCGGACAGAGGTCAGGATATTTGTGTGTGAGTTGTGGTGGACAGACTTGACTACATGTGATGTGAGTGCAAGTTCAGAGGTAGTTATATTCCAAATACATGTAAAGGAAATGATTTGTCCTCTGGACGATGGTCTGGAGATCCACATAAGGTGTCATGGATGGATTAGATAGCTATATGCTAAAATTCAAAATGATGTGCCTTATGGGTGGTGGCCCGAGAACCCACGTGAGTGGCGGTAGGAAAGTGTGATGCAAGTATAGGTCCACAAACACTTGTATCATCATGATGTGCCTTGAAAATTGAGGTAACTTCTGGGGAGCGGTCCTGAAAATTACTTGTTAAACATGAGATGATGGTATCATAAGGATATAGAGGACGAAATTTTAGCCCAAAAGTGTGAGAGGTGTCTTGAACAGGTTCTGGATGACATTGGATTAGAAGCCAATGGTGCTGCCATTGAATTGTGGTAAAAAGAAAAAACTAAAAAAACAAAGCAACTCATTAGTGATGTTAAGCGTAAAATCTCTTGAGGTAGAGCCTGTTGCGGGGGTTCTCTAAGAGTTTTCCATCACAGTCAATAAGGGTGCATGCCCCTTTTCCGAGGCAAGGGTGGATGACGTATGGGCCATACTGCATTGACTCGAACTTTCATTTTCCCAACTTGTCATGGGGTTGGTCATAGACTATAACCATATCACCTTTGCTGAAGGTGTGAGGGTGGACATGGGAGTCATAGTGGGCCTTTGATCCTATTTTTGTTGCTTAAATGGCTTGTAGGGAAGCTCGGTGGTCTTCTATGGTTTTTTCAAGTTGGAGGAGTCACTCTTCCAAAGGAGGAGGGACATAATTTGGCACTCTATAGGGAATATTGATTCAACACCATGAACTAGGCAGAAAGGGGTGAAACCGGTTGCATTTTTTATGGACATGCAATAAGCCCATAGGGCAGAGAATAGCATTTGATTCAAGTTGTTTTTATGCTTTCCTACCATCCTTTAGAGCATTGTTTTGATGATTTTTTTGACTGCTTCAACTTGGATGTTTCCTTGCGGGTAGTAGGAAGATGAGTAATGGTGTTAAAATTTCAACATGGTTGACAACTCAGTCCAAACAACATCTTAAATGTGTGAACCATGGTTTGAGACAAACTATTTAGGAACACCAAATTGTGAAATAACATGGTTGAAGAAGAAGTGTGCCGCTGTTTCACTTTTGCAATCAAATGTGGGCATGGCATCGACCCACTTAATGAAGTAATTGACTGCCCTAATAATGTATTTATGACTATTGGATGAGGTAGGGTTGATTGTCATGAAGTCGTTTTCCCATTTACAGAAGGGCCCGACTATGACTACAGGGTGTAATGGTGCAGGTGGGATTATCACCTTTGGGTCAAAGAGATGACAGCTGTGACAATGCTTGACTGCCTCTATGCAATCAGCAAAGATGGAAGGCCAAAAGTAGCCGGCATGAAAAATATTCTGGGCGGTTTCCAGACCTGAAAGGTGGCCACCACAGGCTCCACTATGACAATCATTGAGGATGGTATCATCCTCGTCATGGGTGAGGCAAAAACGTAGGATGGTATCAATGCCTTGATGATATAGAACATCTCCAATCAACAGATGGAGAATGGCTTGATGTCGAATGCGTCACTTGTCCTCACAGTTTAAGTGTGCTATGAACTTCTGTGTTCGTAAGTATATAAGGATGTCCCTATACCTTGGGTCTTTAGTAGATATGACGAATAGGAAATCATCAGGGAGATAATCCTTGGGAGGTGATGACGTGGTTAATGGGGCCAGATCAGTCATGAGCACAGCTAGGGCAAGTTCCTTTGTGCTTTTTGGGGAAACAAATTCTAAGTTGAATTCTTGGAGGATGACTACCCACTTAGATATGTGACCTTGTAGAATACGACAGCTTAAGAGGTACTGCATTGGGTTTGAATCAGCCACTACACATGTGTGGTTTGCAATGATGTAGTGGAACAATTTTTGAGTTGAGAAGACGATGACGAGGGTCGATTTATCCTCAGGTGAATATCATAGTGGGGGACATGTCAGCTTCTGAATGATATAATAAATCACGTGCTCATGGCGGGCATCGTCTTCTTGGACCAAGACTCTAGCAATGGCATTGTCTGAGGCTGACACATAGAGAATGAAGTCTCGGTTGAAGTCTGGTACTGAGAGTAATGGTGCAGAATCCAGGGCCTGCTTGATAGGATCAAACAATTCTTATGCTTGCCGATCCCAAACAAAGGGGATTTTTGTGTGGAACAGGAAGATGAATCCATGGGATTTTGTTGCATACTCTGGTACAAAGTGACAAAGGAAGTTGGCCTTGCCTTGGAGGCTCTATATTTGTTGCCTAGTTTTTGGTGAAGGAAGATCAAGGATAGCCTGAACTTTGAGGGGGTCTACTGTTATCCATTTGTGAGATACGATGAACCTGAGTAGATGGCCTGCTCGGACACAAAACCACACTTTAGGGGATTTAGGTTAATTTTGTACTTGTGGCAACATAAAAAGACTTGCCGCAAGTCGTCCATGTGTTGTGCTTGTTTTGGTGATTGAGCGGTAAGATCATCCAGATAGAGCAATATGATATGGATTAGATCATGGAAACAATATGTCATGGCCCGTTGAAAGGTGGCTCCAGCGTTCTCCATACCAAAGGGCATGACTTGATATGCAAATGTGCCCCATGGGGTTGCGAATATAGTCTTGTAACGATCTTGTTTCTAGATCTAAATTTGGTTATATCTGGAAAACCCATCCATGAAGGAAAATACCTCATGTCTGGCACATGCATCGATAATTTGATCGATGAAGGGTGTTGCAAAGTTGTCTCTAGGACATGCCCTATTTAGATCGTAGAAGTATTTGCAAACATGGAAAGTACCCTATTTTTTATTCACGAGAATAGGATTAGAAACCCAAGTGGTGTAGGCAATAGGGTAAATGAAGCCGGTTGTACGCAACTTCTCTATCTCGGCTTTGACTGCTACCGCTTTGGAAGGATGGATGGGCTGTTGCTTTTGGTGTACGTGGGCCACATCGAACCATGTGTTTATGTGGTGTTCCACTATGGATTGATCCAACCTGGGCATTTTAGTGTAAGACCAGGCAAAGATGTCGCAGAATTCTTGGAAGAGAGCTTTGTAGGAAATGACTTCCTCCAGGGAGCAAGATGCCCCCAACATGACTTCTTCAACAACCTTGGGATTTGTTGAGATGCTTATTTTTATGGTTGGTGATATGTTGGCCATGTTATTTTATTCAAAGACATCTGGTGCCGAAATGGGGGTTTTGAACCAGTTGACTTTCCCATGAATGAAATCTTTGGTTTCCACGGAATACTGGTCAGACTACGACATGAGTTATTTGTAAAGGAAGAACAAGTGATGTTACATGTTTTCCCATGGGTATTCTGGGTGTGGAAATTAAACCCAATTTATAGAACAATTTCACTCACAAAATTGCTAATCAAACATGCAAATTTACAAACAAATGAGACTGAATTTGGAGCATAACACTAATCTGTATTGAATAAGTGTACAATAGCCAAAATTATGGAGTTATAGGATGCTTCAATATATAATTACATGATATATTCAAATGCATAAGGATTCCATTCGAAATAGTCAAAAAGTAGGCTTACTAAACCTAGTCAAATCCCCCATAGGTGCATAAAGCAGTTTCCAAATCCACTTAGAGGCTCACAAAATGGAAAATTCAAGTAGGAAAGATAATAAGGGATGGAAATACAACTAATACATGCTTCTCTTAGGAGAAAATGATGGAGGATGATGAAAGCAAAAAACAAGTCAACTACACCTAGTCTTACTTTCCCTTTTTCCTTATTTCTCAATAAAACAGGAAACTTAGAAGAAAAAGCAGATATGCACTTTGGAGGATCTGGAATAAAGTAGACATGATAAATATGGTTTATAGGAGGTTTCCCAAGTGATCCATGATTCAATTTTATCAATTTTGACTTCTACGACATGTGGAAGACAACTTGCATAGAGTGGAATATAGGAAACTAGGCAAATAAGACAAAAATGGATTAATTAATGTCTAAGGTAAATAACTATGGGTTGATTATTCTAAAACCCACCCTTAATACTGAATTTATGAGTAAATATCAGAAAAAATTAGGGCCTAGCAACAAGGCTTAGTCACCCTTTACATACTGCATGTCCATTTAACTAAGAAAAGAGGCAAAAATCCAGTGGGAAAATCCTCTCTTAAACATGGACAGTAAAAAAGAATTTAAAGATATTGTCATCAATCATGCTTCACAGCATGATCATAAATCCCTAGCAGTGATTTGTGATTGCTTAATGTCTTCTCACAAAAAAACTTTGGTGAAGATGTCTGCTACTTGTTCTGAAGATGCACATAAGAGTAGGTGAATGGTGCCATCATGCACAAGTTCTCTTATGTAGTGCATATGGATCTCAATGTGTTTGGTTCTCTATCTCTGAACTGTATCATTGTATATTTGAATGGTGCTCTTATTATCATAGTAGATAATAGTTGAAAACTCTGATTCAAAGCCACACTCACGAAGTATTCCTTGAAACCATAAACATTGAGTTGTTGCATTTACAAGTTCTCTGTACTCCGCTTCTGTAGATGAGAGTGCTATGGCACTTTGTTTCTTACTTGACTAGCTGATTAGTTCTTCAGCAAGCATAAAAAAATATCCTAATGTTGACTTTTGATCTATGTTTTCACCTTCCCAATCACTGTCAGTAAACCCAATCAAATCAAGATAAGATTTAGCTTTGTAGAAGATCCCATGAGTTCTTGTTCCTTGAACAAAGTTAAGGATCCTTTTGGCTTCTCTCCAATGGATATCATGAGGTTGATCCATGTATATTGAAGCCGCACTTACTGCATAAGAAATATCAGGTCGAGTGTGTGTAAGGTAAATCAAACACCCAATCAACTGCCTATACAGTGTATTATTTACCATAGGAGAAGAACCTGCTTCTTCAAGCTTAACTCCTGAAAGGAAGGGAGTTTTGCTTGGCTTGCAATATTTCATGTTGAACTTGTTCAGAAAATATAAATCATAATTGGACTGATGTAATTTTATTCCATGTTTGAATTGAGCAATTTTGAGACCCAAGAATTGGCTCAACAACCTTAAATCAGTCATAGAAAATGCATGGTTCATTACATCCTTCAAGGAGGCAATCTCTTTCTTTGAACTTCCTGCAATCAAAAGGTCATCCACATATAAGAAAATAATCATCAAATAACCATGAATAAGCTTCAAATAAACATTAGGATCATACTTGCATCAAACAAAACTCAATGACAGCAGAAAGCCATCAATCTTGGCATACCAAGCCGTGGGGGCTTGCTTGAGCCCATACAATCATTTCTTTAACCTGCACACAAAATATGGATTAGAAACAAACCCTTGAGGTTGATGCATGTAAATATATTCAACAAGATCTCCATTTAGGAAAGCACACTTCACATCCATGTGATGTACCTCCCACTGCTTCAAAGCTGCAATGGCTAAGGCTAGCCTTATGGAGTCGATCTTTGCCAGTGGTGCAAAGGTTTCATTGTAGTCAATAACATGTACCTATGAGTAGACCTTGGTTACCAATATTTCCTTATATTTCAAAGGCGAACCATCAGAATCAAACATAGTTTTGAAAAACCACTTACATTGAACTATCTTCCTCCCCCGGGGAAGATCAACTAGTTCCCAAGTGTTGTTCTTCTGGAGCGAGCTGAATTCTTCTTTCATGGCTGTTTTCCATATTGGATCATGCGCTGCATATTCATATGTCTATGGGTCTCATTCAACTATCAGATATCACTTTTCTACAAACAAAGGGTCTTTCATACAAAGGGCACTCTCAAACTGAGATCTAGTCCTCCTAGGATCACTAGGTTTTCCAACGAGTTCCTCAGCTGCATGAATGGTCTTTGTTACAGCCCATTTTACCACACATGGTGGATCACACCTTTATGGCCTTCCTTGTCCCTCTATGGAATATTTATACCCCATGGACCATTTTTGTACCTTTGATGTTTCCAAGATCATCCCTAAAAACATGCAATAATTTCCATACGCGACTTTTAATTCCTTTCTCGCGTATATACGTTGATTTGACCCCTAAACCCGCGTACATCGGGATGTGTGCAAAAGGCCAAATGATTTTGGAGTTTTCCTTCATGTGGATCCGAGTCACTTTTCTCTTGGCCTTCCATATGCCTTGAGATCACTTGAATTCGACCTTGCATTACCCCATTGAAGAGCTATATAAGGAACCCTTTGGATACATTGAAGGGAGAGGAATTGAAGAGCAAGAAAATTATAGTCCATTATTTCTAGAGCTTATACTTGAGTCTACATCCCTTTGTACTTTGGAGCACTTTGTGTTCTTCCCAAGCTTGCCTTTTGCTTTTGAGCTTGCTATCGAGAGATGGAGGATTGAAGTGGTGGAGGCCCAAGTGGGGGACTCAGTTTCTACGATTCGCATACCTGCCGACAGAGGTTGTCACTATTGTAATCTCTGTTTTATATCAATAGAAATATCTTTTCCTGTCCAATAATGTGTATTTGAATGAGTATTTGATCCATGGATGCTTTTAAATGCTTATATGTTATTGATTATATATGCTAGAGTAGGTCTAACACAATTATATATAGCATGCTTGTCTTGTTTGTTGAATGTTGAGGAAACAAATTGCTAATACAAGTGAGAGTGGAAAAGCTTAACGGGGATCTATATCAACCATCTAGAATAAGGTATGAATTGAGATCCTTTAGTGTTAGATGTTTCATTTCTCTTGCATATAGGAAAGGATTGATTTCTGGAGTTAATATATCTGTTGTAGTACCCCAATCGATAGGAATTTATCTCCGTAACAGACTTGGTGACTCTGCTGGGGACATTCCTTATTTTTCTTTGGGGTTTGGGGGCACAATGTGCTTGATATGATTGGCTTTCTCTTTGTTTGTCCTTGTTTCTGTGTTGCATTTTATAGTATGTTCATCCATTGACACTCCCCTTTATTGGTTTGACCCTTGGCCTGCATTTTACCACTGTCTTCTCTGTATACACAGGTTTTTGGCTAAAAGTCACGTACATATGTGTATTTTTGGCCAAAATTCACGTATACATGTAGGTTTTTGGCCAAAATATGCATATACATGCAGCATTTTGGCCAAAAGTCACATATATACGCATTTGTTCTTTAAACAGCCACATACATCCTCCCTTTTGGTGAGTTTGATGTTGTGGGAAGTTTTTGGGTGGGTTGTGAGTGTGGTTGGGTCTTTCTTGGGTCTGATGTTGTCTATTGGATGCTTCTTTTATGACCAGAGACCACCTTTTCATTGATTTTTCTTTGAAATTAGTTTTAGTCATTTATCCTTTTTGTTTTTCCTTTAGTGCATTACTCTTTTTTGTCTTAGTGTCTTGTCGGGCTTGTGTTTTATACTTGCTACGGAGACTAAGAGTTTTAGATGAATTTTATTGCATTTTTCATTCTTTTATATTGAAAAATACAAAGTAGTTGCACTCTTAGTTGCATATTAGATATGGATTTGAGGAGGTACTTGCATTGGAATGCTTGGATGAGAGTTTTATTTAGGATTTCATATAGGAAGGATTTCATTGACATTGAAGGAATGATTTTTTCTGCATCTCATGTAGTGGCATACCCTGTTTTCCATTTGACAAAGATTGCACTTAGCATTGTTTGCTATGGTGTGCATATTTATCTCACTGCTAAGTCATAATGTCATTAGTTTCACATCCATTTCCCTTTGAGTAATTACAACCAATTAAAATCAACGAATAATAAAATGAATTAAACTCTTTTATTTTATAGGGTGCACCAACAAGACTAGGTTTTAGGGTCTTGTAATAGTTCATTGTGAGTAAATTCTCCAAGACCACTAAATGAAACATGTATGTGTCTGTCCAGGTGAGAGTGTGAAATTCCTTGGTACAATTAGTGTTTCTCAGGATCCTCCTCTTACAAGGGATTTAAGCATGAGGCAATGTGAGCAGTTGTGATTCAGATGACCCCTGGTTGTAACTAAGTAGCACCGAAGATATTTACAGGATTGTATTCATATCTAGGGGCTCTTTCAAGAGTTTCGAGCTTTGATACCCTACCCATATGGTCGATCCCTCCTGTGACTGTCCGCCTGAGCATTTGGTTATATTGGAGTGAGCTTAGCTGCCTTACCTAGGTTATCATAGGGGGTAATTGTAGAGGTTATTCTGTAGGTGTCCCAGCCAGGTAGAGGTCAGACAACATAGTTTCTTTATGCGTTGAAGCTAAGGGCCACTATAATTGGTTGCATAACTTTGCTTGTAGTGTATGGGAGTTTCGAGCCTCTCCTAGGAGAGACATACCTACTGCATTCGAGATCTCACATATCATCCCTTTGGTTTTCTTGTATTTTGGTTATACATTTTCTTAGGAGTGTGCTCTTTGTGCGCTAGTTGGCCTTTGGGATCGCGGTTACTTGAGTATATTTATGCTCTCTTGACTTTGAGTCCTTTTATTTTCGGCATGCCTAGTATCTTATCACCCGTCCTTGGTCCTATTATGGACCCTGGTGTCAGACTTGGGGGAATCACAACCCCTTACCTTGCTCATAGATTTGGGAGTGGTCACATTCCTCCATCTACTCCATTTGTGGAGGATGTTGACTCCATTCTCTCGGTCTTTACACCGGTAGTCACCCTCATGGGGGTGGTAGTGGATGCATGAAAATTGGGTCTACACCTTACTTTCCTTTTTATGTCCCATCGTTCACCACATTGTTTCCTTTGGGTGTAGTTGTCATGATCATTCATCCCTATATTCATAGTTTGGATTATTTATTGACTATTTTGGGTTTTTTTGGACTAATATGGTTGTCATGTAGGGTCCAATTTTTGTACACTCTCTCTGAGTTTTCGACCCGTTCATTCCTATCATAGGTATTATGTCTGAACTGGCATAAAGGTTAGGATTTCACATTCTCTTTCATTTTGCATGACCTTATGACTGTTTCATTTTAACCTTAGGTACGAACCCATTCCATGGTATCACAAAACATTCATGCTATTGTTAGAAGTGGTAATATGTGAACGGTAGAGCTTTCCTATACATGGGTGTCCTAGTTAGCTCCCCTTTGAACCACTTATACTATGAAACGAGAACTCGAAACAGTTCTCGTTTTTCTCTCTCCTAATTTTAGTAGCTATTTTTACCCCCGTTTCAAAAATGGTTGATTCCAGTATCACACATTTTCATTTTCAGACATTTTTTGGGGCCTTTGAATTATCTTTGTTGTAAAATATTTTTAATTTCTATTTTCAAATGTGTTTTTTGAAATTTAACAAAATAACATACATTTTTAAGCAATTTATAATGAAAAACATATACATTTTACAATTTTTCTATAAAATAAGACATTTTTATGTACAAAATAAGGCATTTTTATTGACAAAATTGTAAATAATTCCAGATAAGACATTTAAAACCATTTTCAATGAATTTTCAGAGAATTTTTCTCTAAAAATGATCATATTTCATATTAGTTATCGAAAAGTGACGACTCACATAAAGTCGAGAAAAAATATGCAAATTATTTGTAAAAAACATATTAAAAACATTATATTTAGAAATTTTATTTCTAAAATAAAGTCTGAAAGTCAAAACATTACTAATATATCTGATCAAAAAATTGTCAAAAATTGTCAAAATTAACATTTTCTTCAAAACATGAAACTATTCAACAATATCATGCATGCCAAATTCTTCATCGACATTGGAATTTTTTGGAGCTTGAATTTCCTCAGGGACATCAATGCCCTCTTCCATTGGGTCTTCTATGTCTGCAAGATCCCCAAAGTGCTCCTATTACACTTAATGTTATTTTAACAATAAAAAACAAATGTTATAATGAAAAAATGGATGGCCAAATCTTTAGTGATCGTCACTTCAAAATTATGGATTGATGAAGGACTTGTAAATGGATCCTTTGGTATTGCTCAATAAACATATTCTAGAGAAGATGAAAACTAGATAAAATTGGCTTTAAAAAAAAAGAAAAATTAATCCCCTAAAGCTTTAATAAAACGATAGCTAACAACAATATATGCTAATTATACTACATTATCACAAATCAAAATAAAAATACAATTTATAATAATACTCTGTAATCTACAATCATCTTCAACTAAATCACTAAATCATAATCAAAATACAATTTATAATAATACTCTGTAATCTACAATCATCTTCAACTAAATCACTAAATCATAATCAAAATACAATTTATAATAATAATTTATAATATACAATGATCTTCAAATAAACAATATAGCCCTATCATTTATAGCTGAATAGTAGGTGTTATTAAGAGCACTGAATGAGGCGAACAGACTGCATGTCAACATATTGATTTCGGGTTAACCAGTATCAATATTTTATGTCACGATCACTGAACATAGCCATTCAGTGTTCTTTACATGTATTAAAAAGTAAACTGATTTTTTACAGAATTAGGTAAAAGTAGTGACTAACATGGTCATAGACCACCCAAAACTATGACAAATTTATCCTACCATAAAAATATCAAAGTGTATAGAATAAAGAAATGAATGGAATCTGTTCAGAAATAAAGAAAAGGAATAAGTCTAGCAGCACAGCGAAGTTCATAAATAAAGAAAAGGAAATAGTCGAGCAACAGTGACTGATCATCGACGAGAAGGTGGCTCATATCTTCATGTCGGACAATTGATTTTACGACTAAACCACTGGAGAATGCAAGTTGAATGAAAGACATGGGTGCATGCCAATTGTTTTGCAGTCTCTCCCTTCGTTAAAGTTTCGTAACAACCTGTGCACAACGCTTCATCATCATTCCCATACCCATTCCTGTTCCCATTGTCCTCCCTGCTGCCAATTATAACATCTGGAAACCCATTCACTACCTCACGAAGACTCATATTTACTTCATCTGATCTAGCGTTATTATTGCCTATCGCTATACGTTCATGTAGGAAATTGAATCGATAGGTATTATACTTTAGATGTTGCATCACCTGACACCAACTGAATATGGAATTCTATATAATCTGGATGTACCAGCCGAATCCATCATCGGATTCCCGATAATCTTCTATCAATCGAATTACAATTATATACTCTGCCAATTTTAATGTTTCGAGATAGTCTTCACTCACATTTTCATTAATTGGAATTTGGCGACTTACTGTCTCTCCCCACCATCCATCCTGCAATCGACCAATATCAACATTTTCTGATAAATTCACTAATCCATAACGATTAGTAATCAGAGTCGACACCATTTTTTGTATATTTTCTTGATCTTCAATTTTGTTCGTTTCAGTGGTGGTTGTGGCAGCCACCACTGTGTTCAACATAACGTTTAGCATGCCCTCCACATAGCCCATTACATTCAGAACTATTTCTCTGTCATATTCCCTTTGGTCCACTGGTTCACCGCTTGGGCACCAAAGGGCGGCCCTCACGGCCGCCCTCGATGCCGGGCATCGAGGGCCGCCATGAGGGCCACCCTTTGGTGCCCAAGCGGTGGAGATAAGACAAGAAATCGTTTAGTAAAATTATATACTAGGCCAGGACTCCGATATGTGCATTAGGCTAGGACTCAAACCGTGGGGAGGGTTCTATTGAACTACACCGTGGGGAAGGTTCTATTGAACTTGGAATAAGCTACCACCGAAACGAGGGAATAAAAACAAGAAATAGTTAATAAAATGTCGAGGATCTTGGGTCCAGTAATGGCTGATGTCGATACTTGTGATAATTGCAATTCACAACATTAACTGTAAATGCAATAACCATTATCATCATCATCATCTCAGCTATGATCGATGGATGGGTGAAATTGCTCTTCAACCCAATGATTTTGTTTCGAATGAAATGAAAGCAAGCTGCAGGAATTAGCTCAATTCAAACAATCCATAGACTCCAAGATTTTCCATTCCTTGGCTGTAGGGAATATGGGATATTGGATCTGTTGGACCAATTCAGAAAACTGGATGCAACAAGAACTATAAGTACAGTGAGAACACTTCTGTACCAAATAGCAGGAGCATTATACGTTCCTTCCATGGATGATTTGAGTTCAGCATCCTGTAGCAGCTTTCCTTCAACTTCTTTCAAAACAAAACCATCCCGTTGAAAAGTATTTCCACCCACCCTGCGGCCATAGCTAAGATGATGATGTTATAAATCATCTTCCCTACGAATAGCGTGGCCTCCTTCATTAACCAATACTTGCAGAAATTGCAGAATCTAGGTCTATTATTGTCATCACAAAACACACAAGTTGCGGCATCGACTTTAGAATTTAATCCATTTCTATCTCACTGCCCAACTCAGTGATCTTGATGCAATATTCCCTTTGCTTCTATGGTACGAGCATACATATAAATACACATAACATCAATGAAAACCAAACTCTAAAACGCAGATGGGAGAGATGTGAAAAGAATCAATTATATTTTAAAGTTAAGCATTCCTAACAATTCCGTCTATATTTGGGTGGATTATTCTTTCAGATTTGAATTACTAGAGTGCAAAATTAAAATTATTACTTTAACTTTTAGCTCAAGTTTGCAGAGAAGAATTCGTTTTTATTAATTGTTTATCCTGTAATAGGGTTTAATGGGCCATTCTTTAGTGTGTGAATTCAAATATGTCATCGGTGTATCCAACTATGGCACATATATCCTGTAATAGGGTTTAATGGGCCATTCTTTAGCGTGTGAATTCAAATTTGTCCTCAGTGTATCCAACTATGGCGCAGAGTTAAAATGATTAGACTTCATTTTTATTCAATTTTTTGTTTTTCTAGATGCGATTAATGGGCCATCCTCTAGTGTGGCTGCAGTTTTCCGTCCCACTTTCTCCCACTGGCAATTTTTATATTATTTGATTTGAGTGGACAAGGATTACCAATCCGCCCATGGGAAGAATCAAACTATTTTCATCGCAAAGTTGGAAATATGTTGTCAGCATGATCGGTTGTAAGTTTATGCAGTTTTGATTCGCACAGTAAGGTTGGCTATCGCTGAGTGAATTTGAAGGGCACATCATTTCTCGTGTGTAAACTTACATGGATACAAATGAATATTGTTAGAACGTAGTCAGCCTCTTTCGAGTCGTTAGTCATTAGACTATGTAATAAGTATTAGTTTTTTTTAATGATTAATTTTGAAAAAATAGAATTTAGTTTTGTTTAAATTATTTTTATGGTAGAAATGGATTCAGTATCATCAGAAAATACTAAAAAGCTTGATAGCTGTAAGGTTTTTGAAAAATTAAAAATTAAGACATGAATTCTTATTCTAAAATTTGAAACTTTTATTGATGATGTAAAATTAATAAAAAAAATTAATAAACTCTCGTAGTTTAAAATTAATGAAAAAGATTAAGTTGAAATAAGTATAAATAATACTTGATTTAAATCAATAACTATTTTTTTTTTTTAATTTAA